>JALRMH010000083.1:0-90057 GCA_026119935.1 Endothia cerciana | reverse complement strand
CGCAGCGCCTTGTTGCCCGCTGACTGCTACCTGTCAGACTCCGCTTGACATCTAAAAGGTCGATGGCGCTGGGGAAGCACAGCCGGGGTACGGAACACTGCCTTGGGGGGGGCCCCCCCCCCCCCCCAAAGAAAAACCCCCCATCAAGAAGAAAAAAACAAAAAAAAAAAACAATAAGACACAAGGGTTGGTGCCGATCAAAGGGAAAAAAAGAAAGATGGTTGGTTCTGTCGTACACTGCCCTGTTGGGGTCTGCCGCCGACTACTACTGTACATTATGTCGCCAACTTTTTGGTATGTTCGTTCTATTTTTGTTATGATCCGCGCCTCCAGAGTCCGGAGTCTACGTAGGCCGCCACGCCGCCTAGGGAGCAGGCGGTTAGGCGGATACGGCGCCTCGTGTTGACCGCTTGGGGCGGGGGGGGGGGGGGGAAGCCCTCAACGCGCACGCCGAGATGAGCGTCTACTCGCTATGGTCCTATAGTACGTACGTACGTAGGCGCATACATACTAGGGCACGGCTACGGCCAGCTTGCGGAGATCCTTACGACGGTGGGAGTGGGGATACTCGCGCTGCTCTGGCCGGCGACGGGGAGAGGCCAAGGACGATATTCAGAAGGGATAAGGTAAGGGCAGGTAAGGCAGCACTGGGGGATAATATTTCGATGCGGCCACAACGAGGGCCGAGGTATATATTGTCAAATTTATGGAAGCCGTTTTTACCATTTGTTAGAGATTATATGGAAACCTAGAAGAATTCGCCGTAAATACACATCCACCCTTCTATATATGTCACCCCCCCTAGGTCGATGTCATGTGCCCGCCAGGAGGGCCAAGGCGGCGGTCAGAAGACTCCGGCCCACCATCTTGTCGTGAGCTCTCCGGGAAGACCCAGAGGTCATCCTGGGCGGCGGCGGCGGAGATCAGCAGCAGACATTAGCTACTATAGCAGGTAGTAGGTAAATCTGTCGCAGCAGCAGACAGGCACTCGGCAGAATGTCTTCAAAAGCAGAGGAAAAAGCATCGCATCCCGCTCCCATGCTGGGCTTCAGTATCCGGCCCGAGGGTCCTTCCGTGTTTGGAAACGCCAGTATCGCCAGGTTGAAATAGACAGACAGGACTTGTACAACCCCCCCGGATCGTACTATTGTGCGAGGTACACGCGGTCCTATCCCCATCACATCACACCACACCACATCAAACTCGGCCCCTCCCTTAGTAGAAGTTGCCGTGCATGTTCATGGTGGGCTTAAGCGACAGCTCCATCTGGGCCTGCGAGAAGATGATGTCTCCAGGCAGGCGGCTGACGCGGCCAGCACCGTTGCGGATGGCGAACTCGTTGGCGCGAGAGACGCCGCTGCGGTTGGACCGGATGCTGCCCGCGTCGCTCATGGTCTCGTTGTCCTTGAACCTCTTGGGCGGGGCGAAGTCGAGGCCTGTGAAGGTGCTGGACTTGCGAAGGAGATGGCTGTTGGCAGTGTTAGAGGGTTTGATCATCCAGGACGTTGACACGTGCGGAAGGCAACTTACGGGCTGGGGAGGGCAGCCATCTCATCAAAGGTGTTGACCAGAGGCGAGGCAGCTGGCAGCTTGGGCGCGTATGCACGGCGCTCGCCAAGAGGGCTCTGCGAGCGGCCGGCAGCGCGCTCCTGGAATGTTTCGGGAGGAGCAAAGTCTGAGGCGTTGATCAGAGCGAAGTGGTCGTCCGTGAGCTTGGATGGCGTTGGCAGGGTGTTCAGCGGAGAGGGTGGCGGTAGGTTCTTCTTCGGCCTGCCGGACATGGCAGATCCGGAGCGAGGGCCGCGTGCAGACGCCGAAGAGTCGGGGCGGGGGCCATAGGACATAGCTGATCCTGCACGTGGCATACCGCTGACGGAACCCGAGTGGTGGCGAGGTGGACCGCGAGGTCCAGGTCCTCGAGGGCCCATCGGTCCGGGTCCACGGGGACCAGGGCCTCGTGGGCCGCCTGGGAAACGGGAACCAGAGGGAGGAGGCGTCATGGCGCGGCGGCCAATGGGCTGAGCATAGGGCATGATGAACTGGTTGGAGTCAGGGTCAAAGTAGGCGGCATCGCCCATATAGTTGTCAACGCCATAGTCAGCGGCCTCGTGGTGGTCGTTCTGTGGCATCGGTGGCTTGGAATCGTCGAAATACTCCTTGTAGAATGACCTGATGCGGTTTGCGCGCGTCTCCGGATCCTCGGACTCCATGATCTCATCTGGTGGCAGGGGTCGAAGGCCAACAGATAGTCTCTTGCCGTTCTGCTGGGGAACCATAAGACCGCTTTCACGAACACGGGACCGTCCACGGTGATCCTCCTCCTCTGGAGGTGTGACCAGCGCTGCGTAGTCGAAGTCGGCGTAGTCCTCGGTGTGCTCGATGAGCGCCGACACACTCTGGTGAGCAGGTCCGACGTTGACCTCCTGGTTGGCTGAGATGGCCACCTCTGAGACGGGCGGGACCTGCTTCGCGGATTGAGGACCGTTCAACAGGCCGAGTCCGATGCCACTGGCAGTATTCGACTGGATTCGGAGGTTCAGTTCGTCGGCAGACTCCCTCTTAGAGTTGTTGGAGAAGTCGGGCAGGTCCAGCTCCTCCTCTGGCTCCTGTCTCGCCGGCTCGCGAGCACCCTTCTGCGCAACTGGAGCGGGCTTCCGAATCTCAGGTAGAGGTGGAAGATCGCATTGAGGCGGGGGCATGGGTCCGTCCTCCGGAACGGTGGGCTCCTTGGCAGCTGGGGGCGCTGAGATGTCCGTCTCGACGGCTGTCACTGAAGACGCAGCACTAGGCGTGAGAGGAGACTTGGGGTAGGAATTTTGTCTCAGAGGTTGCTGCATGCCGGGGGACATCGGCTTGGCATAAGACTGGCGGGATATGCGCTTTGTTGAGGTCGTGATGACGGATGGCGTATACCGGCCCTTCTTCTCAAGCGATCCCACGGACCCGGTCTCGCTCATATATTTGGTGATAGGTCGGTACGGATCATCGGCCTGGTGCAGGGTCTTGGCGAGAGAGCTCATCGACTCTCGAGATCCTTGAACATGGTCCGGCAGTAGATAGGGACTGGACAAGTTCATGTCGATGGACAGACCACGGGGGTGCTTGCTTTTCTCTCCTCCCAGGCCCAGCTTACTCTTCCGCTTTGACTTGTTGCTGCCGGTGTCTCCCAACCCAAAGTCGAGAGACCTATGGTGAGGGTCGAGGTCTTCGGCGGCCTGGCGCTTCAGGTTCCTTCGGTGAAAGTAGATGAGGACACAGATGAATGCAATTGCGAGTGGGACTCTGCGTTCATGTCAGCAAACGGGAACATCAAGAACCTCACAGCCGGGGCCAACCCACGCAATTCCGATCGAAATCTCGCCCGCAATGCTCGTGCTGGTCGGCTTTTCGCAAGTGTTGCTAGCATCACTATTGCTACACGTGGCTGTAGACGCGGATGAGTCGCTTGTACTTGAGGAACCACGGCCAACGACACGGCTCGGAAACCAGGCTCTTTTCGAATCATCCTCCTCTGACATGGCTGCGATCCGTCTCCCGATGGGAATGCGTGGCCCCATTAAATGGCCATTGCGACGGGCAAGCATCTCATCCATATTGCCGACTCGGACGAATCTGTTCCTGCACACGAACCACTCTCAACCGTTTGAGAGGCTGGAGCCAACCTGACTGTCCTTCGCAGAATCCGGGAGTAGCTGTTCTAGCAAAATGGGTATAGAGCGATCGTATGCATGAAGAGGAGGTCTATTGTCGTCGAGATCGTGATTTCGATTGCGGAAAAGGAAGGAATGTTCAATCTGACGGAGAGACTTGGCTGGCTCGAAAGGACGATAAATTGGGATAATGCTGCCAAAACTCCTAGGCTCGAATAATTAAATCACAGAAAGAGCGAATGTTCCTAAGATAACGGAACGTGTGGCAATGAGTGACTTGAGGGTGTAAAGAATGTAACGCCTGCTGGCAGGCTCGTGAAGCGGGAGCTACGACTGCAAGGCAATGGCAAGCATGGAAGTCCTCGTGAAGCTTCACGCCCAGGATTGGCAGGTGGGTGGTAAGGAGAGGAGGTGGTTGCGTGGGAGGAGCCTCAGAAACTGAGGAGAGACAAAAACAATGATCGACCCGGCAGAGGAAAAGGCGGCCAAGAAGAACGACCAATTCCCACCGCCGGCACCCCCCCCCCCCCAAAAAGCAGCGGGGCCTGCAGGAAATGAGAGAGGAGGAGGGACGGAGCAGTGAGGGAATCGCGAACGTTCAGCCAGCCCGTGTCCAGGGTCCCCTGAACGGTGGTGGGTTGAGCAAATCAGATGGCAGATGTACCTGGCATTCCAGGGGGGGGTATGCAGGCCGGGACCAAACATCTGCGCAGACGCTGCACCAATCCATGAAACGGCCAGGACGGAGAGTCCACAGCGGCTAATCTCGTTTACCATTTTAGCGTCGGTGCTCGCCTTGCAGTGAGGAGCCCAACGACCTCATCCACTTTCGATAAATTGAACGGGCTGCCGAAATGATACCACAGTATCGCCCTGTTGTCCCAGGGATCTCAGGGGTTCGAAGAACGCTGCCGCGGTGGTCTTCCTTACTGGGGACCTCGACGGAGTTCTGCATATTGGTAGCTGTTGAAGTATTGAGCGGCCATCGGCGGATGAAATGCAAGAAAGCAAAGACCTCCGACGAAGGGTGCTCGTGGTGACGTCCATGTTGGCTTTTGCGCTCGAGTCAAGAAAATATCCCTTCTCGGTCTTCCAAAAAGCCCCCGGTCCCTGGCTAGATAGCCAGAGCCCACGGGCTGACATCTGCAGGAGGGACGCGACCGTGTCGAGACCTGCGTAGCCAGGTTGCTAGGGAAAACCACCGTGCATTCAGGGGCACACGAGAAGCAGGCTTGCGGTGACGTCCCGAGGAAAAGGAGTTTGTACGACCCCTCAATCTTCGTGGAAATATTGAAAGGTCAGCCCCACGACGCCCCACGACTGACGAATTTGCCGTGTTTCCATATTTGGATACGGTACGCATCTGGCAGGCGATCCAGACTTCTGCAAGGCTAGCTTACATCGATCTTCTTGGCCAATGCTTGTTCGTTATTGGCTGCTTGACATTCCACATACCTGTGTATCGAGGTTAAGATCCGATGAGAGCAGGTTTTCACTTCGACAGGATTCAGTTCCTCGAAATATTATGATTTGATTTCCTTCTGTGCCGACGGCGCGGAACATCAGGTGACAACATTTCTCTCTTCGCAGCGAGATATCAGACCCTGGCGCGGGACCATTGATTGGTCGAGGCTGGCTTCAACGCATTCGGAAATGGCCGGGTCTACTTTTCTCCCGATACGGATCCGAGACTCGAGCCTGAATGATGCCGTTGCCGTTCCGTTGCCCTTGTCCTAAGCCCTGATCTGGTAGAAGTTCGGTGCATACTCGAGAAGCCAGTTCTTGTCGATCTTGCTAATGTCGCGAATGTAGGTCTTCGTACTGGTCTCCATGACCTCGTGAAAGATGACCCAGTCAGCCTTGCGATTGAACATGAGACTGCTGGGGTGAGCATGCAAGATGGTACCTCCATCGACGGTGAGAAACGTCCCATCTGCCTGCATTCTCGCCGCCTGGGAGAAATAGCCCGTGGTGAGGCAGCGTCGGATCTGTTCGGCCTTCTTTATCGGATCGATTGTGTGTGTGTTATTGCTGCTGACAAGGGACTCTTCTGTGTCGATCCCGAATCGCTCCAAATAGCGTTTCAGCTGAGCCCTAATACTGACTGCACGACTCAACGCCTTGAAGTTGAGATAGTTGTCGTAACAGAACCTGCTCTCCTTTCTGCCCTTCCCTACGAAACTCTGATAGACGTTCAACAGCGTCAGGTGGTCGCCCTCCTCTGCCGCGAACTTGCGCCTTGCACTCTCGAACTGTTTTTTCTCGTCGTCTTGGGGGACCCAGACGCTACCTCCAAGGCTCGTCATAGCCGCGATTGTCAATATCTCGCTGAGACACCCCAGGGTTGGGGCAGCTAGTAGTGTCCTCGCCATCATGGGCTCAACAGCTAGCTCAGCCATCCGCGCTCCCAGGGGCTTCGTCAGTTTTGCATACTCGTCCAGAGCGCCCAGGGAGTACAGAAGCTCAAGTGCTTTGATCATCAGCTCGGCGGGGGGAGGGCTCATATAATTGAATCGCAGCACATTGTCGACTCCAAGGGCCTTCAGCTGTAGAATGAAAGGCGCCAGGTTTGACCTCTGGATCTCGGGCACATTCGCATCTGGGAGGCTCGTGAAAGCCTCCTCTGTGTAAAGACGAAAACACTTTCCTGGTCTCGTTCGCCCTGCTCTGCCAGCACGCTGCGCTGCCGCAGCTTTAGACACAGGCGTTGCGGTCAGAGTCTCGATACCGGTCGTGGGGTTGTAGGCACGAAGCTTGACGAAGCCCGAGTCAACCACGTAGACAATACCATCTATGGTCACCGATGCCTCGGCAATGTTTGTGGAGAAAATGACCTTCCGCATGTTCTCTGGCGTCTGTTCAAAAACGTACATCTGCTGCTCGGTCGTCAGACCCGCGTAAAGTGGCAACGGTAGCAACGAACGTGATTCCGCGTCCGACGCCGTCGAGCGCTCGGCAACTGCGTTGACGGCGAATTCAATTTCCTCTCGCCCTGTCAGAAAGACGAGGATGTCCCCTTTTTGTTCCTTGGAATGTATGTCGAACACGACGCTGACGGCCTTTTCGACGTAGTCTTCAGTCGGGGTACTGAGGTAGAGAATATCTATTGGATGGGTGCGCCCTTCAAGGTTTATGATGACTCCCTTAGACTGCGAGCAATCAGCTGCCTGCGACTCATCGCTGGCATCGGTAAAGAAATTCAGGAAGGTTTCAGCTTGAAGAGTGGCACTGCTGACAATGATCCTTAGATCCGGTCTCCGCTTGAGGATCTTCTTCAGCAGGCCCAGCAAGATATCGGTGCTGATGGACCGTTCATGGGCCTCGTCGACCATGATGACCGAGTAACGAGACAAGAGTGGGTCGACGAGCGCTTCCCGGATGAGAAGGCCATCTGTCATGAACTTGATGCGTGTGGCAGCAGATGTGGCATCTTCGAAGCGGATGGAATATCCAACCTCCTTGCCGACATCGCAGCCATACTCTTCCGCGACCCGGAGTGCTACCGTAGTGGCGGCTACACGCCTCGGCTGGGAAAGTCAACAAGATGTCTTCGAGCCAGAGGAGAACGATCCCGACTCACCTGGGTAACGCCAAGGACTTTTCCATCTGCACACCATCCGGCCTTTTCAAGAAACTGGGGTATCTGAGTTGTTTTGCCCGAGCCTGTCTGGCCGACTACTATGACGACGGGGTATGTCTCAACGAGATATAGCAGGCTCTCGCGATGCTTTGCGATGGGCAGAAGTGCTGGTGGTTTGTGAAGGGCAGGGATGAACGAGGAGTCGAGGTCGAAATCCGCCATGTTGACGGTGCTGATGGTTTTGGCCAACCCGTTTCTGAAGAGGGTACTTCTTCGGCTTGCAACCATTAACTTTAGCCCAGAGCCGCCAGGATATCCCGTACCTGTCTGTCCCTTGCATCCTCGATGTCTCGAGGCTTGCTCAACCCGATTCACAGTCAAAAGTCACTGCCCTTGCTACGCCAGAAGGGTTAGGGCTGTTTGTCTTAGTAAGCGACAAAGCAGACAACTACCCACAGGCCTGCACATGCACCTCGCTCGCCCCACCTGACGTCGCAGCTGTTCTGTCTTCCGACCTCGACACTCCAGGACCGATCGATCAGTCGATACCCGACTGTCGCCCGATTGACCTGATGGTGGGATAGGCGCACTTTCTGCCTTGCGTGCGCTTCATTCTGCCTTTGAACACACACACGCCTCCTGTTGTCTATTGGATTGTGCTACGAGGCATTTCTCTGCAGGAACGCACCGTTCTGTTCTGGAGACTGGTCTGCTCTGGGGAACCTTTGTCCAGCCCTGAGTTTTCCTTTCCTGACCACGTATCATCGTGCCATTTTTCTCTTCTCCCGCTCTGTTCAAGCAAGCGCCGCTTGCTGAGCCTGCGTGCGAATCGCGACAAGTGACAGACAGACGCTCAGAGCAAGGTGGCCAGCCTTCTCGAGTGCCCGTCCAGTACTTGTCAACACAAGACCTCTCCTTCTTCTCCGCGCTAACTTGGTTTCCTCGATGCATCCCGGTTACTCGCAACCTTTTCTCGCGTCCTGTGTTATCATGGTAAGCTTGTGAAAAGTCGTCAGTCATGGGGAGGAACAAGGCCAACAATGCTCTGGCCGTCGCCGCGGCCGGACGTTCTGTCAAAGAGAGGCACCACCGGGCAGCGCGAGATAACGTTGCAGTCCCGCGCAATCTGGTCGCGATACCAGAGAAGAACATCAAGTCGAAGCACCAGTCGTATTTCCAATTCTTCGAGAACAAAGACCGGAAGGACAAAAAGCTCGAGTTCCAGGTACTCATCTCATCGCACGCCCCCGACTGTGACAGCCTCTTACCAGTAGCAGGTCACTACCGACACGACTCCTCCTCCTGGATTCGAATTCGTGCCCAGCGGGAATCCCGAACTTACTCAGGCGTGCAAAGAACTGTCGCGAGAGCAAGATGCCATGATCTTCATCGTCTCGGTATGTCGGTTTCAGTAATGTTACTTACTCTTGATAGGATCACTCTGTTTAACGGCTTATCATAACCTCAGGCGGCAAAAGATGCCCATAACGACGATGAGGACGACGTCAAGAAGTTAGCCTTACAAGTCCACCGCATGGGGCACCACATCCGACGGACTATCGTCGAACAAGCCAAGGCTCAAGTCGGTCGGGACCTTGTCTCGTCAGCGAGTGACAACTGGCAACTGCCTGATACACAGGAAGAAATCAACAGGCAGGCTGAAGCCGCCATGAGGGATCTATTCCCGCGGATACCGAACTTCGACAAGCAGATGATCATCGAGCACTCTTTCAGAAAGGTGGGTTCACAGGAGTTCTTGTGTTGGCTGACGTTCGTATAAGATTAACAGGGCATGTCACTCAGGGAAAAGATTACGGGAAACCGAAAGTCGGCACTTCGGATCTGCCGTTGCATCGACGTGTGCAGCTCGCTGTCCTCGCGCATATTCGACATACCCATACGCGCTATGATAACCTTCTCAAAGAGGCCGATTGGCGTACGGCCAGAAAAGTCGTGGAGAGGACGTGCCTCGATATCCTTGTCAAGTGGCGAGGAGATGAGGAAACGGGCCGTGATCAACTGGATGACATTCTCCGAGAAGTGGTTGTCATCTCAGATGACTCGGATGACGACGATGACGACGAAGATGAGTCCAGTGACGATGACTCCGCTCAAGAAGCAGTTGAAGATGGCGCTGTAGGCATGATTGCAGAAGTTTCACAAGATGTGACCGCAAACCAGATGCAGCAGCACGAAAAGAGAAGTCAGCGTAAGATGAAGGCACCCCCCAAACGTGTTTCGAAGCAAGCCCGGACCGACTCAGCACACCCAAAGCAACCGCAAGGCTCTAAGAGGAATAAGCGCGGCTTCAAACGCTATGAGGCGGTCCAAAAGCGCTGGGAAGAGGCTGTGGACCGGAATCGGCATGCACAGAATGAGTCAGCGGCTTTGTATGCCCATATGGAAAGGGTGCCCAGCCAGACCGCTGGGCAGCGGCCGTCCGTCGAGATCATTTCGCCAGTGCACAGAGTTGAGCCAATATGGGAAAACCGGACGTATCCCGCTTCACAGCCACTTTGCGGCGAAGGACAACCATACGGTCACCGTCCCTGTCCGGAGGAACTGCCTGCCGCTAATTATCAGAATGAGAACCCTCACATCTCTGCGCCAAATCGCCCTCACTCAGGATTTGCGCCTTCAGAAGGGGTCGTGATTGGAAGGCGTATCGCCCGCATCCCGATCGAATCACGGAATACTTCAGTCCCAGAAAGGTTCTATCACGGAGAGCTGAAAGATTTCCTTGTCCCATCAATTGAGCCCATCTCCCCTCACTCTAGGCCAGATGCGCAGCAGTCTGTACGCCGGGTGATTCGAGAAGAACCGATGCGTGTGGAGCAAGTGCCCATTGGACAGGCCGGTGCGCCCGGTCGACAGGTCGTTCGCTCGGATGGTCGACCTATGGCTAGTGAGTTCCCTCACCACCCACCAGTGGGTCAAGGGTTCAGACCAGTAATGGTTGCTGCACCGCGGGAGCGTCTTGTGCCGCGGTATGAGCCTCAATACGATGGTGAAATCCGGCCACACTCGACTGTCGGGGTTCCTCAAGAGATAAGTCGGATGTACCGAGTTCGTGAACCTGTCCAGGACTCCCGCGACGCGCATGTTATTCCCATGACTACCACAACGCGCGTCATCCGTGTCCGAGGAGAGGCTCGACCAAGGGAGCTTTGGGACTCGGAGTCGGCCAGGATGCGGGAAATGAGCCCTCAACGGATGGAGGCGTACAGGCGTGCCTCCCCTTTGACAGCGTACGGAACTACTGAACATCGACGCGTTGCATACGGAGAAGCTAGCGCTTCCGGAGTTGACACGCCTCATAGGGATCTAGCAATTAGCTCGGCGCGTCCTCTATATTATGAGGTTCGGCCAGCTTCGCAGACAGGGTGTCGACAGGGCACTTTGGTTCCGCCGGAGCAATTCTCTCCTGCCTACCCACAAGGACCGGAGGGTCCACCCGAATTCGTAGTTCGGCGTCCATTGCAGGATCTCATGCCCGTGCATCGTATTCCTGCTGAATATCGACAGAGAGGGCGAGTTGTACTGTTGACTCTCATTTCTCAACTTGACTAACCATTGGGCAGATACTCTCACCACGAGAGAACACCTTCAGATCACTTAACTCAAGCGGCGGCCCCGGCCCAGCCTGGCAGTGTTGAGTACCTGTATGAACAGCAGGCGCCATCTCGAGACATCATTGTACTCCGCTAGCCAGACCTAACTCGACACGTGCGACAACCGTCTCCAACGCATGCTTGACAGGCCTAGCAGAATTCCGAACCCCCCTCCCCCCGATTTACTGCCCAAACGAAGCTCACAGGTGGCATAGCGTCGGCAGATCTGGACACGCGAACCTCCGTCTCGACGCATGAAGCGCAACCGGCGATCGTGAGGAGAGTGTTGTACGATGCGTCGGCGTTCGTGGGCGGAAGGATATGTTGCTCATTTTGTTCCTCTCTAGCCCTACTCGAGTCTGCGCTGTGGACGAGGCTCGAGTAATTTTACGGCTACATATTACGCATTGGATGGCGGCAAGGCATTTATTAGAGTTTGGGATGGAACAGGTAAAGAGCGAACAACCGCGAGGATTGCATGGAACGGCGTTCTTTACCCGGGACGCCGGGTTGAAGGGATTGATTCATGATACGCTTTATGGGCGGAGACCTGCCAACACTATTGGATCTTGTACACATTGATACCACCAACAGGCGAGACCTCCGCGACGCAGGGTAGGTCGCTGCCTCTAGATATGAAATGGGTTTGCGCCCGAACAATATAATTCCGGGAAACTCCGGGAGAACTCGTTATGGCGCATGAGCGCGGATGGTCCACTTCACGCGCACACTTTCGACGTTCATGCTTGATATTTTACCGCATATGAGCCTCAGGAGCCATGTACCCATTAAGCAAGCATGGCTTGCCGCTCCGGTTCTTTCTGCTGCGCGTCCGCGGGCAGTCTCTCGTGCGGTTCAACCTGGACGGGCAGCGGGTTGACCGGGACGTCGGGTAGTGGCTCTGTTCCTTTCACTTCAGCCTCTAAGGCCGCAAGCTCATCCTCGACCTCGTCTTCATCCTGGTTCGAGATCTTGCCGCCAAGCATCTCGCTGACCTCCTAGAAGTGCAAGATGTGGTCAGTATCCGGGCCCAGTCCCGTGTCCAAGCTCGCCTTCCCAGGACAACAACGCGGACTCACATTTTGATACGCAATTGCATCCGCCGTCTCGCCCATCAACTTCTCTACATGCTCGATCCCGCCCATCTCTGCATGTATCTCCTTCAGCACCTTGGTACCCTGCTGCAGGCCGAAGACGACGTCCTTCTGGATCTGGGCGAACTCGACATTGGCCGTCAGCTTCTCCAGCTGTTCGAGCTGGGCGTCGGTCTTGGCCAGGAGGGACTCCTGGTATTTCTTCCGGCGGAGGGCGAGCAGCGCGCGCTTCTTGTCGCCCCTGGCGAGCATCTGCTTCGCGATGTCGGTCTCGCGGTCGGTCAGGCCGGTGATGCGCCGCTGGTACTGGTGCAGCTTGTCGCGCTGGATCTTCAGGTCAAGGATGGCCCTGGTTGACGGCAATGGGCAAGAATATCAGCCGTCTACTTTCTCGCACGTCCTGGCCAGGGATGCGCGCAGGATGAAAGGGCGATGGCGTGGACTCCAAGGGGGTTTAGGGATCTCACTTATCCTGGGCCGTGACCCGACTGGAATTGTTCCCCATATTACTACCTGCAGCATATGGACTCGGTATCGGGGATGGAAGCAATCTATACGTATGCGATCCTGCCTCACGTCATGTTGTAGGGATTTTGTAGGTCCGACTCGAGCAAGAGTATAGTAGTCGCTGGCCCTTGGGTGATTGATGGTCGAGGTTGAATGTCGGTCTCGGCTGCGTCACAGGATGGCTTATCTTATCGGCGGACCAACAATCAACCCTGGGAGTGCCTGGCATACATACTTCATGTGTCAAAGTGGGGGTGGCTGAATGGATCCCTACTACCGTATGTCATGGTAGCCCCAACACCTGGATCCAGGGTGCGCCATGTGCCATGTTCAGCATCATCAGGCCCGTCACACGTCTCGCCACCAACAACAGGTCGCACTCCTTTGTCCTCTTCATCCCCCCCTCACAACCAGTCCCTTGAGAGCATCTATCCCTTTGTGCAGCGCCATCTCGGTTCAATATGTCTGTAAGTGGTGGTCCCCAGCTTCATCTCGGTAGCACCAGGAGCAGGCGGCTCTCAAACACAGGAGGAGCACGGTTCATGCGCTGCACCAACCGCTGCTAGATGACCAGCGCTGACGTTTGGCCTATCACCCAGGACAAGGCCCCAGAGTCCCCAACCACAATCAAACCACTGGACTTTTCTGACGACGAGGATACACAAGAAACAGGTGTGGCCAACATGGACGAAGGCACCACCAAGCCCAACCCTGCGTCGGGAGCTTCGCCCCCTGCGGAAGCTCCCAAGGCAGCCCCTACTGCTGCCTCCCCACCCCCGACCAACCCCCAGACGACCAGCTCCGACGAGGCGCCTCCCCCAAAGCCTCCCCGCCCGGCGACCGAGCAGCAGAAGAACGAGGCGATCCTGAAAGAGGCCTTCCCCAGCATCGACGCCTCCGTCATCAAGGCTATCCTGATCGCCAGCGGCGGACGCATCGACCCAGCGTTTAATGCCCTGCTGGCGATGAGCGATCCGGACGCCGTGCAGCACGACGCCGAGGACGAGGCCCCCCCTCCCCAGCCCCCCCGGCCGCAGAACGCCCAATCTCAGCTGGAGGCCGACGAGGCCTACGCGCGCCGGCTGGCGGAGCACTACGAGAGCTCGGCGTACGAGGCGCGGACGTCCAACCGGGGCCCGGCGTCCCAGCCGCGCCGGCGCCAGGAGACGGGGCTCAAGCCCAACGAGCTGTACGATGACCGGGAGCACAGCTTCATCGACGATGACCTGCCCGTCATACAGGAGCAGCTGAAGAAGGGCTTCCAGGAGACGCAGGTCAAGGTCAACAGCTGGTTCAAGGACCTCAAGAAGAAGTTTGACGAGCAGTTCGATGAGGGCGCCGGCCCGTCGCAGCAGCACGGCCAGTTTGGAGGAGGGGGCGCTGGTGGGGAGACGGGCAGGAGAAGTCGGGACTATGAGCGGTACGATGCCGACCCTGAGTTGTTGAGCGACGACTTTGCTGGGATGAAGTTTCACAGCGACGGCAGTAAGCAAAACAACCTGGTCGCGACCTCTTAGGGATGTCTGACTGATGGTACACAGCACCTGCTCGACCAGGCCAACCGAACCCGAACGTCTTCAGGCCCCCACCATCGTCCACGTCCCCAAAGCCGGGTGACGGTCGGAAAGTGGCATTCAGGGAAGGCGCCGAGGAGATTGACAACATCTACAACGCCTCGCCCAAGAACACACCCAAGGACGCGACCCCAAGCAAGACGAGCAAGTGGCAGCCGTTGTCCAACGTCGACCCCAGCCCTATCGCAGACAATGACCCCTTCAGTCTCGGCGACAGCGATGACGATAAGGACGCCAAGGACAAGCCGGACAAGGGCGGCATCAAGATGGACGACTCTGAGGAGAGACTGCGCAAGGCGGCGGCGGAGGCCATGGCGGATAGTCTGGTGGATGACAAGGCGAAGAAGGATGAGGCCTCGAAGTAGCCGTTCAGAGGGAATGGGCGCGTTTGGGGCTTGGAAGTCGTGCGGTCCGGCGCGGTGCGAACACCTGGGACTTGAGCAAGAGGCGTAGCCCTCAGGCAACATGTTTACTACCCTTGACAGCACGAAATTGATTCCCCCTAACTTGAAATCGCTTGACTGTGATGTACTTTGCCGGACATGTGATGATCGGGACGAGACTGATCTCATCGCATCCACATACAGAGCTTGTCTTGTCCATAATCTTGAAACTACTGTCAATTGCTGGCTATGATCCCAGGAGAGGGAATCCCCTTCCACACATTCCTCCAGCCGGGCCAGATGCCCAAGACCTATAAGGGGCCGGCGCACGTCAAAAGACCGGCTCGCTGCATGGGACAAAGAATATATGACTTCTTTCTTGACCCATCATGACCTCGTGGCATTAAGAGACGAGCCGGCACCCATTCCTCCGTTTTTCGCGTGGCAGATCATCGACAGAGACCCCGCTTACTCACCCGCATCCAAGTAAAAACGACATGCCCATGAGCCGCAACCGCTATCTATCGCCACCACATGAAAGCCTTCTCTCCGCCGTGGAGAACACGCATGACGCTCCGAACGGGGACCCGGCAGCCGGACGGCCAGCACCGCAGCGGAGGGATCCGGCATGCGAAGGCAGCCGGGGTGGGCGCGTCGCCGACCAGGGCTTCCTGTTCGTCGGGATCCCCAGGCCCGGCGTGTATTTCGTGCAGTCCGTGCGGACGGCCAGCCGTACCTGCAGGAGGTGCTCACGCAGGCGGCGCCAAGCGGCGCGCCACGACAAGGGGTGTGCCCCCCCCCCCCCCCGGGCGCTGGCCGCACGATCCACAGGACACGCATCCGGAGAACGATGGCGACGATGATGGATGAGGGAAAGAGGAGGAAGGGTGCAGTGGGAAGAAGAAGAGAGCTTCCGAGAACAAATAGGACCTGGATCAAGCTGGTTGACGAGCCAACTCCTCCGGGAGTTATAGTCAGGTGGTGAAGCTCGGCAGTAGAGGCTCAGAGCAGTGGCAGCTGCATTATGAGAGGTCTATCATGATCCTCTCCTCTGCGTCCCCGGACGTCGTGATCTGTCGCCCGTCCGACCCGTATGAGGTCGCAACACCACCGGAGGCTTGAGACAGCAGCCGCAAAGTGCGGCCAGCGCATCGCGAGGATGCATGGCCTGCCGTCGTAGTCATCCAAGACCCGCAGCGAGGGAGCAGAGCACCGAACCCACCTCCTGACCCCATCCCATCCCCTTCTCGGCCACAAGCCATCTAAGATTTCATATCTTCAGATGTTCCCTCCGGGAGCCAGATAGCATCGACACCCGCACGTGCCCCTCCCACCGGCACCCCCGAGGCCCGAATAGTGGGAGAGGAGGTTGAGCAGAGCCGATCGAGGCTCAAGCATCCAGTTGCATCTCCGCCGTAGCCGAGCGTGACGCCTCTCGGGCGCGTGAGGAGCACGCAGAGAACGACGGCCGGTGTCGGTCGACTCCATATGTTGGAGGCTCCCGAGGGCGCCGCGTTGGGTGGGGCCCACCTTTCGAACTGTGGGGAACGCTGAGTAGAACTAGGGGTGAGGTACCTCGTACGCCTTGCATATATGCGGGAGAGCCATGTGCGCTGTCTACGAATTGTCATTGGACCATCGCAGAGGAGAAGGGAGGCTCTGGGGGGGGGGATCGATCCGAGGTCGACAGTCTCTGGGCTCCTAGGCCAGGGAGGAAGAAAGAAGCTGTGTGGTGTGACATTGGAAGTTGCTGCTCTGCTGTGGCCTGTGACTGGTCCTCGCGTCACCACGAACAACTTCTGGTACTCACGAGCTAGGGAATACCATTTTGGGTGTCCCGTGCGCAGACCCTGGGACCCTCCCTTCAAGCTGTATTGTAGCATCGTGTACTGTCTCTGTCCTGGCCCTGCGCCTGCGAAGACTGTGCTGCCGACATCGACACGGAAGATTTTTTCTTTTTGCTTGCGAAGCCTGCGCAGACTAAGTCTTGCGGAGGCCTAATCTCGTTCCGGTCACCCACGTTGTCGAGCAGTTCCCTGGGAGAGGTACTCTGTACTTGCTTAGTTGTCTAGCCTGCCCGATCCGATTCCAACTCTACTCTAACTCAACCCGACCTAACACAACCAAAATCTGGGCCCAGACAGCTTCAGCACACCACTCCAGCCTTGACAACACCAGATCGTCCTTGGTACTGGTTCAGACAAGGGGACGGGCTCAGCCGAACTCAGATTGTGTCACAGAAGGGCTCGCGCTCTCTCTCAGTCTAGAGCAGCGTCCGGCTTTCCCTTTCACAGGGAGGAGACTCTACAGGCTGGCCCAGCCCCAGTCCCAGTCCCCAAGGTTATCTATTGCAGGCTAGGGCGTCACACCTCCTTGCCTTGCATATCTGCAGCAGCTGGCAAGGTTCGGACAAACGCCGCCTGTCAGGAGATCGAGGGTCCCAGGCACTGTCTGCTTCTGCTGGTTACCGTTGGAAGAGACCGCCCCCCCCCCCCCCGCGGTGCTCCCGGTCTTGCCTAGGTGTTACTCTCACCACGCCTTTGCCTCGGTACGGAATAAGCTCAGGTCGGCTGCATATCTTGGGATCCAATTGTGTGCATTCTGGTATGTATCTCTTGCTTACTTGTCGTCGTTGTACTGTCATGTGGTCCCTTGTCTCGCTGTCAGGACTATGGCCGGTATCTACCACGCACCTATCTCACCTTTCCACCCTATCAAACCTGCTGTCCGGATGTCTTGTTCTGCTCTGCTTGTTGTTCACTTCATCTTGCGTCTGTTATCATTCAAGGGGGCCATATGCCGGGCTGTACCAATAACACCCGGTTGTACTGCCTCCACTAGCATCTATGTCAGGTAATCTATTCGCATCGGACCCCCCAAGGCATCATAGTCTGTTACCTACTGCGGGCCTATGACGGACAAGCTCCCATTTATGGCATTCTATCCACTCACTCCTCGAGTCCCTGGGCTTCCGGTTTCCGGATCGCCCCTCCCCCCCCCCCCCCTCCACAAGGCAATGGGGAGAACCAGGACTGCATCACAGCTGGTTTGAGCCGCAATTCGGAACCTTCCATCTGACCATTTTCCGCATAGGGTCCACAGGGTGTGTCCCCTCTCCACTGAGAACAAGCGCTCCGGGAAAACATCCCGATCATCTGTACGGAGCGTCGAGCCCTATTACAATAGCACGTGCCGTCCATCGACGTGGTAGCCTGGTGTTGGAGGACTGTACCGATCTCCGCCTGGCTGCCAAGGGTTTGTTCTGCGTTCCGCGGACAGATTCCCTGGAGGGATTGTCCGGTCGTAGTCAGATTAGGCGACTGGTGGGCAGAGAGTGTGCAGGACCCAACGTCACACCTGCATGGGCTTGTTGAGGAGCTCTCGGTGTGATACGCCCTATGACCCTGAACACTCTAAGGTTTGCCAGGCTCATATAACAGACGACGCACGGTCGTTCATCTCTTACTGAATCCTCGCGTACTAGCCAGTGGCCTCTTCAGGTCACCGGCTCTCACTTTGCATCATGTCAGTCGCCCCTGCACCCTGACTGCTTTCCGCCTTCATGTTGCTTGCTCCTTTCCTGTCCGTCCGTCAATATGTCAGCCCCAGCCTCTGCTGATGCCTAGCAGGAAGTTTGGCAAGCAGATTCAGAAGCGCCAGCTTGAGGTCCCCGAGTATGCCGCCAGTTTCGTCAACTACAAGGCACTAAAGAAGGTGTGTTTCATTCCGGGGCTTTCCCTTTCACCATTCCCCTGCCGCTCCTGGATGCCTTCGAAGTTGAACCAGCTTCGGCACTACAAAACGGTGCTGCCATTCAACAACTGAGGGGGCCGCCATTACATACTAAACCGCAAACATGGATGGATAAATGATGTAGCAGGAAGGAGAAGGATCTTGTGTCCGCTGACAGTCATCCCCACAGCTCATCAAGAAGCTTTCCGCAACTCCGCAGCTCCAAGCCCAACATGACCCGCTTCAACCCGCAGCTCTGGCAGATCAACAGGCCGCTCTGCAAGCGAACAAGGCCACGTTCTTCTTCCAGCTGGTACGGTATCGGGCTGGCACCGGTGTGAAGTGGCCCTACTGATTACTGACCATGAGTCTCAGGAACGAGAGCTGGAAAAAGTCAATGCATTCTATCTCCAGAAAGAAGCAGAGGTACATATCAAGACCAGGCCCCAGGAGAGCAGGTCAGATTCTGACTTCTGTTCGTAGCTCAAAATCCGCCTCAAGACACTGCTAGACAAGAAAAGGGTCCTCCAGTCTCGCCAGGGTATCTCTAGACGATCGGCCAAATTCACTACCTTACAAGAGGGCTTCCAGCAATTTGCCAATGACCTGAACAAGCTACAGCAGTTTGTCGATGTTAACGGAACGGCCTTCTCGAAAATCCTGAAGAAATGGGACAAGACATCCAAGTCCAAGACCAAGGAGCTGTACCTGTCCCGGGCTGTCGAGGTGCAGCCATTCTTCAATCCGACTGTCATCAGCGAGCTGTCTGACCAGGTTACAACAAGTCTACAGGAACTTGGTGCCTGGGCAGACGGGGATCATGTCAACTTTGAAGGACAAACACGACCGGATCATATCGTGAGCAGTCAGCATCTTCTGGGGACAGATGAAGGCGATGCGGACACCCTGCTCCTGGAGACCACCCTTTCCGGCAATCTCGATTCCTTGAGAGATCTGTTGGCTCGCATGCAAGCAGCGGTGGAGCCAAACTCGGGTATGGACTTGTCCCTCATGGAGAGGGTCACGAGGACTTTCCTTGCCTCCATCAACGAAGCTCCACAGGAGTCCCTTCAGGCTCTGTTGGATACCGGCCTCGTGGATATTCGGTCTGAAGATGACATCAACGAGCGGAACTGCTTGCACCAAGCAACCATCTATGGCAACTCTTTTGTCTTGCATCTGGCCCTGTCGCAGGGTGTGGCTGTTAATAGGAGGGATGTGTATGGCCGGGTACCGCTGCATTATGCTAGTATGCATGGTCGTCTTGATATGATAGATGCGCTCCTGGCCGGTAAGATCCCAAAGCTCGTGGGTGACTGAGGATATACTAATTAGACGGCAGTGGATGCGGACACGATCAACCTCATCGATCACGACAACTTCAGGCCCCTGGTACATGCGATCATACACAACCATCTGGATTGCGTTCGGCGACTCATCGAGAGCGGCGCAGTGTTGAACCCCGTTTCCGACACCGACCATGCACCCTTGAATCTGGCATGTAAACACGGCTCCCTCGCCATTGTACAGCTACTGCTTACAAATGGCGCTCAAATACTACCCGACGCCGAAGGGCTCTATCCTCAACACCTCGTGGCAAGATCTGCCAAGAATTCCGATCTTCTGGGCCTGTTAAAGCAGTTTGGTGCCGATCTGGATCAGGTCGACAAGCTCTATGGATGGACGCCGCTTGTACACGCTGCAAGCGAAGGCAACGTCCCTTGTCTGCGAGCTCTGTTGGACGAGGGGGTTGATGCTACGATCCTGGATGAGAAGGATCTCCCGGCCTTGTACTATGCCGCATGGGAAGGCCATCTCGAATGCATGAACCTGCTGACCGCATTACAGAGCGACTCCAGGAAGGAAGCAAGTCCTAGAGCCGCTCAAATCGTGCCACCCATGCTGGGAGCACTAGGCTCGAGCAGCGCGCCTGAGCCAATGTCCCTTGACCCTGACGGTATTCCAGACCTCGAACTTCCGCCGCCCATCATTCCGCTCCGCAGATACGGGCACAACTTTCTGGACACCAAGACGGTTGTTCAGATCAACTTCGGCGCAGAGGGCGAGCAGCCGCTCGTCTTCTTCCACGACGGCAAATACCCGGCCGCCCGCTTGACCATCTCTTCCAAGGCCTCAGACCTCATTCCTAAGAATATCATCCTTCCTTTCCAAGAAGATACCCGACTTGTTTCTTTCCAGATCGACAACCTTGACTCTTTCACATTAGACTTTGACGTCTTCCCGACTTACGGCGCCAAGATCATTGCGAAGACGGTTGCTTTGCCTAATACTTTCCGCGCATCTCTGACGAGCTCTGGTAGCTGCTGTCTCCCCCTGTTCGATCCTCGGCTTCGCGCCATAGGCCAGATCAGCTTCAATACGCAGGTCATCAAGCCCTTCCAGGGCAAGCCACTCGAGATCACAGATTTTGAGACGTACTGGAAGGCAACCAGGCAGTTCGATCGACACATCAGCAGCTTCGTCACTGGATCCAGCCTTGTCGGCGACTTCGTACGGCTCTATGTGCAGCAGACGAAAGACGGCGTCCCCGTGCTGTGGCCGACGCGAACGGTTGATCTAGGCATGGGTGGGGTTGCGGTCCCTGTTTCGTGGCTCAACTATACACAATTCGAGCAAATGCTGAGGAACTCAGCCTCGAGAAATGCGCTGGGCTCCGGCCAAATCGACTCTCACACCGAACTCCACGAAATCCACCGCCTCTTTGCGACAGCAGGAGTCACCCTCGCAGAGGCACTCGAGATCCTCCCGCCTAGCATACATGTGAACCTGCATTTCATCTACCCCATGACCGAGAATATACCCAACCACCAGCAGCAAACCATCGACTCATCGGTCAACAACAGTGGGGACCTCAACCGCTTTGTCGACGCCGTGCTGACCACCGTGTTCGACCATGCACGTGTCCAGCGCGCACAATCCCAACAATCAGGAGGTACCGCCGCTGTGCGATCGGTGGTCTTCAGTTCGTACAGCCCGAGCGTGTGCACGGCGCTCAACTGGAAGCAGCCCAATTTCCCCGTGTTCCTCTGCAACGACCTCGGCCGCGAAGAGGTCTCGATGGCTCCACCGCCGATGATCGCGGCGGCGGCGAACCACGGGCGCAGGTCCAGCTCGATCAAGGAGGTGGTGAGGACGGCACAGAACAACAATTTCATGGGCTTGTTGATTACTTCTCGGCTTCTGGTAAGTGCTGCGTGCAGGACCTACACGGTCCCCTTTACGGAATAACAAGAAGCCCTGCTCACCGAATAATAGAAACTGGTGCCGGCCCTCGTCGACGCAATCAAGGCCCAAGGTCTTGCGCTTGTAGTCGACAAGTCCTCCGAGGTTGGTCCGCTTACGGAACCAACCCCCGAGAAGCTGCCTACTGGTGTGGATGGTGTTTTCAGGTACACCGGTGTCTTGCGGTTCAACGACTCCATAGACATGTGAAGGAAAAATAATGTGAGCACAGGAAGAGACGCGTAATGTTTTCTTTTCCCACGGCGAGCTTGTGGGGACAACACCATGGTTTACATCGTCATCCGCTCGGGCGACCAGCGCAATGGGATCTTGGGTTGTCCTGGTGACCCAGAGGGTCAAGCCTAGGTTGACGCAAGGAACACTGCCATCAGGTATCTGGGTCGGGTACTGCTGGGTTGGCAGATGCCAAAGATCCTCAATAGCCAGACAAAAGTGGAATTGCAAGTCAGAAAAGACAGCTATTGCTGAAGCCACTGGACCGGCCCAAGGCCCCAAGGTGTAATATGTACAATATAAAACGCCCCGGGTCCTGAGGAGCCAACGCCCCGAAAGGTCTGGAAGATGGATAGAAGCAAGATGACTCCTCATTCAAGGCATGCAGAACATGTAAAGCCTCGAACAGATTGCTCTCAACCGTGCCCCACTCCAACTTGTTGTATCGAGCTCAAGTGACCAGCCAGCTCGAAAGGCCGCCAGGCCGCCACGCGCCGCCGCCGGCGCGCAAACAGCAGGACTGGCCGCTGCCACTGGGGTGGTAGGAGGAAGAGCATGGTGCAAAATGGCCGGGTATGAGCTCACAAGAAGCGCATGGGAACGTAACGATAAGCGGTCGGTCGCACAGGAGCCATCTAAAGGGCTATCTACTCAACAAAACACCATTATACCTTCCGACACCCCACCCCCACGAAAGATTTACCCTCTCTCCCGTCGCTCACCGCACGTCTTAACATCTCATTGTCTTGACGGAAAGAGGGGGGCATGCAAGTTGATTCAAACGCCTGGTAACTGTTCGTGGTATCATGTGAAATCACAGTCATGACGCGCTCGTGCAAGCCTCACGATAACGACAAGGCGCGACAGGCGCCTGTGAGGGACGAAATCCCAAAAGAACCCCCCCAGACCGGCCCCCCAGCTCTATGCCCCCTTATACCCATATTTCAGCTCCCCCAACTCCCTCTCCGGGTCCACGCTCGCCATGACCACCTTGGCGATCAGCACCACGCCGTACACGATCGCCGGGAGGTTGCCGAGCCCCAGCCAGCCGGACTGGCCGTGCGGCTGCCCGTGCCCCCCCTGCCCCCCCTGCCCCTCGTCATCGGCCCCGCGGCCGGCCAGCACCCCGGACAGTATGAGGATCGCGCACAGGCCGATGTTCAGGAACGGCAGGTGCCTCTCCAGCGGGCTCCCGGGGGCCGCATAGCTTAGGCTGTTTGTCCTCCTCCGCTGGCGCACCTGGTTTAGCGCGCCGAGCCCGCTGGGCCCGGCCGACCCCGAGGCCGTAGCTGTCCCATCGTCGCCGTGGTCGCCGTACTCCCCCCTCCCCTGCGGCTTCCTCCCGGACCGCGCCCACGCGTCCAGGGGCGGTATCCCCGTCTCAGTGACGGGCAGGCTGAGGAGGAGGAAGGAGGTGGAGGCAAGGGAGGTCAGGCCCAGCAGGGCGAGGAGGAAGGTCGGGGGCCGGAAGAGGGCGAGGAGGTAGGGGATAGAGGACAGTATGGGGAGGGCGAGGAGGAGGATCCGGTACTGCTGGTTGGCGCTGGCGTTCTGCTCGGCGAGGGACTGTATGAGGCTTTCTTGTTCTGCCGCGTCACGTCATGCCTGTCAGGAAACGCGCTGCGACATCGGTGATCGTTGGGGAAAGGAGGGGAGGGGAGGGGAGGGGGGGCGTGATAGGTTGGACACCAACCTTCCTCGTCAAGAACCTCCGGGGTCACGCTGGTCGAGGAGTCGTCGGTGGGATAGTGGAATGTGCGCCGGAGGCGAGCTGTTGTCTGTCTCATGTCCATACCTGCGGCTCATACACACCAGAAGGAGAAGGTATGTGAGCGGCGCGGCGCGGTGCAGAGGGTGGCATTTAAGCGACAGCGGTGCGGCGAGATGGGCGCCTGTCTATTATTCGGATATCATGAAGAGAGTGTGTTTGAAATAAAGGTAGCCAGAGCAGCAGGACCCAGTATGTACAGGGCGCGTCGAGATGACGTCGGCCTGCGGCTTGTCTGGCAGGGGGGCACAGGGGCACTGGGGCTCAGCTGCGATCACTGTCTGATTGGTTGCAGCAGTGGCAGGCTTCTGGAGAGGCGGGTCCGCCGCGTTTTACTGCGTACCAACCATAGCAGGTGGGATGATCGACTTCTAGAAGGACCCTTGACGATTTCACGATCCCTCTTTCTTTTTCCTTTCTCTTTTCTAGTTTTTGTGACGACAGACCCTGTCTCACATATAAACAGTCGTTCGAGATGCTACCACGGAGGATATGTAGGAGGCCACCCCTCCGGACACTGAGATCGCCAGCCTCAAGGCGAGCTCCACTGCAGCGGCGCTCGCTCATCAGCGCGCCCAAACCTGGGGATGGGCCACTGATGGAGAGGAGGCCCGATCGGGAGCTCCCAGGTAAGATGACCTCCAGTACACCTTGGCCGTGGTGGATGTCCCAGCTCACATGCCCCCTTTCCCCCCCCTCCCAAGACGTCGAGGCCAACCGCTTCCGCTGGTCTCGCACCATGCCCATCTTCATCGCGCTCGTCGCGGCCTCCAGCATCGCCATCTTCAACTACCAGAAGATGTCGTCCCCCGTCGTGTCCTCGACCCTCTACGCGCTGCGCACAAACGCCCAGGCCCGCGAGTACCTCGGTGACGAGATCTACTTCAAGGACCAGATCCCCTGGATCGGCGGCGAGATGGACCAGATGCACGGGCGCATCAACATCTCCTTCAGCGTCAAGGGGACCAGGAACACCGGCGTCATGCGGTTTGCCAGCTTCAGGCCGACCCCGAAGGGCGTGTTTGAGACGACCGAGTGGAGCCTGGAGACTACGGACGGGCGGAAGATCGATCTGCTGGATGAGGGCGACCCCTTCAGGGCGATTCAGTCCGCGGACGGGCTGGACGGCGATGACGAGGACCAAGCCACCACGAGAGGCTTTAGGCAGCAGATGAACACGAGGTAGCAGGCCGAATCCTGCTGGAGAGAGGGACACGGCCTCACACGCATGGTCACACCCGGGTACCAGGAGATCGTTCCCCCCATTCTGCATGCATGCCCAGAGAAACGGCGTCAATAGCAGGCTTCATTAGACCTTTGTACAGCATGGTGATTGACGTGATATTTTACAACTCCGCACGCTGGCCTGCCAGTATTCCCTCGCCCTCCCGCAGGTCCCCCTTCAGCGCCTCCTCTATCCTGCCCTCCCTTCTCAACTGCTTGAGCCTCAGGTGTGTCTTCCTCGCCGCCTCCAGGTCCGCCGCAGCATGCGGGAACCGCTCCATCAGCGCCTTGTTCATCTTGTCGATGAACTCCTGCGGAGGCGGCGGCTTCTTGACCGCGTCCTGGATGTGGACCAGCGCCCCCTTGGGTCCCGCCACGCACCCCTTGACCACGATGATCCCCAGCTCATTGTCCACCCTCAACACCGCCAGGTTCTGCACCGTCACCCTCTCGTTGCCCATGCGCCCGGGCATCTTCTTGCCGGGCAGCACCCTCGAGCCGGCGCCCTGCGACGCGCCGGCGGAACCGATCGTCCGGTGGTTCTTGGAGTTACCGTGACTCGCCTCCTGGCCCGAGAAGCCGTGCCTCTTCATGCCGCCCTCGAACCCCATGCCGCGCGAGTTGGCCCGCACGTCCACCCACTGGCCCTTGTGGAACCAGTCCGGCAGCAGCTGCACGCCCACGGCGGGCGCCAGCCCCTCCTCGCCGCGCACCTGGAACTCGACCAGGTGCTCCTTGGGCGGCACCCCTTTCGCCTCGTAGTACCCCAGCAGCGGCGCCGTCACGTTGTCCGCCCGCCGCTCGCCGCAACCGACCTGCACCGCGAAGTACCCGTGCCGCGACGCCGTCTTGTGCGCCACCACCTGGCACTGGTCCATCTGCAGCACCGTGCAGGGGAACCGCTTGCCGTTCCGCGTGTAGTACCCCGTCATGCCCTTCTTGGTCGCCAGCACGCCGGTCCGGAGGGGCGTCGACCACTCCTTGCGCCGCTGGGCCGCCTCGGGCGTGGTCGAGAGCGCGGGGAGCTCGGGCGTCTGCGCGTTGTACCTGAGCTGGAGCGTCCGCGCGCGCTCGTCCAGGGTCGACCAGCCGTACTTCTTGCCGCGGGTCTGCTGTGCGCCCGCGAGGCCGGTGCTCGGCAGGAGGGGGAAGGGGGGGCGGATCGCGAGGGAGGTCGGCTGCGGCGCCTGTATGCCGGCGAGGAGGGCAGACGAGGATGGTGAGGATGTCGCCGCTGTTGGGCGGTGTATTGGTGCCCAGCACCGCACCGGTAGTCTGGGCGCCATCGTCGCTGTGTGCGGGGGGTCGACAATGCCCGCAGCTTGGTGAAGGGTTTTTCTGTTCCGACGGCGATGGGTCGGGGGCTCGTGACCGATCGGTCGAGCCTCGTGAAATTTGAGGTCGTCGGCGCCGGGAGCTTGCCTGCCCCTGCCCCTGAAAAATTGTGGGGATAAATACGGCGCTGTCTGTAACTTACGCTCTTACACCTCAGGTCCCCCCAACACCGAAGCTGACCTGCTTCGACACGCAAAATAAATCGCCTCCCAACCTCGCACCACTTGCCGTATCACAATTCACTCTCATTTCTTCTTGCCAATCTCCTATCGTCATCATGGTCTTCTACTTCACCTCCAACGTGGTCGACCCACCGGCGTACGTCTACGTCGGCAAGGACAAGTTCGAGAGTGCGTGAGCCGTTTTTTTTATTTCTTTGAAGGTGACGAGGGGGCGCTCACATTATTCCCTGGTCAGACGAGGAGCTCATAAAGCACGGCTGGGAGGAGGATGTCTGGTGAGCCCGGCCTTCGTAGAGAGTCGGATGCGGAGGTCGTCCCACTGACCAGTCCGCAGGGTACGAGCCCCAGCGTGTCCCTGCGGTCTTCTGATCCAGACGCCTGACACATGGTGATGTTGCAGTTCCACGTAGACAAGTTGTCGAGCGCACATATCTACCTGCGGTTGCGGGAGGGTGAGACCTGGGACAAGATACCCGAGCCTCTCCTCACAGACCTGGCCCAGCTCACCAAGGCCAACTCTATCGAGGGTATGACGCGATCCTGATCCATCTGGGGCGGGACCTCGTGATTCTAAGCCCCGGCTTGCCCTGCAGGTAACAAGAAGGACAACATCACCGTCATCTACACGCCATGGTCGAACCTCAAGAAGGACGGCAGCATGGCAGTGGGACAGGTCAGCTTCCACGACGACAGGAAGGTAACCAAAGAAGAGACCGCGGCCCCGGGGGTTCTGGACAGTGGAACTGACCGGACCACCCCAGGTGAAACGGGTCATCGTGCCCCAGCGAGAGAACCCCATCGTCAACAGGCTCAATAAGACCAAGGTCGAGAAGCACCCGGACCTGAGACAGGAGAAGGACGACCGGCTGAGGGAGCTGCGGAAGAGGGACCAGGCGGCGCAGCAGGCCCGGGTATGTCCACTCCCATGCACCCATCGTGAGCGGGTGTGAGTTTCCGCCGACAAGATGCTGACATGGTGTAAAGAAAAAGGAAGAGGCCCGGGTGAAGAAGGAGTGGGAGCAGCAGAAGTACCAGAAGGAGCACGCGTATGACTTCATCAACAACGAGGAGGAGATGGGGGCGACGAGTAATCAGAACCGGGATGAGGACTGGGAGGATGACTTCATGTAGCCCACTGGTGCCCTGGCGCGGGCGAGGGTCTCGGTCAGAGAATTCCATTAGCAGGCATAGACGGCCTCGATGACTATCTGCCTCCCCCAAAGCCCACGGCCTATTCAGACGACGACGTCCCACGAGGCCCCAGGCATGCCCCGTTACTTACTGACCCGGCCCGCGCCCGCCGATCCCGCTGCCCACCTGGTTCACGCCCGTCCCCTTCAGCTTGTGGTCCCCCGGGTTCGCCGCCGCCTCGTAGATGATGTTGGCGGGCGCCCGCCCCAGCTGCATCCACTCGCCCCTGAAGCCCAGGTAGCTGATGCGCGTGACGTCCTCCTCCCCGTCCCCGAAGTTGTCCGGGAAGAAGAGCGCCAGCCGCTGGACCCTGCCGAACCGGGCCCGCCGCACCGGCAGCTCCTGCACCTCCGAGGTCCGGCTCAGCTCGAGCTCCTGCGCGGGCTCCCCCTCCTCGGCCGCCGCGAAGTCGACGTCGTCGCGGTTCTGGAACACCCTGAGCGTCCGGGGCGCGCTGTCGGACTGCGACGTGCGCAGCAGGATCGAGTGCAGCTTGACCTGGCCGGTGAAGCTGTGTTTTGTTTGGGGGGTTAGGGTTAGCAGGCCTCGGCGGCGTGCGTGGATCAAAGGGAAGGGGATGATGGGAGTTGGGTGACGGGGGCGGGGGGGATGACGGACGGAATGTTGATGATCAGCTGCTCGTCTGCATCGCTAGCGAGCTCGGGCTCGTCGGAAAGCCGCTCGTCCCACGGCTTCTTCACGATGGCCTTGCCGGAGCCGTGGGAGCTCTCGTTGAGGGTCGTCACCTCGTCGAAGTTGATGTGCTGGTACAGGGAGAACTGCACCGCGGGTGTTATATCGTCCGAGTGGTCATGCTCGCCCCCGTGGTGATGGTGGTCGTGCTCGTCGTGGCAGTGGGACATCTTGCCTGAGATGAGTTGGGGGGGAGGGTGGGGGGGGGCGAAGATTGTGAGCGCCGCGGTGTGGGAGAGGCAACGGTGACGTTTCTTGAGGATGGTCCGGGCTGCGGTTTTATGTAAGTCGGGAAAAGCGCAGGAGACAACCCGACCCGTTTGCCACCGCACATCAAACACAACCTCTCCGCTGCCAAGGGCCGTGGAGGGGAGTGTGCCATGGCGAGAGTGAAGGCGTTTGCCAATACCCAATACAGAACATTCATCAGTGCAGGGTCTGTGGTAGGACCATGTGGTCGTCTCAGCGGTGCCCCATGCTTAAGCCCGTCACTCCACTATTGCATTCATCTTGGGAAACAAGCTCAAGTTGAACATGCTCAAGGTGGTCCTCTATCTGAGATATTCATAATAAGCGACACATCTTGTCATCGTCGGCTGTGCCTGACAGTCCCATCGTCCTCCCTGTAACTCTTCATTTGAACCATGTCACCTTTGGCTTGACCTTGCCCTTCTTCTTGACTCTCGACGGCCTACCCCCAAACTCTCCCGGCAGCGGCTGAGACATGACCTGCGAGAGCCCTAAGCCCTGGCTGAAGCCCTGGCTCTGGCTCTGGCTCTGGCTCTGGCTCTGACTTCCAAACCCGAACCCGATGCCCTGGCTGTGAACCTGGCTGCCGCCCACATCCTGCGGCGGCGGGCTGGAGCGGATCATGGTCGGCGCGAGTGGTTGGCTGAACGACTCCCCGGCCCCCTCCGTCTTGATGCCCAGCTGTGCCCTTCTTTCCGCTTTTCGTCGTCTGCGCTCTTCTTCTTTCTCCCTTCTGCGTCTTGCCGCCTCAGCCTCCTCGTCCGGGCCCTTGCTCAAGGGTCTGTATTGGTACTCTGACGGGTCGGAACCCCGCTGCTCTGGCCAGAGCGAGATGACGCGCGATGGCCCATTTTTGGGTGGCGGCGTGAACTTGATAGACGGCAGATACATCCGCAGTCGGGCAACTGCTGGATCTTCTTGCCCAGAGTCTTGTTCACCCTGGTCGCTCTTGGCGCTGTCGATCGCCTCCGAGGTAGCTCGTGATGACGACGGCGCTGCCGATGGGGTGGCCAGAGTCTGGCTTGACCTGATCTGGGAAGACGGTGGTTCGTCCCACTGGTCTTCACTCTTGCTCTGTAGGTCGTATTCTGGAGGTAGAGTCTTTGGGGCGAGGTCCAGCGTCGACTGAGGTACCACAGAGACGCCTCTCTCCGACAGGTACACCTCAGCCGCCATTCTCTCGAGAGCCCTTTCCATGTACCTCCACTGGCCTGCCTTGAGCGACTCGGCAGATAGTCGGGAAGACCAGTTAATGGATATCTTCTCGAAAACATCCATGACGGTCCCCAAGGGAACATACGTTCCACAGTTTGACAGCTGAATCCGCTGGGACTTCTGAAGCTCTTTCAGATTGAAAGCCCATTCGTCTTCTAACTGCGAAAGTTCGAGAGGCAACCACATATCTGAAAAGCTCCACAGTGGCCTCAGTGAAATATAGTCATCGTCGTCTCGGCTTTGCAGCGCTTCGCGGATTACAGCGAATGGCTCCATGGCCTCGACTACTGCTGAATCCTCGGCAGTTTGTCCAAAGAAGGCATGATTAACTTCCTGTACAAGCGCGAGCAGATAGAACCTCAGCTGAACCGCGTCGTATCTTTTGGCGGGACTCGATGTGGGAGCAACGCTGAGCTGGTTGTCCGCTTTCACCTCTTCGGGTACAACGAACGCCTGCTCGGCCTCTCGCAAGAACTTCCGCCGGAGGAATCTGCTCCGTCTGGCCTCGTCCCAGCCGGATCTCGCAGACCTTGAAGGCCTGACCACCTTCTGATATACACCATGCGTGGTAGCGATGATCGATGAGCTCAACCCCAGGTCCGTAGTCAGTGCGAAAAGTTCATAGAAACGCACTTCGTCGGAGCGAGCAGAGCTATGATCATCTCCTGTGGCTACTGAACGATCCTTATCCTCGGATGCCGACAGCTGAAGCGGCACCGCCCCAAGCGACTCGATACCTCGGGAGTCTTCCGATTTCACCGTCTTTAAGCCTGGAAAATGTACCACTTGGTGGTGGAAGTGGGGGTCCCTGTCTTGATGGCACACCTTGAACCAGAATACATCGACACGGAGGTCAGCAGTAGAATAGAGCAATACGAGGGCAGTCGACGCCTCGGACAGAGATGGTGTCTTCACGGCCAACATCTTCAGATTCTCCGATCGTCGGTTTCTCATATGACGACATGAAACCATGATACGAGGCGGTTGACCGTCCTGTCTTTCGTTTCTGGACACATCGAGCAGATAGATCCTGTCCGTCGTGAGGACGAAACAGTGCAACGGAGATCCCGGGAACTCTCGGGCATCAAGGAGGACGTCTTTGTGATCGCGTGTGGAAAACTGGAGCCCAGATACGAAATGCTCCGTATCAACATCCAAGATACGAACTTCAGCGCTGTTGCAGAGCAGCAGTCCGTCGTGTCCTGTGTGAGATGTATCACCGCTGGCCAAGTATGCGGTATGCAATTTGCGAGGACGCACATCGGAACCCTCAGATGGGTTGCTATCGCGATCCCATTCGTCGGCTGAGATAGACCCGCCTATCCAAAGAATTTTCTGTATCTCATCGAAACTTCCTTGAGGCGAGACAGACAGAGGCAACCTCCATGGGCCTCTCTTTCGAAGCACAGCTTTGGTAGTCCTGGATCTACCGTGACCGCTGCGCAGGATGTACCAGATAGACCAATTTCCAGATCTGTCTATGATGGAAAGCTGTGGAGCCTCCGTATCGGATCCCATATCGATGGAGAAGTCACAAAGAGATTCTCCTCCAGTGGCTTTCATAGTGAGCGTGACGACAGGGTTCATGGCGATATGCCCAGCGGTCCCAGACTCGTGGTCCAAACACGACGATGCAGCGGGTTTAGCCATGAGCTCAGGCTCGAAGATCACGATGGATGTGTCTTTCTGGACAAGTAACCAGCGAATAGTGTCGTACTGCTTGGGCCTCGTTGCGAATTTGATCTGTAGTATGGGACTGCCGTCACTGCACCAGGATCCCTGAAACCTCGACTGCGGCATGCCCACCGGCAGTGAGAACTCATTCCATGTCCATTTCTCCGGGTTGATCGCAGATAGACGAAGGGCATGACCGGCCTCGCCGCTTGTCGTGGCAATGACAGGCCATGCTGAGGGGCGAGAAGATGAGGTGTTCCGTAGGTCGACGATCTCCCCCACAGCAAGCACCGATCCAACCGGACTGTCTCCTTGTCCAGCGGTCTTAGTTCTCGATTCCTCGGATATGTGAGCCACCAGGTCTAAACTTCCCAGGGAGGCTTCCGGATGAGTTTTCAGCAACCAGTTTCTCTGAGACCTCGCGCGCTGGAATGAGGTAGACGGCGGCAGGCTGATTTGTGTCCTGGTCGGCGGTATCCACTCCTTGAACGGCTCGACCTGTTGACATGACGGCGCTGGAAGGGAATGTGAGTAATGAGGTTTTCGGTAGCGGCGGATGAGGCCTGGCACTCACGCTGCTCGGCCACCCGACTGAAGCTCAGTTCCCCGATGTCCGCATCTTCGTCGTCGACAGGTCTGTAAGACACCTGACCCACATGTCCAAACGATAAATCGTTCACGCGATGAATTCCAACACGGTGAGACGCCTGATCACCAGGGCGGGCACGTTGGCCATCGGCCTCTGGCTCGGGGTCTTCACCCATATGGTTTCGCAGTCCCGAGATTGTTTGCCAAGAGCGCGTGTGATACAGGCATAACGACGAGAGGTTCCGCAAGGTCTGGCTGTGACGGGCTGTAGGATGGGGAGAGCGCCTTCGAACCTGAGCGGTAGGATCTCAAGGGAGGCGAGTGGGTAGCAAACGGAATTTCAGACCGAGGGAAAAGTAGGAGGCGACCGGAGGCATCAGATCCACTTTCCAGTAAGTCAGCCACCGTTAAGGCTGTTAGGTCGACGCCCGGGCGCCTGGGTATGCTGAGATCCTGGCGCATTCGGCTGTTGCCGCAGCGACAACCTGGTACCTTGGGGGACTGCGAGCGCTGCAGTCTAGGCTTGGCAGGCCTCGTCTGGACCGCGAACTTCCCTCCCTTCTCGGCCTGGGCACGCAACTCTTGGAGGCACTCCGCTCAGCCTAACAACTTCCTGCTCGATTCAACTTCAACTCTGCTCACCCGTCGACGTTGCGCATACAGGGTCCAAATACACACAGACCGCCGCATATCCCCGATCAAGCTACTGCTCCAAAGATGGCGTCCGTCTTCGAGCCCAGGAGCTCTCAGAGCCGGCAGACGATGGCCGCGCCCTCTGTGGCAGATAGCCTGCCCAACATCAACTTCGGCTTCGACGAGCTGCGGGACCGCATGGCCAAGTTCACGGCGCGCTTTGACGACTTTATCGAGAAGGGCCGCAAGCGTGTCCTCGAGGAGAGGAACCAGTTCGCGGTAACTGTCGCGGAACTACAAGGTACGCACCAACCCGCTCTCTCTTACCATCGCGCGCTCGCGTGGCCCAGGGAGAAAGGGAAAAACTGACATGTATCACCCCGCAGAGGACCAGCGCATGAAGAAGAAGGACGTCGACATCTTGCAGATGAAGACAAACACGCATCAGAACACGATCTCCAAGGAGGCCGCCGAGGCGCGCGAGATGCAGGCATCCATCACCTCCCTCTCCTCGCAGCGCGACAAGCAGCTCGCCCTCCGTGACTCCCTGCAGAAGCAGATCGCGGAGACGCAGAAGGAGATCGACGCGCGGCTCACGGCGCAGCGCGCGCACCGGGCGCAGCAGGAGGCGCAGGCGAGATTCAACGTGCCGGAGCTGGACTTCTGGATCACGAACCTGTGCCTGAAGATCGAGGGCGCGGGCCAGGACGACAGGCTCAAGTTCGTGTTTACGCATATCGACGAGAGGGACTGGGAGCGCGAGGCGTGGTTCGAGCTGAGCACGGCCGCCAGGGATTATGATATAAGGCACTGTAGGCCGAGGCTGGAGAGGGAGAAGATTGAGAGGGTCCTGGAGAGGACGAACGAGACGAGGGAGCTGGCGACGTTGTTAAAGGGGATGAGGGAATTGTTTGTGGAGGCCTTCAAGAGCTGAGAACCTTGTCAAGCGTATCAGGGTCTTGCTTGGCCCTCTTCGCGTTCCCTCGCAACCAGGACGCTCTCGTTACCGCGAGCCTATACTTGTCTCGCAACCCGCCGACTAGCATCAGCAGGACAGCCGGCGGTACCTGCGTCCTGGAGGATATGAATTGTGTTCTGTTCTCAACAGTGGCATGTGCCAATGTGGTGTTACGAGAAGGGTCGGCTGGTTTACTTTGACTGACGGTTGGGTCGCGGAGCAGAGGAGGCTCAGGCAGTAGAAACGCTAGGAAGAGGTGCGACAAGATCAGCATTTTCCCAATCAATAAAGTACCTAGTGAACCGTGATCACCGTATCAGATTGATACGAAATTCGTCTCACGATTTTTTCAACTGTATTGCGCTCAGGAATACGGGAGGCGCGTGCTCTCCTCCCCTATACCCCAGTTGCGTTAACCAGGCGATGCGGCTCTACCCGCCAATTCATCAACAACGTGAGCCTCCTCCCTCCAAACTTAAACTCTTGTCAACGCCCACACGTACAGACACACACAGACACACACACACACAGACACACACAGACACAGACACACACAGACACAGACACACACAGACACAGACACATACAGACACAGACACACACACACACACACACACACACACACACACACACCCAAGCCCACCATGCCTCCCCCACCGGAGGAAAACAAACAGGCCTCGGCCAACACAGCCGTCAACATCCTACAGGAGATCTCAGAGATCCTGGTAAGCTCAAGCCCCTACCCTTCTCCGAGCCTCAGGACGCGCGCGGGTCCGGGCTCCGGCTGACTGCATCAAACATCATTAACAAGAAAAACACCAAAAAAAACAGAACTGCCACCTCGACCGCAGGGAACTGTCGATATGCATCTCCCTGATCGAGAGGGGCGTCAACCCTGAGGCGCTTGCTGTAAGTCACGCGTCCTGAGTTCTTGTTGTAGGGTTCTGTCGTGGGTGGGCGGAGAGGATGCTGCGGCGCGAGATGATGACTGACGAGCGACGCGCGTGGGGTGGGGACGATCTAGACCACCATCAAGGAGCTGCGGAATGGCGCGCAGGAGGCCAAAATCGAGCTTGAGGCGCGCAAGCAGCAGCGGTAGGCTGGGGACAAGTCAGACGACGGAGGTTTTTCTTTGTCCCTCGTTAGCATGGGACTGGCGCTACGGCGTTCCGGGCATCAACTACGACGGTCCCAATGTCTATCTTGCTTCCCCAGGACAACCTGCACGGTAACGCATCTACGGAACAGGGGCCACGGATACATCGCAACCGGGGCGTCAAAACATTCTGGAATGGAGGAATCTATTCACCTTTATACCCTGTCCTCTGGACGAACTATACGTGTACGTGATATGTTACTCAGGAATATACGCCATGTCTTCTTGATAATGTCCAGTCTACCCGCCCTCGAAAGTGCCCGAGGACGCCTATCGTTGGCCTCCAGAGCAGAGTCTCTCTCTCTTGTCCCAGTTGATCCCCCTCCAGATGCATGCACAAACCCCATGATAAAGACAATGATTCCGATCCAATACCCAATTGACCTCAATCCAGACCACACACCCGATGATTTTTATTATTTTTTTTGGAAAACAGCTCGAAAAGAAACGCCGCAAGCGCTCGCTCAATCAGAATGCCAACGCCACCAGCCGAAATTGCCTGTACACGGCCGGGAGGGCCCTTTCATCGGTGACCAAACAGGTTAATCTCCTCCACTTCGTCGTTGTCATCGTCTTCGTCGTCCTCTTCCTCCTCCTCTACCTCAGACTCTTCCCCTTCATATTCGCTCTCGCCCTCATCCTCAAATGCTCGATTCCGGGCATTACGCCCCCAGAAGTCGAGCTCTTCGTCTTCCTCGTCATCGTCGAGGCTGACTTCAGGTTCTGCAAAACATGCGTATCGGCCTGGGGACTCAAATGTCGGAGGAATGCCGTTTGACGCTGTTGCACTGAAGCCGTGTGAGTGCAACGGAGGGCTCGAAGCCGTGATCATATACCAACCATTGCTGGGGTAGTGCGGAGTCTCGAGTTGGAGTGGGTCCGCCGTAGCTGCACCTTGCTGGCTTTCGGTTGTCTCGGCCGGCATAGGCGAGCGATCCAACTCGACGGTGTTGAAGGACTGACATATCTGACATCGCAGGCCCAGGAAGTGGTAATCGGTTGAGCTCTTTGCCGAGCAGTCGTTGCAGAAGAGGACAGAGCGTACGCCCCGGTATTCCTCCGGCATTGGCTGCTCCTTGATGATGTTGGCAAGATTCAAGAACAAGGCATCCATCTTTACAATGCTCTTGCTACATAGCGGGCACTTATAGGAAGTATTCATGTACTGGTCGAAGCAGTTTCGGTGGATGGGATGACCGCATTCCATGAAGATGACTTGCTGAGGCGAGGAAAACATGTCTTCGTTGCAGATCGGGCAAGTGGCGTCGGTCGCTCGTTCGATGCATTTGTGGTCGTCCTTGGTCGCGATTGAGATGCACGCACGGCAGGTCTGTCATGGTCAGTGTCCGCGTTCGATCCCTGGACGGAGCCAACACGTACTTTGCAGTGGAAGAAGTCCTTCTCCAGCCCACGTCCCACTCGGCAGATCCCACAGTCGTCGCAGTGGTATATGTGCTTGTTCACGTCATCGCTCCACAGCTTGCAAATGTTGCAGTAGTACGAAGCCGCACTCTCGCCGCAGTGAGCACAAGTGTCCGACACCTTCTGCACGTGCCCACACAGCATACAGAGCATGTTCTTTGTAAGCCTTCTTGGCAGGGTATGTTCCTCCACGGCGTCATGGCACAGCCGGCAAGTGTACCACCTGTCGCATTCTGCACATTGCACCCTGACGTTCCGTTTGTAATGCATACAACCGAGATCGGGAATGTCATCGTCGTCGTCGTCTTGCTCTTGCTCTTCGAAATCCTCAGGACCCTCACTAGAGTCGGGCCGGGGCATCTTTGGTCGGTATGTAGGTCGCGCATCCTCTTCTGAAAAATTGATCGGCATCTGCTCCTCATCCAGGTCCGCCCAAGACTTCAGTGTCTCGAGAGCCGGTATGCCGAAGCCCAAGTCTCTGGAGGAGGATACGGTGGCGGAAGGATGGAAGTCGGGCCTTGGCCTGGGCGGTTCCACGCCCTCGAGGATCGCCTTCGCGTGTCTCGCCTTAGCATAGCTTTCGGTGAGGACCTGCTGCATGAGATAGCGCTTCTGATCGAAGGTGATGCTGCTCGACTGTATGGTCTGGATCTTCCGCCGCATGTCGTTCATCCCGTCGTTCGCAGGCAGTGCGCGGGACGTTCTTGTCTCAGCGGAGGCATCCTGCCGTGGAGGGGATCCCGGATCGACGGTTCCGAGGTCCTCAGGGCCGGCGGTACCAGGACGATCCATCTCGAATATAGCAGGAGGGGAGGACAGGGGCGTCGAGACTAGTGAGGTATCGTCGTCGCTTGGGGGGAGGGGGCACCGGCGTTGTGGGACGAGCAGAGGCGGGGATCTGGCGCCGAGGGCGATGTCTGGGCTTCTTAGGAAGGAGAGGTTAGGAAAGGATGCGGAAGGGCCGTCGCATTTAGCAACGGCATCGCCATTGTCTAGGTCAAAGTCATGGGAGAGGCGGCGGACGGAGTCAGTGTCAGATGCGGTGGCAAAAGGGGTCGAGAAACGGCGGACGGTCCGGGCAACTGGGTTGATGATGAAGTCGGCAACTAAGGATGACATTGGGGACACAATGGTCACATTTAAAGCAAACAGCAGCCCATTCGAGGTAGGCCACAGAGATCATAGGTCAAGGCGTGGAGGGCTGGCGCAGCAGGTTTGACGCGCCAGATGAAAATTGGATGGGATGAAGTGAGGTCGGGTCGAGTCTACTCGAGTCAAAAGTCAAGTCATGGTGTGATATGTGAACCATCTGGCCGTGGCTGCGCTGTCACCCGTCCGTCCCGCCCAAGTCGCTATACCCCCTGCACGCCCTGCAAGTCGACGTTGCAACACAACCTTACATAACAAGCGTGGGACTTGGGATCTCTTCCTCGACAACGTTTTCTGCACAGCACACACTTCTACCGACCACAACACCAATGAACGCATAAGGTGTTGTGGTGCAATTACAAATGGTGTAATGACTGACACATATTTCAAAATACCTTTTGTGTTTATGACTCTTCCCGTACAGCCAGGGGAGTTGCAGTCGGGCTGACCAAGAACCCCCTGACCTTGAATCCAGAGAACGCAACAGCCATCGCCAGTGCGTGTTTTGACGCTGGCTGTACCTACATCTCGACATGCGTCCTCAGCTTGTACAGCTTGAGATTTCAGGTAAGCGTGCTCTGGGCAAACTTAAGCAAGGGGTCTTCATTTCTATGCTGTTATGTTGCACTATACACGTGCCTCCTGGTGGAATCCGTGGAACCGTCCAAGTGGAAGAGTCTGTCCGACCACGAATCCGCATGACTTTCCCGTCAAACAACGGGCGAGCTGGAGCGGAACGGCGTCTCAACCACGCATAGCTCAAAGAAGTATGCCACCAGAGACCAGCATATGGGTCCCAACGTTTCGTCGCGGAGGATGGCGGCGCCTGTATGGCGGTGAAATCCAGGCCCTGCGCCAAGAGGGCATCACCCAGCCTGGCGGACAGGTCGAAGAGTTGCGTGCTGTTGACGACGTTCGCTGGTGGCAAGTAGCCGTGTGGGAAGCGCTCGTGCTCTAGTTTACGCACCGTTAGCCAGGTCCCGCGCCTATATATAGACAGGTGAGGCGGATCCGGACTGACCGAACCAGTATACAACCAGGGCGGTCTCGACAACACCAGTCGTCACGTTTCCAGAGACCAGGATGAAGGCTATGCTTTCGCCTGTCGAGAAACTCTGGGCTAGTTCGGACAGGCCGAACTCCGGGTTCGTCGCGTTCGAGTTGCGGATAGCCCTGGCGCGTGCTGCTGTCGAGCTGTTGATGGCGATCACGTCCTCGGTCCACTCGGCGAGCGTCCTCTGGAACACGGTCCAGTTGAAGATAGCCTGGTTGCCGAAGGAGGCATCCACGCGACTGTATAGCGAGGAGAGACAACGATCTTTGCCAGAGACCTGAGCATACGATGCAAATCACTGCACGAGAAGGCAACTGGAACTGTGGTGGCGATCATAAAGAACTCTCGCCTCATATGACCCTCTAGGATACTACGCCAACTCTACACCGGTCTTAGAGTTAGGAACACCTATATCTCACTAGCTCAAGCACGCGAGAGCAGGGTGCCGGTAACCCGTTCTTCTGACCTCCTTAAATACCTCGGCTCCTCGAGGCATAAATGCATGCGCGCCTTCAGAATGATGTCTCCGATTAGGTAATTATGAATTCAGATCCGGTAGATGATCACGATAGAATTGCTGAAAAGCAACGAGGCCTGCCACGTAATACCCCAATGTGCTGAAATCGAGAACCATGAAAGGGTAATTACCACGTTGACACCCATGGGCCACTCATTGGGCATCCCTTCTCACTCACTCACACACCTGTGAGTGAGTTGGACAACAGCAATGCGATCGACCTCACTTCTCGGGATTGGCCCTATGCAGGACGGTATCTCCTGTCCCGGGACCACCGCTTATGGATGCACCCATAGAGCATTAGTGAGTGCCGAGGAGTAGTCCCTCCCGGAACTCACTTCACCTGTGCTCATCATCCTCACCACTTCCCCGTCCATGAGCCCATGCACGTAGCTCTCCCCAATGTACATATATCTCCTCAGGTCTAGGTCCACCGGCCTCAACACGTACAGGACCCGGCCAGTAGCCAGTGCCCATATTTCATCGCCCACCACAGCCGTGTTCGGTATGACAGCAAGGTACAGTTTCCGGGTGAACGCCAGGTCCCTGGGAGTGAATGCCTTAGCCATCGCGAGCCTCATCTCCAGCTGGTACCTGTACTCTGTCGGCGTCAGCTCGGCCCTCGGCCTCTTGAGGAAGGCAGGGTCTAGCTTTGCGCTGCGCTCGGACGGCATGCCGATGTCGCTGTAGAGTAGGTCGAGCACGTTTGTGCGATTTGATAGCGTCCATGATGGGCTCATCTGTGAGCTTGTAACGGTACTTTGATTCCAGAGCCCACTGACGGCCCTTCGCCCTAGCAGTGGCCCTGAGTTCATCCGGGTTGCGACCCGAGTCTTTGACTATGCCTTTGATCTCATCGATGTGAACGCCGCGAAGGTGAAGCTTGGCCCTGGCTCCTGGTCTATAAAATATCTCGCAACATCCATATATACTTCGACGATGTTCTTCTTGTAGTCCGGCTTCACAATCGTTGCCACATCCTCCGGCGCCAGACACAGTGGCGCATACAGCTTATCTCGCGGGTCGGGACACTGCGTGTGGCGGAATATCTGCAAGGTCTGCGCAAAGCTTCTCAAAGCATTATGGACGCGCAGACTGCGGGTTTGCCCCAGCTTGGAGAGCTGATCGTAGGATCCGGCAAGGCGCCGAGCATGTTCCGGGATTCCGGGAGTTTTCAGAACACCATCGGCCACCAATTTGGCGCTTTCCATCTCGGACCACCCGCACTCCTGGCCACCGCAGAGAAACCTGACCTTGCTGGCGCGAGGGAACACCGCGACGCCGCGGATGAACGTCAGCTCGGACTTCTCCGGAATTGTGGCCTCTTGGAAGATCCAGCTTCGCTCCCACCAGGGTTTCCGCCACAGCGCGATGATCCCAAGCCAGCCCCGATACGTATCCGAGCCGGGGACATCGAATATGTTCTTGTCCTTGGCTGGTGCCAGTTTGAGCAAGAAGTCGGCCGTGTCGTCACCCACACTGCGAAGGGGCTTGCGCCACCACCATGGCCGGTACGGCCTTGCGTCCTTGAGGACCTTGCGGTGGCGCCTCTCGAAACGCTCCATGAGGCCGAATGCGAGTTTGTTGTTGATGTCATTGTCCGGCCTCCCAAGCCACACGAGAACCTTGGAGGCCTGGGTGTAGATCGAGGTCATGAGACGGACCTGGACGCCACGTTCGTTGGGAGCCTTCGGGTCGACGGGGTCTTGATTGATGCAGATGGCATCGATCCATATATATCCGTTTCCAAACATGGTGTTTCCAGGCGGTTGTGATATGTTCGAGGGCCTCGTTTAGGTTTTTACGGACAGAGAAATGCTTGCCGTTCAGGAGTACTGCGTGGGTGTCCCCCGGCGGGCCCCAAGTGTAAGAAAGTGCTACATATGCCGGCCTAGAGCGGAGGGAGACATGTACAATTTCGAAGGAAGCCAAGTTGTCCTTTCCCCTGGGACAGAGGCGGAGGAGCCGGATCTCGTCGAGTTGCAGGGGCTCGTACGGGGAGGCCATGATGGGTGCGTATGTGAGCCTTACAAGGAGGAAAGTGAGCTGCGATAATGGGGAGGAGGCCCTCGGGCCCTGAATACGCACATCGAAGTCATTTATCTGCTGGGACTGGGTCATATCTCCCCAGCTGAACATCCATCGCAGGACGGAGACAGCCGCTAAGACGCCACGGCTGGTATCACGAGCTAGATTTTGGTCACCTACCCGCCATCCACGAGGGATGGAGCCATCCATGGACATGTAAAATAGCGTTCAGCTGAAAGGCTTCCCCTCAGACAGACTCCAGGGAGACCAGCATCGTGTCTTGGAGTCGCAGTGTCACCCTCTCCCAGGAAGGGAATGGCCTCTACAAGGGGTGGTCCCTCTTGGGCAGCAGAAGTAATTTATTCAAAAGAGCTCGCTGTTTCGACCTCAAAAGCTTTGTCTTGACTCGGTGGGATCAAGATTCGACTTGGTATGCAACGTGCGCTTTTAGCGAGACACTAGCATACGATGACACTGAAACCACAAGTATCCAGCGGCTGATTACCTGCCAATGAAGTCACTACATTAGAGAGGGCTCGCCAGCAAGGTAGGACGGCAGAATCTCCTCAGAGTCGCCTGTACGACGATGTCTGACGGCCCACATTTGCCGCCATATTGCTTTCCTCTTAGTCAGGGGTGAGTTGGTGAAATGTGTACTACGTCAGGACGTTGGCCAGGCTCCAGACTGCTTTCCTGCCGCCACACGAAGCCGCCGTGAGGGCCTCCAAGATGCTCATAGCCGCCAAGGAGGTAGCATGCGCAGCTGGCCACGTATTTGTACTATGTAGTATCAACGGGCTAACTGATGATTCCCGTTTTGGGCCGTACCTCAAAGCTCGTCTAGAGGTAGGTGGTGATGGGCCCGCTGTCAGGGAGCCCCTCGTCGATTTCCTCTGGGGGGCCACTGGGGGGCCCACCCGCAGGTCAATCAAATTGGGGCTGAGGCGGTACGTACCACAAATGTCTATGTCAGATTGCTTGCTGCTGCCAGGGATGCTCCTCTGGCTAACACGCAGCTGCACTTCAGCACAGCCGTAGCTGCTGCGAAAGGCCACCTTCAATTATTTCCACCGTCGACCTTTCCATCCCTTGATTTCCCCACGGAGCTCTGTCTTCGCCCGCGACCATCTCCCCCCTGCCTCTGGAGGTCGTGTTCAGTGTCCATCTCCCCATCTCTCTGATGGGATCAATGTCCTACTGACAGCAGCTGGGTTCCTAATTCGACGGAGCCTTGGGACGCACCACTTCGACCTCTGACGTTTCCCCTCGCCGTTCGATACATTCGTTCAACCCCAATTTGTTCTGCCGACGCTTCTTGTTCGACCGGTATCCTGAGACGCAGCCCAGTCTGACCGACCTTACCTCACCTGAAGCCGATAATGGCTGCCGCTGAGAAGGCCGCAGTCGCCTCTGGCGCTGATGCACGCGATGGCCTACGACGGCGCAACGTGCCTGGGCAGGCCGGCGCCGTTCAGGGTCAGCCCGAGGTCGACGACAAGAAGAAGCAGGCAAAACAGGTCCGATCCCTTGGCCCTTGTGATCGTATAATATGAGGCCTTGCGCTAACACCACTGACTCCCAACAGCCATCCTTCCTCCAAACACTCGAGGAGTGGGAGTTTGTCATCGCTCCCCTCATCTTTACCGCCCTTGCTTTCTTCACCCGACTCTACAAGATAGGACTCTCCGATATTGTGACATGGGACGAGGCCCAGTACGTCCCTTGAACAGCCTATACTAGGCGACGCTGTCTGCTGACTGACATTCGACCTGCAACACAGCTTCGGAAAGTTCGGATCTCACTACTTGAAGCATGAATACTATTTCGACGTCCATGTGAGCAGCTCCGTAGGACATCTGAATGCCGTGTTACCTGCTGACGGTGGAGCAGCCACCTCTGGGAAAACTTCTCGTCGGTCTCTCTGGATACCTGGCTGGGTATAACGGCTCCTTTGAGTTCAAGTCAGGAGAGCACTACCCTGAAGATGTCAACTATACCTTCATGCGTCAATTCAATGCCCTCTTTGGTGCGGTCTGCGTACCCATGGCATATTGGACCGCAAAGGAACTCAACCTGAGGCGTCCTGCGGTATGGTTTGTCACGCTGATGGTGCTCTGCGAGAACTCGTACACCACCATTAGCCGATTCATCCTTCTCGACTCCATGCTTCTCTGCGGTACCGTCGCCACGACTCTCTGCTGGGCCAAATTCCACCGGCTTCAGGACAAAAGCTTTGAGCCCGAATGGTTCTTCTGGCTGTTCATGACTGGGTTCAGCATCGGCTGTGTTACTAGTGTTAAACTGGTCGGGCTCTTCGTCACTGCGCTGGTTGGTCTTTACACGATCGAGGATCTGTGGAACAAGTTTGGCGACCTGAAAATGCCTCCCGTGTGTACTTCTGCCAAGATTCTTGTCTGTCTGTCTGTCTGTCTCCTAATATGCATATAGGTTGAGCTCGGAGCCCATGTGGTTGCGAGAGTCGTCGGTCTGATCGTTCTTCCGTTTTTGATCTACATGCTCAGCTTCGCGATTCACTTCGCCGTTCTGACCGATACTGGCCCTGGAGATGCGCAGATGAGCTCTCTTTTCCAGGCAAACCTGCGTGGAACCGAAGTTGGCCAGAACAGCCCTCTAGAGGTAGCTTATGGTTCTCGGGCTACTGTCAAGAACATGGGATATGGAGGGTGAGAGCATTACACCCTGCAAAACAGAATATGGATGCTAACTTGAAACAGTGGTCTCTTGCATTCCCATGTACAGACGTACCCTGAGGGATCCAACCAGCAACAGGTTACCTGCTACCACCACAAAGATGCCAACAATGATTGGTTCTTCTACCCTAACCGCCGTGATGCTGATTATGATGAGAACGCCGAGCCGCGCTTCTTCGGCGATGGCGATGTCATTCGTCTTATCCACGCACAGACTGGCCGTAACTTGCATTCTCACGACATTTCCGCACCTGTCACCAAGGCTGACAAGGAGGTTTCCTCCTACGGCAATCTGACCGTGGGTGATGACAAGGACCACTGGAAGGTCGAGGTTGTCCGAGACGTTGCATCCAACGACCGGAGCAGAATTCGAACCCTGACCACCGCTTTCCGCCTGAGACACGAGGTTCTTGGATGCTACCTGCGAGCAGGCAATGTCAACCTACCTCAGTGGGGTTTCCGGCAGATCGAAGTCACCTGCACCAAGGACAACAATCCTCGCGACACCTACACGCACTGGAACGTGGAGGCCCACTGGAACGACAAGTTGCCTCCTGCAGATCCTGGCCAGTACAAGTCGCCGTTCATCCATGACTTTATCCACCTCAATGTTGCCATGATGACGTCCAACAATGCGCTGGTGCCAGACCCAGACAAGCAAGATGACCTGGCTTCTCAGTGGTGGCAGTGGCCGATCTTGAACGTCGGACTGCGTATGTGCGGTTGGGATGACAATATCGTCAAGTACTTCCTTCTTGGCAATCCCTTCGTCTACTGGGGTTCGACACTCTCTCTTGGGCTCCTCGGCCTGACAGTCGCCTGGTATGTTGTCCGGTGGCAGCGCGGATCTAAGGAGCTCAGCCAGTCTGAGATCGACCATATCCACTACGCTGGTCTCTATCCGGTCATCGGATGGTTCTTGCACTATCTGCCATTCGTCGTCATGGCGCGTGTCACCTACGTTCATCACTACTACCCGGCTCTCTACTTCGCTATTTTGACGACTGGTTTCCTGGCGGATTGGTGCCTCCGCAACAGGGCCCAAATCATCCAGGGTGTTGCGTACGGCGCTCTGTACGGCATCACGATCGGACTGTACATCTACTTCATGCCCATTTGCTGGGGCATGACCGGTCCGAACCTACAGTACAACTACCTGAAGTGGTTCGACACATGGAGGATGACTGACTAGAGTGTGTAAATGAAGGAAGGAAAGGCGCACTCGTTTTGCTACTTCTCTGATCGCGTAGGGTTCGAGGGTCACTGCTAGAGTCAGGAGTTTCATCTTGGGGCAATTTCAACTCGACTCTCCACTTGTTCCGGGCGCGGCTGAATCGATGACATTGCTGCATATGGATGGTCAGGACAGGGACGGAGTTTCCGGATATGTGTATGGACTCTGAAAATTGGTGAGCATGGGAGTACAGGAGGCATTTCGATCTCTCCATCTAATAATGTCATGTCTCCGTTGTGCTTTCTGTGTTCAATGACTTGCCCAATCCTTACGCCAGGTGATTTAAATGCCCGCCTCTGCCCTGCTGCTTATGCATTACAGTGCTGTACAGTGATCTTTGCAGTACAAATTTTGGCTAGATAGAGATTGTATCCTGGCCGTAGGGGTATCAAACCTGATGAGGCCTTTTATGACGACTTTTGTGCTCTGGCTAACCCCGTCGCACGTAGTCCAAATACATCGCTCTCGCGCCCGCACGCCCCGACCTTATAATCAGGTCTTGATGCTTAACAGCACATGCCCCCGCTCGTGCTCTTACTCTGGTCCAACCTGACATTGGTCCCGCCTCCGCCTCCCCACCCAGCCGCGGACCCCTTCACGCCCGACCGCCTGTCATTCAGATCGTACTTGCCCGCCATGATATTCTGGTATATCCTCTCGGCCACCGCCAGGAACGCCTCCTCGACCCCCTCCCCGCTCTTGGCGCTCGTCTCGACGTACTGCAGCACGCCGTTCCTCCTGGCCCAGTCCCGGGCCTCCTGCTCGCCCACCTCCCGCCTCTCGGCGGCAAGGTCCGCCTTGTTGCCCACCAGGATCACGACGATGTCCGGCTCGGCGATCTGGCGCAGGTCGTTGAGCCAGTCGGTCACGTGCTCGAAGGTGGCCTTGCGGGAGATGTCGAAGACGAGCAGGGCGCCCGAGGCCCCGCGGAAGTAGGAGCGCGTGACGGACTTGTAGGTCTCCTGGCCGGCGGTGTCCCAGAGGGACAGCTTCATGTGCTTCTGGGGCGGGGGCGGCTCCTGCTTCAGGGGGGGCGGGGGCAGGCCCTCCGGCTTGGGCGGTCTTGAGGGGTCGAGGGCGGCCGATTTTGGGTCATCGTCGGAGAGGGAGGAGGGGGAGGAGGACGGGCGGGAGGATGTGGGCGGTTTGGAGTGTGGTGCGCCGACGGGGACTATCCGCGAGCCGAACTCCACCCCGATCGTGACATCGTGGTGCTGGACGAACCTCCCCTCGCAGAGCCGGATCGTCAAGCTGGACTTCCCACAGCCCGAGTCGCCTATGCAGACTAGCTTGGCGATGTAGTCCCACGGTGGTGAGGACATGAGGGCGGTTGGTTCTTGGGGGGGGGGGTGAGTGGTGGTGGTGGTGGTGGTGGTGGTGTGACCTTGAGAGATGTGTCCTAGGTGCAGTTCGGAACTCAGCAGGAATATGACCACTTCCCGGTGTTTCTGGCGTGGACGAGCAAAGAGTCGCCTGGACGAGACGGGATCAGGCGAGGTTGGTCTTTCGGAGGAGGACGGGGGGGGGGGGCTGAGCTGAGTCTAGGAGTTGAAACAGCAGGTCTCGTGAGCAGTCAAGAGCGCCGACTTGTTGATAGGTCTCGCACGAGGGGGAAGGAGGCCACAGAGCAGGACCAGGGGAGATTGGTATCACAAGCTCAGCACCGTCGAGAGACAAGGAGGAGGAGGAAGCTGGAAGGAGGGAGCAGGAGGTTGAGCACGAGATGGTCTCACATTCCCGTGGAGCAAGAGGGCTGACGTCGAGTAAAGAACCGATGATCACAACAGGGTACTGGAGTTACATGGTAGGCGGGGGAGGGAAACAGAGTGTGGTAGGCGGCGGGCGATAACGTCAGGAGGACCAGACCGGACAGGGGGGGAGGGAGCACTACTGATAACGGGTCAAGGTACAGGGTGATAACAGCTCCCGGACCCTGCTATGTCTGGTACGGTGGTACTACGGTACCACAAGTAGGGAGGGGCCAAGGGAGTTAGATACTATGTATGTAGTAACTGTTACCCGTGCTAGCATACATGGTACGTAGGCGGTAGGCTGCCTGGGCTGCTCGCATTCAGAACCTTGCATCACAGGCAAACCTGCCTGCCTGCCTTCTTGCCGTGTGAGGGGGCAATGAGAATGAGGACGCGAGGGTTGGTTCGATCGGTGACCCGACTTGCGAAGCCGCCGAAAGGCTGCATTTCTATCCCCTGGACCTTGTAGACCACAGGCACACACCTAACAGTGACCAGCGCCGCCACATCACGGGCGGTGGCCAGCACACACACACAAGGCTCAAGCGTCCACGGTTCAGTCATACCGCCTCGGCTCCCTGCCAGCGGGAGAGAGACCCTGCAGTACTTCCTCTACTCCCTCTCAAACTCCCGGACACCGCACCACCCGTCGTCTATCTCCTAGAGACACCCTGAAGCAGCCTCCTCTCCTTTCAGACATCAGATCGGCTTGCAGACAAACGACGTGACGTGTCCCGGCGCCTCTCCTTTGTCCCTCGCACGCACCTTTCTATCCTCCCTTCTGTCCTGCGCTCAGAGAGAGATAGCGGACACCCGCAGTCCCATCTTCTCCACAGCAGCAGCAGCATAGGCACAGGCCCTTCCAAACGTCATCCCGCCTTGCGTTGGCGAGCATCGCTGCCTACACCGCAATCCCCAGACTGACCCGCCATCACCGGTCCAAGGCTCGCCCATAAGCCTGGATCAGAGGGACCTCAAACATGTTTTCGGAATGTGAGTTCCTGCCTACTGCCCCGCAGTCAACACGCCATCAGAAGGACTGCATCCTGACCCCTCCTGTCCAGATGCGTCGAGGTTCCTGGCCCAGTCACAATCCCGCCTCTCCAACTTCCAGGGCCAGACCGACAACAGCGACGCACAAGCCCAGCGACAGCCCCCGGGCGACTGGTCCTCGCGAGCATCAAGACATGGCGGCCGCTCATTCCTAGGGCCACCGCGCGCCAACAACCCCTATCAGCCCGCGGCCTCGCGCTTCGGCCATCTCACCTTCGCCTCACGCTACTCCACCACCCAGGACGCCCCCCTGTTCCAGAGCGCCAGGGACGAGCTGCGGGAAGAGGAGGACGAGGACGAGCGCGACCGGGAGGCCGTGGACCTCTATGCCCTGCAGCAGTCGCGGCGTGTCTTCCAGACGAGTCGGCTGGAGGAGAGCACGGAGCCGGAGGACGAGGGCAGCCGGGGCTCGCTGGAGCAGGGCCAGGGCCAGGAGGAGAGCAGGGCATTCCTGGGCCGGGCGCACATACGGGGCATCAAGAGTAGCTGGAATGGGCCCAGGAGCAGCTTCGCGCGGAGAGGGCCCGAGCAGGGTGTCGGGCGGGGTGGTCACGAGGACCTCGAGAGGGTAGCTTCGAACAGCAGCGACTCTTCTGGGAAGGGGAGGATGGAGGATGTTGGCCTCGAATCGACGATAGCAGACAGCGAGCCACCAGCAGACCTGACCATGGAGGCATCGGTCGACGATCACCCCCCTGCCCTCCAGAAGCTACGCGGCACCACCGGCCCTGCGCGGGTACCATTACGCCGGGGTTCTGTACAAGACTCGGAACTTGGGGCCCCTTCCTCCGATAATGCCGGACCAGGTGCCGGGCACGCACCGCCGCAGGGCGAGGTCTTTAAGCACGATGCCTTCTTTGCTTGGGTCTATATTATCGCGTTGGCGTCCATGTTTGCCACGTTCAGCCTGGTATGGCTTCACACGACGGCCCCGAACAAGTCGAGGCCGATAGGAGATACGATATATACGGTTCTGCGAGCATCATTCAGCTTGCTGGCCGTGGATACCCTGGTTGCGGTCATAGTATCGTTCGTGTGGCTGGCAGCCCTGCGATACTTCGTCAGACCGCTGGTCGCGCTGATAGTGGTCGCTGTCCCGGTCATCATGCTTTCGTTTTCGATATACCCATTCGTCTCAAGTTTCCAAGGGCCCGAGAACGGATCGAACCTGCAGGACATCGTCATGAGATGGGCTTCGACAATCCCGGGCTTCTTCGCGCTGGTATGGACTTACATGGTGTGGAAGGGACGCCGTGCGCTTACCTCGTCCATTGCGATCCTCGAGTTCTCAAGCCGAATTCTCGCCGCGAACAACGCGCTAGTCCTCGTCGGCATGGGTGCCCTCGCCATGATCGTCTTCTGGACGTGGGCATGGCTTGCAATGTTCACGAGGGTCTTCCTGGGCGGTTCATATTCCGGGACCTTGTCAAAGTACATCATCCAGGCCTCAAGCTGGTGGCTCGGCGCATACTTCCTCACGATGTACCTCTGGACGCTGTCGATGATCGCGGGGGTTCAGCGAGGAACTACAGCTGCGACGGTGTCCCAGTGGTACTTCCATCGCAATGCTGTCCCGAAGGTGGCATCCCGAGACATTGTTGTGGCCGCATTGAACCACTCGGTGACGACCATCTTCGGTACGATCTCGCTCTCGACCCTCCTGGCAATAGTGGTGCGACTGCCCCTCCTCGTCCTGCACAGGCGCATCGCCGGCATCATCACCGCCTTTTTCTACACGCTCATCCCGACCTCCATCGTCGCGATGACCAACCCCCTCACGCTCACCTACGCTGCCATCCACTCACAGCCCCTCGTGGACTCCGCCCGGGGCCTGAGCCAGATGGACTTTCTCGGCCCGCAAGCGCCGACGACGACCCTCACGCCCCGCGCCCTCAAGCACCGCGGCTCGGCGCCCCTCCTGCCCTACCGCCTTGCGAAACTCCTCCTGCACGCGACCCGCTTCATCATGGCGACGGGATTGGGCTTCGCCGGCTGGGTGATAACGGCACGGCAGCTGAGCGTCTCCACCCCGGAGAGCAGTCCCCGGGGGAGTGCCTATGCGTATGTGGTTGGCCTTGTGGCGAGCTTCATTGGCTGGGGCATCCTCGGGGCAATGGAGGGCATATTGAGCTCGATCGTGGATGCCGTCATTATCTGCTACGGCAGCGAGACGAAGATGGCCAGCGGCGGTGGAGGGTACTGCATGGAGGCCGCGCAGTTGTTTGGTGGCCGAGGCAGGGGCACGAACTGGGATGGTGCGGAGTACTGAGGGCTGGTGATAGCCCGGCTGCACTGCGGGCAGGTGGAACAGGGCCGCCATGACACCTCGGACGGTTGGAGGGACGCCAACCACGAAAAGATGGGCCGGACCATCTCCGGAGCAGCATCTATTCCTGACCCGTACGGACCATGGCCTTTCCGAAATCAACATTAGTCCTGAATTCCGCCCTTCTTTCTTTCTCTCTCTTACACTGCTGCATGGCCTTCTGCTTCGCAGATGGGCTGTGTTAGCTCATGGCGCAGGGTTTGCCGCGCACAAACGCCGGCCTGGATGGGTGGAAGGGCGTCCAGGATAGATGCCTAGACTGACTGACTGACTGACTGACTGACTGGCTAACTGACCGGCAGACTGACATAGATGGGTTATGGAGTTTCAGGGTTTCAACGCTGGGCGCGCGCTGGTTCTGAGCCAGGCTGGAGTCTTGGATAGCTAGCATATAGGTACCCGTACGTGCACAATCAATCAATACATGCACACACACACACACACACACACATACATGAATGCCCTCCTGTCCCACACCCCCCCTCAAGACTTGGAACTCGGCGCCTGCGCCAGAGACGATCCTGCCCCGTCAGCAGTTCGGAAGGGGGCATGCATGTATGTCCCTTTTTATCCGGCCTTGCAACTCCGGGACCAGATCGGGTCTCTTGGGCGGTGCCAAGGAATTAAACCCCCCCCCTCCCCCCCCCCAAAAAAAGAGTCGTGGTCGGGACTCGTTCCTGATAGCAGAGGTCGGGGGTCCAGACAGACAGACAGACAGACAGACAGACAGACAGACAGGAGACCACCGGGGCCTTGTCGTTAACAAGGGAGCCCAGCCCTGTCAGATGATATGAACTGGGGACCTCATAACACATAGATTCATCGCATGCTTCTACTTTGGTTTCAGGGCGTGTCCCGCATGCGTCCTGTCCGGGTGCAAATGCAGAATGAAGAGATCGAGCTGCGTCCCGTCTCGATTCGTCCCGAGCAGTCTGGAGGGGTGGGCCACACAGCGTGACATATAATACACACAAGTCTCCCGGCCAACCCCCCCCCCCCCCGGCCTACAGCTTCCATCACCCCCGACGCGCCACATCCGCCGGCGGCCGTCTTGTCGCCTTGAGGCGGACGACCTGGCCGCGAGAATTCCCCAGCCCGGCCCCGTGCGGCGGTGTGTCAACGCCTACGCACGGGCTGCCGCATCTGGCGGCTTCCCCCGGGCGGACGCCCCGCCCTCGTCGTCGTCGTCGTCGTTGTCCTCCTCCTCACCCACATCGTCCGAGATCTCCGTCTCGTCGCCCTCGTCCGCCTGGCCCTCGCCGTCGTCCTCCTCGCCGACCTCGTCCTCGAGCGCGTACGCGGGGCTCCTCTGCACCAGGCCCCGGTAGTACGCGACCAGCACGTCCGGGTCCGGGACGATCTTCCAGTCGACCCGGTGCAGGAACTCGAGCTCCAGCAGCTTGAGCTCGGCGACGCGGACGCCGCCGACGCGCGCGTAGGTGGAGTTGTTCCAGAAGGAGTCGGACAGGCCCTTGGCGGCGACGGTGGCGGCGGTGATGAGGAAGCGGTGCACGGTGAGGGTATTGATGGTGAAGTCCGGGTAGAGGGCGCAGAGCCTGTCGATGTAGTAGACCATGGAGAGGAGGAGGGGCGGGGCCAGGGTGGCGTGCTTGGCGAGGCGGTGGAGGTAGTCCAGGACTGATATCCCTGGCGCGGTCCTGTCCTCTCCCGTTTAGCCCATGCCGTACAGAAGAGGGGTCTCCCCACCAGGGAAAGGTGGGGGGAGGAGAAGAAGAGGAAGAACAAGAAGAAGAAGAAAAAAATAAAAAATTGTAAGAAGACAAAGGGGGGGTGGTTGTAGCCTACCGACTGTGGAACCGCGTGAGGTGCCCCGACCTCATGGCCAGCGCGTCGTTCGTCTCGATCAGCTCGGCCAGCATGTTGGCGATCAGCACCACGATGTCCTCGATCGCGCACAGCTCGTACCGCACGGGAAGGACCTTGGGCGGCGCGGCGTCGGGCTTCACGCGCTTCGGGACCGCCCCGGCCGCGCGGCCGCCCCCGGCGCCGGACGCCTCCCCGACCAGCGATCCGGGCCCTTGCGAGTTCCGCCGCTTGTTAGGCGAGAGCGGGTGCGGGGCCTTGAGCATGGGCGGCTCCTCGGCGGGGCCCGGTGTCGCGGCGGATGCTACCGCCGAGCTGCTGTTGGTGGCGGCGGCGGCGGCGGTGGTGGTGGTAGTAGTAGTAGTAGTAGTAGCGGGCGCCTCATGTGGGTGGGCATCGCCGGTGCCGGCCTGGGGGTTGTTGGGTATCGCTGTTCGTGGTGATGGTGGTGCTCCTGCTGCCGGGAGCGGCCGGGCGGTCGCCGAGGCGGAGGGGGATGAGGAGTGGGCGTCCGGCGTGGCGAAGTAATCATAGGGTTCCATGGGAGAGTACTGGGTCGCGGCGTCGACGGCGACATAGGTCGCGGGCCGGTCGGGTGGTTGTGCCTGTGACCTGTTGGGCGGCGGGGGTTGCGGCTGCGAGGCCTTGTTCAGGCCCAGCGGCGATGCTATTGTCGACGACAACGACGACGACGACGACGACTGCCGCCGCGAAACAGCAGTCGGCGGCTTGGGGGAGCGTTTCTGTGGGGAGGCGGGCGCATAGTGGAAAGCGTGAGGGTGGCCGTGGTTGTGCGAGCGGGTGGTGTGGAAGGAGCTGGGTGAGGCGCTTGGGGACCTTGCAGGCACGGGGGAGCGAGTCAACATGGTCTCCGTAGCATTGTACGATAAGTACGGAGGGACAGGGCGAGGCTGCGTCGCGAGGGCCTCAGGAGCCCTTAAGAAGGGCCCGGTCGGGTCTGGGGGTGGGAGGGGAGGATGACCAGTATCCCAGGGGCCTCAGGGACCCCAGAAAACGTGGGAGGCTGTCCCTCTCTGTCCCTCTCCCTCCTCTTCTCTTCCCTCACTCTCTTCTTTTCTCTCTCTCTCTCTCTCTGGCCCCTCTCTCGGTCGAGGTGGGATGGGAGGCGATGTTGGGGCTGCGGCGTCGGATTCGAAGGCGTCGGGGAGAACACCCGGCGGGCGGCGGTATTATGTGGCAGCGCAGCAGGACGAGGGACGGGGCGGGGGGCTCTGGGCTTCTTGGGCTCCTGGGCTGTGGAAGACCCTGCCAGGTCTGGGCTGCAAGGCGTCTGCGTTCGCAGTGGGAGGTTGTGGTTTAGCACCAATAGCGTCGAAACCGAAGCGGGTCGGGTCGCATTGGGTGAAGGGGGGGGGGGGGGAAGAGGTCAGGCTGAGTGGGTGGGTGAGTGGTCCGAGAGCCCACGTGTTGAGGCCCCAGTCTGCCGGTTGGCTGCTTTGGCTCGTCCTCCGTACCCGGTGACCAGCGTTAGCCCAGGCTCAGACCCCCTTTGGCTTTTTTTGACTTTTTGGCACTATGGCTGGGCGCCTTAACTCGGCGCTTTTGTTTGCCGTTTGCGTATCGCACCTCTGCTGCTGCGCAATGCAACAATCACGAGAGCCCTTTTTTTTTGGGGGGGGGGGGGGGTTAGGGGGTTTTTGTGGAAGTGTGGCCGCCGGAAATCCCGCCACCGGGCCGTGGTGGGAATGGTCACGATGTGACAGTGCGAGGTGTGTTCGTCGCGTATGTGTGGGGAGGACGTAGGTACGTTTTGCAAGGCCGGACGATCCTCGTTGGAAGAAGGGGGGAACAGATCCGGACCCAAGGGGAGATCTAAGATCTACATAGTAATAAGGACGACCTGACTGGACCAGAAACACGGGTAGTCATCCGTCCCCTCTGGTGTGTGTGTGTGTGTGTGTGTGTGCATTGGGGGATCTCGTCCTGCATCAGACACGGGGGAGTCGGTGACAGGGCGATGACGAGGTGGGGGGGATGGGGGAGTTCTTCTTGAGGAACGACCACTCTGGTGGGGCTCGGCGTGGCACCCCCCCCCCCCTGAGGTCACTTGAGGCGCTCAGGCTAGGCTCTTTCTAAGAATCTGTTACCAGGTGCAGGCTGTCTGGTGGTCTGACCCAGATCCCCGTCGGAAGCCATCCGCGCCCAGGATGGACAGAGCACCAGATAGATCTTATACTACATACTACCTAGTATCTCAGCCCAGGACCTTATCTCGGTGCACAGTACTGGCGACAGTCTGGCCGTCTCTACGACGAGATAAGCACTTCCTACCGAAAGTGTCAAATCCTCCTCTGGCTTGCTGTCTTTGAGCAGGATAGAGTACCCACATGCCTACCCTTCATACACAAGGGCAGCCTCGGGGGGGGGAGAGAGAGAGAGAGAGAGAGAGAGCAGCAAAGAGCAGCAGTACAGGCTGCGCCAAACCAACCCTCGACAAACCCTCCAGGCGGTTTCTGCGGGATCATCTGGGTTACCACCCGCGCGCAGTAAGGTTCCGGGACACGGCAGCATGATCTGACCTCCCACCACAGCTTCAGCCTCATCCCCTGATCATCTCCGAGGGGAACCCAGGCACGTGCCCGGGATGCTCTTTGAGACAACCAAGCAGCGCCAAGGGACGGGATGGCCGGAGGATGGGGGGGGGGGGGGGAAACTGAGTTCTGCGGTCATGTAGTGCTGCGTCATCTAGCGCTGCAGACGCGGACGTGTTTTCGTTACGTAGCGGGCGGACACATGCACCAAAAAAAATAAAAATTTAGATAAATAAATTAGTGAATATATATACACCTACTGATTTATCCTGCCAGACTCTCTCACTAGGGAGGCTTGTACCATAGTATGTAACAGCTTCTGCTCTGAGCTGGCCTCGCCGGACTGTCAGCTTGCCTCTGGGCAGGTAGTAATTAATGGTAGGCCGATCTGAGGTATGTGGCGGAATGGTGAGAATTTCCCGCGACCTGCTTTGACCAGTCAGCCAGTCTCCTTGGTTCTTCAGACAGCTCAGGTCTATTTTCGGAAGTTCATGGGGCCAGGTTGGTAAAGGAAAGCCATGGTGGGAGCCGGGTGAACAACAAACAACAGCACACATTGCTCTCGGATTGTGAACAAAGACGCTCAAAGGTGTGCCTTCTCGCTATGCGTATCAGCGGCTCTCCTTGTTGTCCCAGAAACTTGGATCAATGGCATTGTCGTGAAGACAACAGGGGCCATGTCCAGTTTTGGCAAGCCGCGCTGCTATATGGACGAGCGCCCGGCCGCAAGCTTGCCAGTGGCTGCTCACCGGTGGAGTCCACATCCACATTAGACCACAGTCACGACACAAAAGCAGCGAAGAAGAATAGCAGGGTTGAAGACTCTGGGCCACCCCCTCCCCCTCATCATCCTTCCCTCAGCCAGAGCCCTTCTTGAAAGGCACACATCGGCCATGGGTATCCTATCATACCTGCTCCTCCCGCTCAGCCTCTCCTCGCTGCCGGGCAGCCCAGGTTCGGACACTGCGGCGGCGAGCGCTACAGCTATTCAGTTCAGTACCCTTACCGCCACTGCTGGACACGTCTCAACGCCGGCGCGCTCGGTGACAGCCATCCTCTTCGCCACCGCCACCGCCACCGTCACCGTCACCGTCACCGTCTCGCCCGTATCCAGCGCCCCCAGTTGCGGGCGGAGCAACAATCACCGTGACGCACCACTGATGCCAGGCAGGCATGATCTCCCCACCGGGGCTTCCGGGGCGTCGGACGCGACCGCATTGCAATAAAGCAGCCAGTACTGCGGCTCAGGGTGAGTAGAGACAGATACTGGACAGTACACCCTACAGCCAGACTCGGTAGTCCTCATCACCGAGGTCGGTTCTGTTGGTGCATGAGAGCTGGGACAGATAGGCAGGTTTGCCTGACACCTTGTGAGAAGCCTCGCTCCGTTCGGTAGGTACCTAGTTAAGCTACGGATTGAAGCCTTCTCGAGCGTGCTTTCGTCTATCAATTTTGGGGGGGCCGAGAGCCCGAATGCTCACGGGCTCTTCTGTACGCTACTAGATTACACGCGCTGCACTGGGGACATCAAGATGGTCAACGGAAATCAGGTCCATGGTAGATGTTCCGGCCCCCAAGTGACGCCGGCGTCTACTGCAAGGTAAAGATCGGCCCCTCCATGTACCCCTATTTTTGTTCCTTCTCGTTGGTAATACAATCATACCCATAGAGCCGTTGTGCGGATTCTATCAGGGTCTCCTCGAATTCAGGGATATCAATAATGAGCGCTAGGTCACCAACCGGCTCTATAATTCTTCGTGCGTGATGCCCCCACTCGCTTGCGCCAGGACGCCGTCCCATGGCTTCACCTTGCCTGAACTGATGTCCGTGAGGAATGCCTCGATCCCCTCCGCCGTGATGGCCCCCCCACGGTACGGGAAGACTATACCGTTGGCAGGGCTGATGACAGACAGGACATTGTTGTGTCCTTCCATGTGGCCCAGCATGGAGACCATCTCGGGGTACTCGCCCACGTCCGTCGTGACGAAGGAGAGATACTCCCGGTACCTCTTCGCGAGTGCCCGAACGGCACGGGTGTAGAAGTTGCGATCCTCGTCAGACGAGGTGAGGTAGTGTACTATGCTCTTGCCCGTCTGCACCGGTCAGCGTATATGGCGGGCAGTCGGGAAGGGCCATTGAGGGCTCATCTACCTTGGTGAGTTCGCCTTCGTTGCGCCTGGTGAACTCGGGGACCAAGGGCCGCGCGCAGTCCCGGATGAAGCTCTCAATGGCCAGCGGATCCGACAGGTCCGTGGTCGAGTACCGCTCGAGGTCCACGTTGTTCGCGCACTCCAGGGAGGCCCCGCCAGCCTCCCGTCGCCGTATCGCGAGGGAGTACCGGTCGCGGTACTGCCGTGCCGCGTTCGTGAAGCGCTCCTCCAGGGCCGCATCCTCGCCGCCCACGTGTGCGACGACGACGACACCATCTGCCGACGCGAAGGAGGATGCGTTGCCGGCGTCGAGGAGGGAGACTGCCGGCCGTGACATGCGGCGGAGATATGCGGCGATCCTAATACGCTCGATGTCGGCCTTACGGCAGCACGCCTGACCTGATTTTGATGATGACTTACTCCTTTGCTTTTCTCGCGCCGCGGTAGCGCTCGAAATGCCCCTTCTGCCCGTGCAGCCTGACGCTCGGGAAAGACGCGACGTCGAGCTCGCGGCAGAGGCCCTGGCTCGCCGAGCAGTCAACGCTGATCACTGTGCCCTCCTCTTCTGAGCTCTGGACGGAAGACCATTCTCCCCAGAAGGCGTCCAGGCTTCTGCTGCCGCTCGTCAGGGACGCAATTACGGGCCACAAGTCCAATTTGGAGGGGACGGCTCACCCGGCGCCCTGAACCCGATCCCAACGTCAGCCTAGGTCAGGAGATGTATTCAAGGACAGGGCATGGGGAGTGATTACATGAATGTCTGCAATGCCCTTCGGTCAGAATCCAGCACATGGCACGTAACGAGTGTCATTCTATGACTTACATGCTACCAGTGTTTGGTCGTTCGCCTGCACCGCCTTTCGGAAGCCAGCCTCGTCGACGGTCTGCCACTTTGCGAGGGCGGAGCCAAGGAGGCCAGCCAGTACCAACGTGCCATGCCTCGTCATCGTATCTAGAGGACGCGTGCTCCGTGTGTGTTATTGAGGTGTCGTCGGAGACGAGACAGTGGACCTGTCCGTTGGCTTTTGTTGTCAGGTCCGTCTGAGCAAGGATGCCTTGAAGCTCCAGAAGCTCAGACCGGGGCCCGGAGGGGGGTTGCATCGCCAGGGTCGCATCATCTGGAGATCAGACTGATGAGACCCCTGAAGTCTTACTCAACGAGTTGCGCGGAGACCCGGATCGTCACTGTTCAGGGCCTGGCCCCGGACAGCAGATGTTTCATGCCAAACATGGCCTTTTGACAGCCCGACTCCTCAACCCGCAGGCCCCGGGAAGGAAGGCTCCTCTAAGCCCCCGCACCTCGCCCGTGCCAGGTCGATTCGCTGCTTTCTCTGTCGACGAACAGTGGCGGCAGTGTTCTGCCCGGAAGATTGGGCAACGATGGCAAAGCTCCTGAGGTCTGTTCTTGCGGCGTTGGCTCTGATCGCCGGCGCAGAGGCATCGCAGAGGCCCGTCAGCAGCGGCCTCGATTGCCAGCATCCGCCGTACAGGGTTACCATCGTATCTAAATCGCCGACGGTGATCTACTTACACGGCTTCATTACTCCGGAAGAGAGAGCCCATCTTCAAGAAGTGACGTAGGCATTCACCTTCCAGGCCCAACATCGGGACTCTGCCCCAAATCCACGGAGACCCACCCACTCACTGATAGGATCACAGCAAGGACAGCTTTCTGCACTCGGGCGTCGCCGGAGCAGCAGGCGAACACACCATCAACAGCGTGCGGACGTCACAGTCCACCTCGGTGCCCCGGGACGACGTCGTCCGGTGTATCGAGCAGAGAGCGCTGGACTTCCAGGGCTACGACGTCCCGCGCAGCCACGTGGAGCCGCTCCAGCTCGTCAAGTACGGCATCGGCGAGCAGTACCGGTTCCACACAGACTGGTTCACAGACCCCGCGAACGCTGTGGCTGGCGTTGGGGGGAACCGGATATCATCCTTCTTTGCATACGTGCATGTGTCGAACGACACGACCGGAGGGGGGACGAACTTTCCTATCCTCGACGCGCCCAAGGACGAAAGGTGGTGCGAGGTTCTGGACTGTGATGAGCCGTATGAGAATGGGGTTACTTTCCGCCCTGTTGAGGGTAACGCGGTGTATTGGGACAACTTGTTCCCAAACGAAGTTGGAGATGAAAGGACGTTGCACGCTGGGTTGCCGGTGACAACAGGACAGAAGACCGGGATGAATATTTGGACTAGGCAAGCGCCGTTGAGTGAAGACATCCGAGGAAAAGATTAGACTGCTTGGCGGCCGCGGGGCAGATTTAAAATTAAGAGCCCGCTTCCTCAGAGATCAATTGGTCTTCATTCGTATCTGAAAGCAGCTTCTGAATCCAGCGTTGCTAAAGTACAGGTTCAGGTTCACTCTCTAATCAGTCCTAAGGGCGTTCAACATCTTCAACATAGGTCCAGGACAACAAACCAATTTTCTCTCGACCGTGAAACAATCATCTCAATGGCCGCCTGTCTGTCCCTCCTGACGCCGTGGATGTTCAGTATTTCCATGCCATACTTTTCTCATCTTCTGCCAAACATCATGTGCGGACCTGTGGATGTAAGAATACAGCGATAGGTTACAGCGGTCGCACCCAGAAAACACAAACTGATGGATGCCCTCTTCGAGATTCCCAGCTGAAAGGCATCGCCTTTCAGGAATTTTGAGCTCGACCGAGCCCTTGTGAAGAGGGACTGGTTGCCTGTGCGTACAGTGTCGACAACAAATTGGAATTGCGCGATCCCAGGAACTCATGGATGTCGTTGTCATCTGTTGCGTCGTCCGAGGTAGCCTTTGACAAACCTGAGCTTATCTCCTGTATGTGTATGGCCTGGACCGCATGGAAGCCGCTGGCCTTTTCGACAGACCCAAAACCAGCATCGTGCTCCTAGTTTGCTGTATGCTCCGCATCACTAAAGAGCTCGGCGTACCAAGAATCACTGTCGATCAGGGGCTTTCGCAGCTGACTGCGAAGTACGCGCTCGGCCTCCGGTCCTTTGTCGCCAATGAGCACTGCCATGAAGTCTCGCCCAAGCTTCTTAACGAGGTCATCGACAAGATGCAGCAGTGTCGAATCAAGATCCTCGGCCATCTTCTCCAGCACCTTGTGGACTGTCTCCATTGCCTTTTGGAACATGTGCCGCTTCTCTTTCTCTACATCACCCTTCATAACGCTCTTAATGCGCGCGTAGCAGCCCACCCCTATAGAGTTTATACATGTTAGTCGTCGAGGCGTTGTGGCTAGACTAAGACTCGCTGTAGATACGTTCTGGGGGAGTGAACTTACCTGACTCTGCCTTGCATGTCTCATATGTCTCTAGAAGGACCTCTTGAATGGCAGGTGTGAAAATACGATTAGTTTCGCGCTGTGATTCCTGCATTGCCTTGCGTAGCTCTTCGCCCGAGGCCTTCAGAGCAGTGATTTGAACCTTGACTTGCTTTTCCAGCGTGATAAGACCGTAAGTCGATATTCTGCGGTGTGGGGCGCTTGACAGGATCTTGTGGTAAAATCTCTCTACAGCCTGCGTAGAACTCTCCGTGAAGCCCTGTGAGGCCATTGGAAAGCGGCGTAGAAAGATCTGCTCCCAATAGTGGGCGAGATGCTTGGCCACGGGCGCAAAAAGCTCGGCGTTGAAGTCTCGATTCCCTGTGCTTCCTGCAAACACCCCAGATCGCTTGATAGTCGCGCGATACTGTCGGTGCTTCAGCTTAGAACTCATTCTTCGAAGCGGAAAGAGGATACTCACTGTGGCCCAATAGAGTCCACCGGCCGTTGGGGGAGCACCCCACGAATCTGCAATCGCGACTGCGTTCTCGGATCCGATCTTGATCATTTTCTCGGAGATATTGAGAAATCGTTTCTCTATAGCCGATCTGAAAACCGCGACAAAAGTGTTCTTGATGCCGTGCAGGGACTGGTGAACGTTAGCACGTGCGCGCCGCAACAGACAACGCCTTCGAGCTGTTACCCACCTGTTCAAGGGCAGACAGTTGACTGCGAAGAAATTTCTCATTCTCAGCCTTTCCACTATTGCTCAAGTCTGCGGACCAATCATCAATTGACCATAGCTTCATCGAGTTGAGAAGCTCGTTGACATCATTGATGAAATACCGAGATTTGGTTCGACGCGCAGCCACGGTCAGCATGCTTGCATGGCATTGGAGCAATGGGACCTCTGTATCCTCCACATCGGGGAAGCCTTCCAGCTGCACACTCTCATCCGCTAACTTGCCTGTAAGCTTCTGATATGCACGAGCGCTGACACAGAAGACGGGCAGCGCCTGGGCTATGGCCCCGTAGTTTCTGGCCTCATTGTCGGGATCGAAAGCAGATTCATCTTCTTCGATTGCTGCTTGCTGATCAAGCCTGTAGACAAAGTCAATAATGTGGATAGGTCGGAGACCATCTTTGGAAAGTTGTGCTTACTCCTTGATACCCGCCGCGAAATCAGCCTTCATCACAACTTTGCAGTACTGGTTCCGCGACTTGATGCATATCGAGAAGATTTGTGCATTCATGGTGTTCCTGGCCATATCGACCTGCTTCAGATCTTCCTCGATCTTGGAAATCTGCTTTTTGAGTGCCTTTTTCTCCTTCTTCGGACCGTGCGCCTGGCTTTTGATGGTTTTGATTTCTTCCTGAATCTCAGTAGCTGTCAAGGCTTGACGGTCGAGTCCTGGGTCGATCTGATCCTCGTCACCGCTGGAGCCATCCGTCGTGTCACTGTCTTCGGAACCAGAATCATCTGAACGCTTCCGTTTCTTGCTGCTGGTGTCTGGACGGTATACTGTTTTCCCCTTCGAATGCTTGTCGGACAACTTCGACCACACCTTCAATTTGTCCGTGCAGTCTTCTAGCAGGGCCTGAGACGCGAAATTCTGGTTCTGCAGCTCGTCAAGCTGGCGACGCAAATCAACCGCTTTCGTTTCAAAGCTTCTGAGCTCTGCCTGCAGGCTAGAGACCTTGTCTCCCACATCGAGCGTATTCACGGCTTCCAGCTTCAGAATATCATCCGTCTTGGTACAGATGAAAGTAATCGTTGAGTATGTACCATCGAACTTCAATTGACGCCTGAATGCCTCTCCAAGGAGGTCCTTGGCCGCCTTGTCGTCCATGGCCCGTTGAATGGGGGCAGTGATCCAGATGGCATCGCAAACCTTCATATAATTGAGCGACACCGCGCCTCGTGCAGTATTTGCATCGCAGACGCCCGGAAGGTCGACTATGATCGCACCTGTCGACAAAGCCGCCGCCTTGCAGAATATGCGGACAGATTTGATCAGAGGCCAGTATTCCATGCATCTGCCCCGCCCAGCCACCCTATCCTCGCTGTCGACGTACTTTTGGACGTCTTTGTAAAGATCGGAGGCGCTCGTGCCGCAGAAGGCTTTGGCGGTGCCTAGTACTTGGCGAACACCTGCGTACTGCGTCATGTCGTGAGGGATGCCTTTGGCCATATCATCCTTCCTCATCTTAGGATAGACGGCCTTGATCTTAGCGTATGCTACGCCAGCAGGACTGTCCACGATATTGCAGTCTTTGGACACCTTCCCATCCTCAAGCATGTCAGACAACAGTGTCGCCAGCTCCTTTGCCCAGTCTTCGGCGGTGATGAACTCGATCTCTGCACGGTAGGCCTGTGCTGGGTCGTCACTGTGGTTGTACGCTATCTCGGTGGCTGACGCAGTGCAGGCTCGTACGCCGTTGACAGGCACGAGTCTGTGACTTTTGTTAGTGCTTTGAGTTGCCGCGATGGTTGGGGATCAAAAGCCGTACATCTCCTCGTCCAAGAGCGCGTTGATAAACGAGCTCTTACCCGCACCAGTATTGCCACTTTGCAGGGTCGATGTCAATACCCTCTCAAGGTGGGAGTTGGAAGGTGGGGGGGGGTTGGGGCATACACAACACCAATGACGAAACGAGCTGGCTTCGCGTCATCGCGAAGCTTCTTGATCTTGGCAAGCCACTGTTTCTCTTGCATGACCGTGTGGGGTGAGACATCTCCGGGACGGGACCTCAGGATCTCCTCAATCTCCCTGAGCCTCTGCACGCTGATAGCTACGCCCTTTTCGAGGTCCTCGACCGAAGACTCGGACATGAGGCGGTCAGTGTAGTTGGCAGGAGCAGCCAGAGAGCTTCCCTCAGGTTGACTAGGTGTAAAATGTGGGATCGTATTGCTGGTGCGGTCGTTGTCGTCTGGCTGAGCTTTGATGAGGCGTGTTGCCTCAGCATCGGTTGAGGCGCCCGTCATACTTGACAGAAAGGCAGCTGATGCCGCGATGCAACTCGCGAGTACGTAGAAGCTCAATGAAATGATCAGACTGGAGGGAGAGGTAGAACGGACATGGATAGAAGGAAGAACTGGTGCTGGAAATAGGGAAGCGGGAAGGGAAAATTTTTGAGCGGAAGGTTGAGAATGGGAGGTTGAGTGGGAAGGTAGGCGGGAAGGTGGGGTGGGAAGGTGAGTGGGAAGTTGTCAAGGAAAGCTCCAAAAAGGGGAGGAAGGTTATGGTGTTGGGAAACTGAGGCCGCCGGCGAACAAATCTTGGGGAAGGAGGAGCCCAGAAACAAGAAAACAAAGACGGGTACAGAGCGAACCCTCTGTACCAGTATCAGTCTGGCTAGAGCCTGGAGCTTAGTGGTTTAGCACCGCAGACGGTCTGTGAAGGGAAGAGGTTTGTCGAACAAAGACGTACGTAGTCAAATCGGAGGAGAGCCCAAGGCATCCAAAGAAAGTCGAAGGTAGCACAACACTTTAGAGTGCTCGCAAGGGACGCCCCTGATGGGTCCTGAGGAGGAGTCACGATGTTTCCACGGTCCAGACCGAGCCAGAAGCACCCAGAATGCCAGGGGCCCAGCCATCAGTAACGCTTGTGGCTCGTTGGACAAAGACAAAGGTTGCCTGGTGTGTGTCTCTGTAGACGAGACTGTCACAGAGCTTCACGACAGTGTCGATGAGCATTTGTGCCAGGGAAACACCCTAGAAGCCAAGATACCTTAGCATGTCGTGTTATTTTTTTCTTCTTATTTGTCTTTTTCATTCGAAATCATCTGTTTCTCACCTCAAATATGAAATAAGGTATCCAAACGTATAGAGCAGGTATATCTATCATCGCTGCAGGGCATAAACAAAAAGAAGGGGTTGTTTTTTGGGGGGGATCTTGACCACTTATCACTCATCAAACCCCCTTGCCGCAACCCTCATCTCTCCTCCCTCCTTCCGTATACTCGGGAAAGAAATCTTTCCTCAACGTCACCTCTCAACCCCCAACCAAGGCCTGGGCCCTTACCACCTTCCCCTTGTCCAGCACAATCTCGAAGTCCGCATCCTTCACGGCTTCCACGCGGTGCGCGATGGTGATCACCGTGCTCTGGCGCAGCTCCTCGCGCAGCACCTGCTGGATGTAGAACGCCGTCTTCTTGTCGATGCTCGCCGTCGCCTCGTCCAGGATCACCACGGGGCTCCGCCGCAGCACGGCCCTCCCCAGCCCGATGAGCTGTCGCTGGCCCTGGGAGAGGTTCTTTCCGCCGCCGTCCACGCGGGTGCTGAGGGTGAGCGTGGAGGAAGACGACGGGGCGGGCCTGGCCGCATCGTCGCCCTCGGCATTGCCGTTCGGTGCTTCTGTGAGACCTCGGGCGACGACGTCGCCGTTGCCGCCTTCTTGGTGGTCGCTGTCCGCGCCGCTGCTGCTTGCTGAGCTGGAGGAGGTGTGGCTTCCAGAAGCCGAACTCGAGACAGACCCGACCGGTGTCGGCGAAGCACTGCCCGAGACAGCATCCATTTCGTCTGCTGCGCCCAGGACTCTCCTCAAGACCAACCCGCACTCCTCATCCGAGTGCTCCCCGATGGGGTCTAGATTGTCCCTCAGCGTACCAGGGAACAGCACCGGGTCTTGCGCCACGAAGCTGATCCTCCTCCTGAGCGCATGTTTATCCACCCTCGCCACGTCTACGCTGCCGATCCGAATGCTCCCCAGGGTGCCAGTCGCCTCGTCGAACTCGGGCAGGATCGTCCCCAGCAACGTCAGCGCGAGTGTGCTCTTCCCGCTTCCTGTCCTGCCAGTCACGGCGACCGTAGCACCGGCTGGTATGCGGAAGCTGATATCTCGCAACGAAGGGCCGAGGCCCTTTGCGTATCGGACAGTAACCTTGTCGAAGGTGATGTCGTCGTCGTAGCTAGGCCACGCGGCAGGCGGGTCGAGGTCCCCGCGCGGTTCCTCCTCCAGGTCCATGAGCTCGATCACACGCTCCACGCTGACAAATTGCATCTGCAGCTCGCCGTACTTGCGGCAGAGGTTATGCGTACAGGTCACGAAGTTGGCGGCAGTCCCGAGGACGAACCCGACCGTGCCAGCCCCGAGACCGGTGAGGAGGGCCGACATGGTGAGGATGAAGGTCGAGAGCGCAGAGAGGATATCGAAGCGGAACATGAGCCATGCCTGGAGGGACCAAAAGAAGTGGTCCATCTTCTGAAAGGCATCAGTCGTGATGATAATCTGGTTCTGAAAGTGCGGCTCGGCGCGGAAGGCGCGGACAGTCGTAAGGCCCTCGAGGAGGGTGCCAAAATTGGACATAAGCGGGGATAGAGAGACCATCTCCAGCCGTCGAAGCGATTGTGATGCTGGAAGGAAGCGTATAAAGATCACGATGAAGAGCGTGGTCATGATGACAGCGATCACGAGAAAAACAGGCGTCGTCGAGGCAATAACGAAAAGGCTGGAAGCCCAGAACATGAAGTACCAGGCCACGTCGCGGATCTGCGTGACAATCTGACCATCGATTGTGCCAATATCGCTCGTCAGTCTGTTCATCAGTCGGCCGACGGGCGTCACGTCGTAGAACCGGAAGGTGGCGTTGGCGACTCTGAGCATGACTTGTTGGAAAAGGTGCTTGCCCGCAGTGTAGATGATGAGTACGATCGTGAGGTCGGAAAGTACGAAGGAGACGAACTGCAGAAGGGCAATGATAAAGAACCAGAACAGCCAAGGACGTGCGTCGGAGTCGGGGGGTGGAAGATCAAAGTCGATATTCCACCAGTCTCCAGAAGCGGTAGTGCTGAAATTCGGGCCCGTGGCGGTTGGGAACATATGCTCTGGCTCATTGCTAGCGGCGACGAGGTACATCTGGGCTGCCGCGTCGTCTTCGTAGGCCTCGCCCCAGACCTTCAGGAAATAGTAATGCGCCAACCTCGAGGCCCTGAATATGCTGAAAAGGAGCACGAGAACACCCCAGTACCAGAGGTTGCCCGCCTTGATGTATTTCCAATACACCGACATCATGACTCCACCATGAGCCCGGTGCTCCTCCTCGATGAATTTGTCGGGGACAACATCCTCATCTGCGTCTCCGGCATGTCCATCGTCCATCGACTCTCGACGCTGCTCTTCCTTGGCGGCAAAGTGGAGCAGCTCCTCGTGAGCGTTGATCTCTTCGCGAGAGATGACGGTCACCGTTCCGGATTGCAAGATCTCCAGCACTTGATCAGCGTACCTCGTCAAAATATCCATCCGGTGTGTGACGAAGAAAACCATCCGACCCTGCATCAAGCCCGTGTTGGTAAAGAGATTACGGAGGATCGTCTCGGCGGTCTGATGGTCTAGTGCAGCAATGGGGTCGTCCAGCAACAAAATTCTCGCCTGGCTGTAGATAGCCCTGGCGAGTGCTACTCGCGCCTTCTGCCCACCCGAAAGGCCAACTCCGTTCTCGCCGACCAACGCCAGGTCTCCTGCCTTCCAATTCGACAGGTCAGGGATGAGACAGCAAGCCGCGAGGACCTGTCGGTATCTCGCCTCGTCGTAACCGGACGAGAACAGTATGTTTTCTCGAATGCTCATACTCTGCAACCAAGGGGTCTGTGCACAATACCCAACCACCTCGCTTGGTACCCTCCTCGTCCCTCCCCGATCATCAAGTTCTCCTAATATGGCGTGGAGGAGAGCCGTCTTTCCGGATCCCACCTTGCCACAGATGGCAGTCAAGCCTGGACCGGCTTCAAAGGTGACATTTGAGAGGACGTGCTTAGCGGGTGGAGATCCGGGCCATGAGAAAGATGCCCCGTGAAATGAAATTTCCAGCTCTCCAGCGGGCTGCGTGCCAGGCCCGCCGAGGCCATCGTGTTCCTCATCCTTGTTCGGCTCCGCCATGAAACTATCGATCCTCCCCATGGCCACGCTGGCATTGAGAAGCACAGTGATCAGACCTGGGAGCTCGTTCAAACTCTGGTTCAGCTGGGTGAACAGAGTCAAGGCCGGAAATGCGACGTCGACCCGCAGAGGCTGTTTGCCGATCATTGTGTAAGCATAGAATGCCGCGACGGGGAAGAAGTACGCCGAGATCTTATTCGTGGCCGCAATGACCTTGCTGATCAGGTTGACTATAACCCGGTACCGCAGCTCTTTCTGCCGGGAGGCAAGGATCTGGCCCAGCCACCTGTCCTGCCAGTCGTACCAGCGCAGGTGGCGGATTGATTCCACAAACTGGGAAGTCACCTGGAGCTTGACATCGGTGACACCACGTCGGGCACGTTCCCAGCGGACGAGGGAGCGGATGGTGAAGGCGTTGAGAACCTGTGCTAGGACGATGAGCAGGACCCCGCCGAGCGCCGCCGGGCCGAGGATCTCCCATATGAGGACTATTGTGAGGATGAAAGTCATCGGTTTTGTGAAGAGATTAGCAAACTCCCAAAAGCGCTGCGCGACCTCGTAAACATCGTTGCGCATCAGGTTCAAGATTTTGCCCATGGACGCTGGGCCACCACCATTCGCCTTGTCTTTCCCCGTTTCCTTATCACCGTCCTTCTCGTCATGGTCACTGGGAAAGGTGAAGGCTTTCCGCCTCAGCGTCTTCTCATAGATCATGGTGATCATTTCGCCTCTGCACCGCTCATACGACCGTCGGCAGAACCAAAGGTTGAAGATTCCAGACTGGGCGCCGATCAGCCGGACGAGAAGGATGAACACGCCGTAGACTATGGCAACTCTCTGGTTTGGGTTTTCACCTTCGAGGGCGGTCAAAAGTTGCTTCAGAAAGACGATCGGAACCAGAGAGCAGATCGATTCGAGAGTGCCCAGGCATGTCGTGATGATCAAATCCGGCGCATTGGCTTTAACAATGCGCATGAGGACCGATCCCTTTACGTCCCTGAAGAGGCGGTGCAGCCGGTCGTGTTGGAACTGGAGGGGCAGCTGCCAGACATCTTCGTCGTGGAGCTGTCTCTGGCAGCCCTCCTTGACGATGGGGCCCATCCAGCTCACAGACATCCAGCTCCAGAGCGTGAAGTTGTCTTCCGGGCTGCGGAGCTTCGAGGCCGGGGTCTGGGAAGGGGAGCAGATATCGTCGCTGTTAAACTGCGGATCGCGCATCGGCATGTTGAGGATGACGATGAGAGAGACTAGCGTGATGACCATCTCAAGCACCCACGCCACGAGCCCCAGTCTTGTCGTGACATAAAGTATAGTGCTGACCAGGATGAGTTGGATCAAGAGCAGCAGTCCCTGAACGACCAGCACCAGACCTGGAGGCGACCGCGGCCTCTCGGCTGCCACGACAACGCAAGTAACAACCTGCTCGACAGTTAGCGAAGTCTACGGGCCTTCGGCAGCTTGCCGCTGGGCTCCTCACTGACATGAGGAATTAGCGGCGTGAGGAACAGAGGTCCTATGTCCGGATCCAGACTGGCTAGAATACTAAGCACGAGGCCGATTGCTGAGTCGATCAAGAGTACAACAGCTGAGCGCCCCCATTTCCTCCGTATCGGGATCCCGAGCTCGGCGGAGGAACCCTCGGCCTCTTCCGGCTCCTCGGCTGCAAAGTCGCGCAGCCAGACTGGTCGACGGCGCGATAGCGGCTGCAGGCCGTATCCCAATACGAGTAGGACAAGAGAAACGGCAGCAGGAACCCATGCAATGGCGCCGACGCATTCTCCAAAGACGGCGAGTTCAGATATCTGCGGGTACCCGTCAGCAAAGGGTCAGATTTAGACCATTGGAAGGAGGATGGGTGGCGTACCCAGAGACGGTTGCAGCATTTGAGACATGGCCGCAGTACGTCCCAAGAGAGGTATGGGGATGGGGCCGAGGGCATCATAGGCCTAGAGATTGATGAAAGATATAGGTCCGGCGTTATTTGGAATTCATCACATGTCTTTTGTAATATGCCAAGAAGAGATCATCAGGATCGCGACAAAATCATCAAAGGTAGGTCGAGAGGGACCTCAGTTTTTTCAAACAGGTTTACAGTCTGGCCGGAACTTTTGGCAGCACTTTAGCCTTTTCAAGTACGGAATGGCGGTCTAGGCAGAGACAGCCTGTAGGGAGGTGCAGTTGCAGTGGGAGGAATTGATGAACTCGGTGACGAGCACACGAGGGGGTGGTGACTCGCGGCGCGGCACCGGTGATTTGACGTGACAAAGGTGGGAATGACTACTGGCGCCGATCCACTTCTTGCATGGATGGCACGCATTAGCGTGCTATATGGGGATGGCCTCTGCGCTCTCGGGACAATAGGTCTGACTGATCATTCGAGTATAGAGTAGTTGCAAGAGGACTCAGGCTCGGAACTTGTATGGCACACCATGGGGCAGAGGTCAACGGGACAGCAGCCGCCAGCACGTCGCGATGGACCGACCAGTCATGAGAGACACGGACGGCAGTGAACGGTCCGGCCTGGCCATCGAAACGATGAGCGGCCCTGCCGGGCATCAAGCTGAGTCGAAGGTGATGGACGCCAGAAGGAGGTTAATCCGCGCATCCGACAGCGCGGTTCCACCTGGATGCTTTTGGCGATAACGTTACCTCTGTCGTCGATGGCCCCAGGGGGACCGGCATCTTCTCCAGACTCTCGGAAAGAGCATGAAACCATCTGATAAGCGAGCCACGATAGGACTGCCAAGGGAGCAGATGCCCCTTCCTGGGGGCCCCTGGGCCCACAAGCCAGCTCGAGCCCGAGCCCGAGCCGTCGGAGCGAGCGAGCCCCACGCCGTCCCGCAGTGCTCGCAGCACCACATTGGTGCTGTCGAGCAGCCGGCCCGAAGGCAGCTGAATGACCTGGAAGCCTGCTGCGATTTGGAGGCACGTCGTGATAACTATGGACATTCTCGTCCGTGTGGTCGCACCTCGCCGGTCGTCATGTATGTAATCTGTCTCTAGGAGACAAGAAAAGACAGGCTGGCTGGTGGTGGGTCGGAAGGGGTGCTGTGCGGCCATTTACAGTTTCCGTGTCGTTCGCCAATCGGATGGCCCCGAGGACGCCTCCAGGTCCGTGATGAGGCCCTCTGGTATAGGGGCTAGAGCTCGCAACGTCTCTCGGTCGGGCTGGGCCATGAGGACGACCCTCTCTGTGCGAAGGGGCGGACTACGGCCATGTTGGCCGAGGAAGCCGCCTGGGGAATGGTCGATGGACACCTGCCATGTTGTTCCTAGGTGGGAAGAGGGTGAGTTGAAGCCCCATCTGCGAGCTGACCCCAGCAGCGCAGGCACGAAGAAAGGCCGAGGCTGATGCTGAGGCTGATGCTGAGGCTGCGGACAGAGAAGGAAGAGGCTGGTACTGTATACGGTAGACCTGGAGACCAAGGGCAGCTGCCAAATTTAGCATTGCCTACTGCATCGTACTATGGTACTAGCATCTAGTACCATAGTACGACCGTGCCCTCATAGTACTGTGACTGCGTGCCACCTCGTGCTGTAGTATCCATGGGCACCTAGGATTCCCATATCGACCTTGACCAGAAACCCGAGCGATATGAAGGGACTCCCCTGCGACCTCGACCACCTGCTGCGGTATGCAGTATACAGCAGCCCCTCCCGAGACCCGTCATCAGCTAAAAGGTCCTACCCGCGCTGCCTGCATCATCGGCCTGCATCATCGGCCTGCATCATCGAAAGAGATGCAGACCGCGCCAGGCTGCAGGCTGCAGCTCCTGGTGGCCAGCGCCTGGGCACGGATATCGGCTGTCTCGCGCGGAAGGGTGCTTATGCTGTGGCACCTAAGGAGTTAAAGACGCCATGCAGGAGGGTTGGAGGGTGGGTGGTACCTCCGTCCATGTACCATGCTGGAAGACGCCTGCCCGGACCGACTTCTGATGAGGCCAACGACGGCCCTGGCTACGAGAGGGAACGTTGCTGCCGCCGCCGCCATTGTTCAACCATCACAAGCCGGTGAAGCCACCAACAGCCTCTAGCCGTATCTGTAGGGGGGGGGGGGTCTTCCCACCACAGCAGGCCTGCCAAGGGTTAGTCAGGAAGAGAGAGAGAGGCCTCTTTCCTCCTTTATTATAGAGTGTCTTCTTTCATCATCGCGGCTTGGCTCACGGCTGGGGTTCCACAGGGCCAAGGATCTGAGCTCTCCCCCCCCCCAAGATGACGGGTCAGAGAGGATGGACCTGTCCCGAGGGGCTCAGCCGCAGTCCGCTCGACTTGGTACGAGCCTTTTAGTGCTCATTGTCGCAAAAATCCTCGTGCTGCTTTTAATACGGACCTGTCCCGTTGGTGGCTTGCCGGACCTTGTCTTGACCCTTTGATCTGTTTTGACAACTTGGGGTGCCGCTTCCTCTCTGTCTCCGAGGATCATCAATCAACACCAACACATCGCCGGCGACGCCTCCCAAGCGAACCAGAAACCAGCCGGAATCGGATACGAAACGGATCGAGGGCAATCAGGGAGCCTTGGTGCGCGGAGAATGTTGACGCGCCAACAGATGCCATAATCGTCAGGACCGGGGTGTTAACGGACAGTCGAGTACACGAGAGGGAAGCTCGTCAGGTCTTTCTTTGCGAACAGCGCTCGCAGCGCCTTTGGCGACCGCTGCCTGCGGCTTGATGTGTCCCTGAAGTTCGAGTTTGAAGCTCGATATCCGGGAGGACCCACTGGACAACCTCAATAACCTCACCCAGCCCCGTGCTGAGGGGTCGGAACCCTGTCGACGACGAGCTCCAGCGGCCCGGCCTGGGCCCCACAATCATGATGCTGCTCCTCCGACTTGCATCGCGACGGAGGTCATTCTTCACCTCCACCAACCTGACTCTCTCCATCGTCCTCGTGCTCCTCACGGTCGCGAGACCCTCGCTTGCGCAATTCCAGAACAACTTTGACGGGTACCCCTCTGGCACACAGTCATGCCTCTACAAGGCCTCCAACAGCAGCGGCTGCGCCGGCGCCACTTCCAAAACCATGAACGAGTGCCTTTGTAGCAATGGAGGCGATTTCGTCACGAACTCTGGCAAGTGCATAGCGCAGGAGGACTCAGCAGATATGACGAGTGCTTTTGTAAGTGCCCGAAAGATGGAGCCCCAATGTGCCAGGCCCCCGGAAGACCAAGGAAGAGCACCGCAGGGGCTGAGGGGGCGGCGTCGGAGCCTGGGGACGGGAAGCCACGCGGCCAATGACCAGATCGTTAATATGTTACCTCACAGACAGTGCTGCAGTCGAACTGCAGAGTTTCCGACACACCCCTAGACGTGTCACTATCGCAGTGGATGGCCCTTGCGTCGGGCGTCACTGCGAGCAAGCCGAGCAGCACGCCGACTGTCACAGCAACAACGACCGCAACCGCGACACCGACGTCTGGCGGAGATGATACGAACCCAGATGACAAGACTCAGGGCGGCATCTCGTCTGGGGCCAAAATCGGCATCATCGCCGGATCCTCAGTAGCAGGAGTAGCAGTTCTGGCCGCAGCCATCTTCTTCATAGTTCGCCACCGACGACGACGCTACAAGTACGATGAAGTACATCCTATGATGGCAAATCCACAAAACAGCCCATACGGCGGCGGGTACGAATCCAGCACCCACCCCAGCCACCACCCGAGCCAGCTCTCCTACGGACCATCAGAACTCGACAGCGCAGCGTTCACGATGGACACCCCAAGGTCTCGAAACACCTGGCTCTCGTCATCCGATGGCGCGTCAGTCCCGTGGTCGCCAGGTTCGCTTGAGGCTGTCAAAATGAATGCGCAATTGCAAAATCTCCACCAGGCCCCTCCACGAGAAGAAATCTACGAGATGTCCGCTGAGCACACGCATGCACCGCCGGCAGTGCCTCCCGTGGAGATGCCCACAATATCAGTCACGTCACCGGTGGATATGGAGTCACCGTCCTCTCGCTACTCTGGGTTCGATCAGACAGCTCCAGCATCCGAACAGCCGGAACGGTATGAGCCATTCAGGCCACGGTGATAGACGTAATCCCGTCTTGTAAGATGGTTGCACTATATGGAGTTAATTATGGGTGTACCAGAAGGTCTTATGTATTTCAAGGATAGCGACGGATCCCGGCGTACTTGTACAGACCCATGATTCCGTTCATTCGGACCATGATACCCTCTAGGAGACCGTAGGGCATCGGCGTGTTGGTTGGCGTGGCTACTGTCCCGACCAAACGACTCTAGACACGTTATTTAATTAATATTAACGAAAAATGTAATGCCCCTCATGGCATAAGACGTTCGGATGAAGATGCTAGTCCCCGGGAGCCGATAATGTCGAGTAACGTTGAACCCACGATATCCGAACGCCAGAGCCAGCCCTCGTCTGCTTATCGCCGGACCACCCCCCTAATCTAACATGTGCTCTCTCCATACGAAAAACGGAACATCGACTGACCAACCGTTCTTCTCTTGGCCTATGGTCACCCTTTCCTCGGGTTGCACTGCCTACCGACTCAAACCCACCCAGCTGACAGGTACTTAACCAGGCATAGCAACAGCAGTCCAAGAATGAACTTCTCGGAGGATAGGTCATCTCTACTGGTCCAAGGGCGGTACCCAACCGCCCCAAAAAGAATCTCGTCACACACAGGACCTCCCAAAACTACAGCCCGGCAGCTTCCTCCTCTCCGCCTGCTGTCTCCGGAAAACCGCCGCCATCCAAGGCACCGGTAAATTAGTCCATCTCAGGACCCGGAGAGCGAGTCTCGTCGGGTTTGAAGGACCAGTACGCCCGCCCCGCTGCATAGGGCATCCACCGCTCCTCCCCGGGCTCGAGAATGTCCACCTGGCCGAAGTTTCTCTGTGCCGTATAACCCTTGGGGGCCTCTGGCTCCACGGGGAGCAGCCTCTCCAACTCTTCCGAGCGAGCCAGTTCGTCCTGCTGTTCTAAAATTCGGAAGCGTCAGTCGAGAACGATCGTACGAGCCGACGAGGTGCCGCTTGTTCGGTGGCCCTCGTGTGAATAGAGCGCCGGCCAGATAGGGCGAGAATCAATCAGTTTGTGGATTGCTGGCCGTTGTGCTCCCGGGAGGCTACCCGGTCTTGACATGCAGAACGTACTTTTCAGCTCTAGATACCTCGCCATCACCTCTTTCGCTTTATGAAATAGCCTAAAATTGTGTTTCCTAATCAGACGTTTTTGTGCTTCCAGATCCAAGGACCAAGCGGTCGTCTGAGGATGAGAATAGGAGGAGGGCCCCACATGTATTCTGCCTCAATCCACTCGTCGTTATATCCGCGCCGGCGACTCATGGAGGATGATCTGTAAGGCACGTCGTAAAACCTACAACAGTCCTCGAAATGGTATAGAGCTCTGGTAAAGCGTCGGAGGCGGTCATCGAAGCTCTCATAGTCCCTCGCCATCCTGTCGAAGTCGGCCTCGATGTCCCTTCTGGCCCGGACTTTCCTCCCCCCGGACTCTTCAACTCGTTGCCGGGCGCATACGAGGCAGTATTTGTAGCTGCATCGTCTCGAGTGCGCGGAATTGTCGTTGCACCAGAGACACGGGCAGTATGGGTATCGCGCCATGGTCCAGGGAAGGTCGGGCGTTTCCTTGTGTGCGCAGGTTCTCTGTCGTGAGCTTCAAGGCGGGTATCAAAGTCCACGTAGGATATGCTGTTCCTGGCTTCTGAATGTTTCTTGTGCTGTTGAGCTGTCAGTTCTAGTGCAAGATGTTTATAGTGTGGGAGCCTGTGAGTGTTAGGTTTTTAGTCGCTCTAGAAGATGTCGAATCACTCAAGTTATGATTCCCTATGAGGTGTACCTAGTGCCACAGTGTCACCAGGCTGAGTTCCGAGCTGCCACCCTGATTGCAGGGCTGCTCGAGACTACAAGTCAATTTTATTATTGCATTAATCACGTGATTGACATTTCCTGAACACCAGATTTCGGGGTCCAACCCACTATCACTACTGTCTTGAGACATCTTCATGTGAACCAAATGCGTCCTGTGACTGTTGCAACTTACTGTTGGCGGTCACTGTGAACAAATAGCACAATACAATTGTACAAGGCTCACTGCTGACACTCAGAATCCCCCCTGGCTTGGAATTCAGGGGCCGACTTCACGTCTGAATTCTCGTCTTCAACAGAGCTCACTCAGAGGTCCCCCCGCCTAGCTCGGATACAAATGATGTAATTTCCAGTTCTCTTAAGAGCATTGCGATAAATCTGTGCAATATATGCAGCGGTTATGGAACTTGTGAAGAGTCATGAGACCAGCACAGCCTTCTTGAATGAATTGTAGGAGAATCCTCCAACTGCTCTGAAGGCATCAGCCGCAGCTCTCAAGGAAGGACGCACCAAGGCTTTTGACCAAAGGCTTCTGACCAGTTGTTTCCATGTCTTGCCAATTATTAGGACCGGGAAGGCTGAGACGATAGAGGTGGTAACTCTGACTGGATCTATCATTGTGAATTTGGTACCAATGATTATTGCGAAGCCACTACTAGATTGCACCGAGGCCTCTATTATGGGCGTCTATCAACGTCAAAATGCATCAAGTTTGAAACAATTCAGAGTTTCTCCCATATACGCAAGTGGCTGAACTTCAAACGGCAGCGTGCTGCACTGCATCATATGCATAGCGTCTCTTGGTCCTCTTTGTCCAAGACCCGCAAACCTTCTTCAAGGTGATGCCATTAATACCCATCATTATTGCTCCTATAACATCGCCACATACCATGTATATCATGACTGAGATGCGGAGACAGCTCCAATAAAATGAGGCTTCGTTGTCTTGAATTTTTGGTTACTGTGTTGTCGGCATATTGTGTCTGGGAGGTCCGAGGGCTTGTGCTTGAATAACAATTAGTAACCTTGCAAGGCTGCTGACATATTCCGGCTGTATGTAGTCCCTTAACACGGAATGGAAGCGTTTGTCAGCTGAGGAGTTGAGCTTTTGGAATTTGTCAGCTGAAAAGCACGGGGTTGCGGCCTTCGGTCTAACAAAATGTCCTCGACAAGTCCAGACGTGCATATCGTACAAGCACAGGCTGAGAGCTTGTTGGAGAAAACTGTAAGTGAAGCCCATGCATCAGTACTCATTAGCCAAACTATATAGAATAGGGAGCCTACAAATCATATTCGTAGTTATCTAAGTGCTCTATACCATAGGAGTGAGATCTCAGCTAGGCACGTTACACAATCATGGCTCCTATCCGCGTTGCCCTTATTGGCCTCTCAGCCAACTCGAAATCAGGATGGGCAGTAAATGCTCACCTCCCATACCTTCTCTCGGCGCGAGGTCAAGAGCGCTTTCAGATTGTCGGCCTCCTCAACTCGAGCGCAGAGAACGCTCGAGTTGCTGCCGAAGCCTTCAAGCTTCCTAACCCGCAGAAAGTGCGTGCCTACACTTCCGCCTCGGATCTGGCCGCGGATCCAGACGTCGATCTGGTGGTCAGCTCGATCAGCTGCTTCAAGCATTACGACGCCATCCGACCGAGCGTCGAAGCTGGGAAGGATCTCCTTGTCGAATGGCCCTTGGCTGAGAACGCGGATAGAGCAAGGGAGCTGGCGGCTTTGGCCAGGAGGGCCGGGGGCCGGACGGCGGTGGGGACTCAAGTGAGGCTGGCCCCCTACGTCCTGAAAGTCAAGGAGCTCATAGAAAACGGCACGATTGGTAAGGTGTTCAACAGCGAGTTCAGGATGAACGGCAAGAAGGGCGCCACGCCGTTCTACGAAGGAACCGTCCCCGCGGAAGCGAGGCACTTTACGGATATCAAATACGGCGGAAATCCTTTTACTATCTGGTTCGGGCATCGCAAGTTCATCCTTGACATTCTCACCCTTTCGTTAGCACATAGAAAAGTACCTATACTGACTCATATTGTTAAGAGTGGGATGGCATCCAGTATGTCCTTGGGAATGTGACAGATATTCGCGCCTTACTGCAGATCCAGCGACCTACGGTTAGGGTTGTGGACGCAGCGGGAGACACGCTTGAAGAAGTTCAGAGCAACGTGCCTGACTTGCTTGCTCTGACTGCTTCCCTCCCAAGTTCGCCAACCGTCAGAGAAGACGCCACCTTCCTGGCAAATTGGCGGAGTGGCCCAACGTTTGCCGAGTCTGAAGAACCAGCCGTATCATGGGTGATCAGCGGCGAGAAGGGCGGCTTGAGGCTCACAGCTCCAGTATGGCCATTCATCAACGTGGGCGGAGAGTTTTTGATCCAACTGCATGACGCGGTAACCGACACTGTCAGGCCTGTGGGATGGAAGTGGGAGGACTGGCAAGAAAGTCTTCCGATGCCGGCAAGGAATATTGGAGCTTTGTACGAGGCCTTTGCAGACGGTGATGAGAGCAGATATGCAACTTTCGAGGATGCTCTCAGGCGTCAAGACGAACTTGCATCGATGCTTGCGAACTTTCACAAATGACAAGAGGAGGCAGGATATATACCTAAGGCAGGAGACCGCCGAAACATGAATGAAGGCCGAAGTCATCAAGAGGCATGGACGTATTAAGTATCATAGTCGCTTATGCTAGCTATAGAAAAGTCGTCACAGCCTCCGATTTCATCACATAGCTCGAAGGGTAATGGTTAATTGCAATGGGCGCAATGCGAGCTCATGCATCCAATGAATCAACTAAGATTATACTTTCATTGCCCAAGGACGGCTTTCGATTTGAAAGAAAATAAAAGTCTACTACTCTGCATGGTTGTCAATGCAGTGGGATTAGAAAAAATATCCTGTATCTTATAATAGCGGTCGAACGCCGAGACGCGATGTCAAGCATCGCCATCAGGTTCGTCTTTAGTGTTCGCGGAATACAGGTTGCCATTGTGGATTTCAGGGGGCACGGAGTGTACGCAAGGGAGGCGCCTCGTTGTTTAATTTAGTTGTCTATGACACCAAGAATATAAGAAATCGCAAGTAGTAAGTCTGCTGTAGAAGATCATGCGGACATACTAAAAGCCGCATCGATATCTGCAGATGCTGGTAGAGTAGATGCAAGGCCAACCATACCAGCGAGGAACAGGATCATGTTCGCAAGCTGCATCGTGAAACTGTGCTCATGTAATGTCCTTGATAGATATTTAGTCGCTGGGCATGCAGCAGGATGGCTCCAGGGAACTTCAACACCATCTTATAAGTTTTGATATCACATGTCTACCAACAAGTTGTAAAGAAACAGATTGATCATTGCCGAGCATGGACAGCCCCACTGTCACTATAAAATGGTATTTCCCACACAAAAGCACACTGATTTATCAAATCTATGGCTTCTAGGACATGAAATGTGCTCACCTAGGCCGAACGTGCATTGCGGGTCGCTTTGAGTTGTGCACTGATTGACATCTGTATAGGGTCCGCTGAAGTTCTCAGTTGTCAACCTTGCCGGCTTAAGCATGAGCTCGAGAGACAAGAACGAGGAACACAGTGAAGAGTGCCTTGGTAGCCATTTTTGTCGAGCTGGTATTGTTGTGCTAGTGATTTTGCGAATGACCGTGAACGAAAAGACCAGAGTGCGGAGCGAGAAGTATAACTTGATCTTGCGGTGAAGATGGTGGTATTTATATACTTGAGCTTCCTGAAGCGACTTACCTCTGGTGAGCAAGAGCAGGTTCATCATGATTTACTCTGAAAGTCTACAACAATTAAGTGCTCTGGAGAGACCACCTCGGACTCCAGATCGGATTTCCCTCATCCTAGCACGAGGCGTAGCAAGCCACTGACATCAACACAACCTTCAGCATCACGAGTGATCATCTTGCCCATGCTAAGTAACAAGCCATCTTATATTTGAAGTGGTAAACCTCAGTTCCAGTTTATGCCCATCTGTAGATTCCCTAAGAGCTAGGCCCGGTATGCTTGATACATAGACCGCTTCGCTTGCGAAAAAGATCATTCCGCCCCACAGGAGTCAGCAGCTCGACCACTCGGGCAAGCACAGGAAAGTGGTAGGCCTTGAAAAGGGGCCGAGATGCGGATTCGGATGTAGATCAGCGTTCTGAATTCTCCTCGGGGGTAAACCCAGCGCACAAAGTCCCCCAATGGCTTTGGAGCCCAAAGAAGTCCAGTGTTGTTCAAAGCCGCGCGGGAATGGCGAGGGCGAGAATGCTTGTCTAATAGCAACTAAGTAAACAGAACCTGATAGCGTAATATGGTGCCTGACACAAGGCTAAATCCCCGCGGAATGTCATCTATAATGCGTCTATATACGGACAGTTGTGGCAGAGTAGATCCGTGAACGCCTCGGACTTCCCCGGCCATTATGCTTTCTCTGGCGTGTAGGCCCGTCTAGTGACCCTTACGGGCAAAGATTTCTTCGGGTGCCCAGTCGCAAAGTCGCCAGGGTTGCTGCACGGATAGCACTTATCCCCCATCCACTCGGGGTCACCGTCAGCGTAGACGCTCTGGATGTCAAACTCCCGGATCGTCATCGCCAAGATCGCCCTCAGCTCCAGCTGCGCGAGCTCCTGGCCGATGCAGTTGCGCGGCCCAAGCTCAAAGGGGCGGAACGCGTTCTTGCGGACATGCAGGGGGGCGCCCTCGGGAGCCGACCAGCGCTCGGGCAGGAACTCACCCGGCCGGGGCCAAAAGTTCTCGTCCCGATGCGCGGCCATGTGGCAGCTGAGGAGCATCATGCCCTTGGTCGGGTACCGCTGTCCGGTTTCTGGATGGGTGAGGAAGAAGTCTTCAGATCCCATGCGGACCGCGGCGGCCGGGGGGTAGAGACGCAGGCTCTCCTTGATCACGGCGGCCGTGTAGGAGAGCTGGTTGAGCAGCTGTGGGTTGGCGGAAAGGGCGCCTCTCGCCTTGCTCGGGTCTCGGCCGAGGACCCTGTCGTGCTCAGCCCGAATGGTTCTGAGAGCTGCTGGGTGCTTATTGAGTAGATGATATGCAAAGGAAAGAGCTGACGATGTCGTGTCGTGACCGGCCAGAATGAAGATCTTGAACTGAGCGATCGCGTTGTCCACGAATTTTGAGTCCACCTCGATCATGCCCTTGGCCACCTGTGTCTCATTGGTATATGCCTTGATAGCGAGTGACATTATCGTCTTGGGTTCCTCCCTGGACGGGTTATCCCCCTGGGTGTGCTTGATTGCGGCTTGCTGGATGAGCGGTGTGAGAAAGTCTTTCATCACGCGGTTGTTCCTCCATATCCGGAAGGGTCTGCGGGGGTCGATCATCTTCAGGAGGCTTGGCGGACTGCCGTCGACGATAAGTTGCAGAATCTGATCCTTGATGGCCTCGAAGAGCACATTTCTCTGAACTTGGCTATTCAGTCGAACGCCCCTTGGAACGAAGAAACAGTCAGCAATGCTTTCAGAGGTGAGCCATCGCGCATGGGACAGTACTTACAGAGTTGCTCGGCCTATGACATCCGTGGCAAGAGCGCTTGCCTGGTCGTCCAAAGGCACAACCTCGTCAGTGTCCGCTATCCTCAGCAACCAGTCCCTGAACACATCGATTTCCTCGAGGAACGAAGGGACCAGTGCCATTAGGTTCTTGACGGAGAAGCCAGGGTTGAAGATTGACCTCCACATCTTCCATTCCTGTCCTTCTAAGTTCAGTAAATCCTTGCATCCCGTAAAAGGCATGAATTCCGTTTCCATGGTCGGGTGCTTTGGCATGGAGACATCCTGTGTGAACTGGGCTATAATGTCCGGACGGAGAACCGCCACCATGGGATAGGCGAAGGGCCAGGAGTCTATGTAGAGCAGCCCCTGCGAGGCAACCTCTGGAAAGTCCTTGGCGAGGAGCAGCGGGAGGATCATTGGGAGCAGGTCCGGAGGATACTTCGTCAGCGTCTTCCCCACGATCTCCAGATGTCCGAACCAGAATGAATGTGGCAACATTGGCTATGCTATCACATCAGTCATCTGTGCTGCTCGCAGACTCACTAGGTCTTCACTTACGATGCCATACTTCTGGGCTGCGTCCCTGAATAGCGTCCTGACTTTGTACAGCCGATAGAAAAATCGAGTGATGGCCAGAGCAAGGAGGCCGAAGCCGACCCGGACGACAAGCCCACCGTTTGAGTACATGTAGTCGACTGACGAAGTCGCGAAGGCCATCGTGGCGGCACCTGTTCCGGACGGTTAGAACTGGATGACCTCAAGAGGCTCAGAAGAGCGGCCGAACTCTGCATCTCATATGTTGGTAATGATACGGGTTGGTCAAAGGCTAGCTGAACGTGCGAAGATGGACGTTCAGATTCCCTTCACGCTATCAACAACCAGGGTCCAACAACCAGGGTCCAACAACCAGGGTCCAACATCCAGGATCCAACATCCAGGATCCTCACAACCTACCAGCTTGTCTTGCTGACGCGTCGGCGGTGTGCCCAGCTCAGTTCGGATTCACGGGTCTTGACGTCTCATTGGTGAGGGTGGGGACGAAGGAGCTGAAAGAACCAGACTTGACCTCAAACAGCTGGCGGCTGACCGTACCTAGTATTGCAACAGCGATTGCCTGCAGCCCCTGACCGTGCTCCTCGTACATAGTACACAGTAGGCAGAAAGGTGCGCGGGTGGACGGACTGAGGTCATTGATTGAAGAAGCGTGCTACGGTACCTGGGTATTCTACCCGATCCGCGTGGCATAGAAGACGGAGCACTCACAAGTACGGTACGATGAAGATATCATCCTGTTCAACTTTTGCCGGGCGCAGAATCTATCATTAAACCAAGCGGCCTCGTGACGTATCTGCATGTGCGCCGATGCCAAGAGACCTCGACTGATTGACGCTCTATACATACTAGCCTCTAAATTAACGACACCCCCCCCCCCCACCCCCACTGCTTCGATCTGCTTATCTCAGCGGCCGACGTGTCGACGTGTCGACGAGGAATAGTGACGTTTTCCGGACCAGTACAGTAAAAGAAAAGTCGACATGGCAGCCGAGATCGTCAGGAATGCCTACATCTCGGACTGCCAGCGGTACCGGTGGTGGCTCACGCGGACCTAGGACCCGGCGCTCCCCGTGTCCGCCTTCGTCATGCTGAACCCCAGCACCGCCGACGCAGAGACGGACGACCCGACCATCAGACGGTGTATGGACTTCGCGCGCCGAGACGGGTCCGGCGGTATCTGCGTCCTCAACCTGTGCGCCGTGCGGGCCAAGCCTCCGGATAAGCCCAGGCTTGCGGCGGCGGCCTCACCGAGTCCCTCCTGACTGCGCAGTGGCTCAGGTATGCTGCCGCCCGGTCTCACGAGTATCGTGTGTGCCCGGGGCAACGTGCCGAGAGCGCTGCAGCACCAGAGATACCGGAGGACATCGCATTTATGTCAAGGAACCGCGCAGCTTCTGTGCCTTGGCCGCACTGGGAGGGGAGAGCCTCGTCACCCTTTGTGTATGAGGAAGGGGTAGCCTTTACCTGAATACCTCTGATGGAGGTATGGCGATGGATCCTCACTGGCACGGATGACCATCGTCTACTAGATAGTCCACAAAATCAGTGAAGTAAAACGTGGCTCTATGCTCTGACACAAAGGGATATCGTGACACCAATCAGGCTCTTCTATATCGCAGCCGCCCACAGTTGGAACACATTGCCCGGCGAGAGCACGAGATTGTACGACCTCCACAGACGCCCCGTTGAATGCGCATATCAAGCCGCCCCACAGCAATCCCAAACCGTCATATATATATAGTTGTAGAGACCCGTCCGTATAGTATTCTTACATGCACGCGGCGCCATCGATGCCCAATACCTTGCCGTTGATCCACTCACCGTCCTGCGACGCGAGGAAGCAGACGACACGGGCAATGTCGATCGGAAGACCGACGCGGTGCAGGGGAGACCAGCCAGCGGCATACTGCACGAGAAGTTAGCACTGCTTTACATTTGATATTTCTTCCCAGGCGGAAGCAGAGGGGGAGGGGGGTGGAACACTCGCCTCATCGACACCATCATCATCCAGCCCTTCGCCATGAGGGATGTACTCCCTGCATACGGCATGGTACATATCCGTCTTGATGCCGCCGGGCGCAATTGCATTGACGGTGATCTTCTTGTCGCCGAAGTCGATGGCCATGCACCGCACGAACGTCTCGATGGTCCCCTTGCTGCCCGAGTACACCGCGTGCCGCGGCACCGCCTTGGCCTGGGCCGTGATGCTGCCCATCAGGATCAGCCGGCCCCCCTCCTCGAGGGTCCTGTAGGCCTCGCGCGCGACGAAGAACTGGCCCCTCGTATTGATGTTGAAGACGCGGTCGAACTCCTCGGGCGTGACGTCCCTGACGTGCCCGAACGAGACGACGCCCGAGTTGGAGCAGACGATGTTCAGGCAGCCCCAGGCCCGCTTCGCCTCTGCGAACAGCGCCACGATCTGGTCCACCTCGGACACGTTGGCCCGGATGGCGACGGCGTCCGACCCGGACGCCTTGATCGCGGCGACGACCTCGTCCGCGGACTCGCTGCTGTTGGCGTAGTTCACGATGACCTTGGCGCCCCGGCGGCCGAGCTCGAGGGCCATCTCGCGGCCGATGCCACGGCCTGTGGGACGTCTTGGTAAGTATACGGGTTCTTCTTCGTTGAGGGAGATCTTGGGAGAAGGACGGTGGTGGCAGGTCCCGTCCGGCCCAGCAGCGGCCGACCGGACATCCCCAACCGGAGTCCGGCTCGGCGCCTACCGGCACTAGCGATCCATCGGCAGAACACGGAGGAAACGACATTGGGCAGTTGCCATACCGACCAGGGACGGAGACAGAGACAGAGAGAGAGAGAGAGAGCTTGAACTTACCAGCACCAGTCACAAGGGCAACCTTGCCCTCAAGCGATGCCGACGCCAGGCCGAGAGGGCCGGGGATCGCGTTGTACTTGCCCTTCTTCGCCGGGGCGGGCCCATCTTCCTTAACGTCCGCAAGGGGGCGCTTGCCATTGGTCCCGTTTGTCCCATTGGTGCCGTTGACGGTGGTTTCATCGGCTTGGCTCTTGGTCGTCGAGCTGAGCACCTTGGTCTCGGTAGGGGAGAGCGGGAGCTCGAAGTGCTCTTCTGTCAGACCCGGGACCATCTTGAATATTCAAGTAGCAGATTTGCCACGGAGCCAAGAAGAAGAAAAAAACAATGTGGACAATGCGGGCGAATGGGTGTTGTCTTTGGTGTAAGTGTATAAGAACGGCGAGTGCGATAGGGATAGATCACGGGCATGGAACCATCTTCCGCTGAGGATTGGGACAACTATGTTATATATCCATCTCTCCTCTTCGCCACGACACGTTCTGAGCTGAGACACCGGGTCTCGGTATCTCTGACACGGCGCCTTCGGACATTGTTGGCGGACACCGGTGCGCGGAGGCTTGCGCAGGAGGGGGACGGGGCCCCAGCTCTCTCGTCTAGCCCCTCGGCCAGGAGCACTAGCACGGCCAGGAGCACTAGCACGGCCAGAAACACTGGCGTTTTGACAGGTTCTGGAGCCTGTGCTCGACTCCATTATGTTCGTGTCCGTCGTGCTCACGAGGTCTGGCGTGGAATAGACAGGTCTCACGGAACGCCGCTCAGTGTGTCCTGGCAGGCATTAACCGGGAGGACGAGTCGGCGCGCACTGGCGTGGGAGCCACTCCCTCGGAAGGCCCGTTCAGAGGCGTTTCGTGCCCGGGGTCCGCTGCCGTTCCCCGGAGAACCTAGGTTCAAACGTCATGCGCTTTTCGTCCAAAGGTCGGGTCTCAGATTGTTGGAGACGTCCGGCGATATTCCTGGTCTCTCTGCTCTCCGCGACAAAATTTCGGGTCAGTTCCTCAACAGAGTATACAGAGTATCAACTGTCGACTGGATCTACTGGGCACGGAGAAAATACCAACTGGACCCATCATTCCACCGCGGCAACGTAGCAACGTGGGAGTATATGAACATGAAATTATCCCCGTGCCCCATTGATATCTATCCATTCCTTAGCCCATCGTTAGACCATATGATGTTTGGTCCACATGATCATTCCAAGCCAAGGAAACGCAAGACAGGGGCTACTATACACAAGTGCTCTTCCAAGAGCGAGGTTGTAGAGAGCTCCTTCCCACGTAATAATGTGACTGAGCAGCACGCCGGCGCCAATGACGATATGGGTGATGTAAGTATAAAACAGAACGGTGATGGTGCTAGGTGCTTTGTAGACATTAAGCAGAACATTCGAAAGCAGAAAAATGACACCGGGTAAAATAGCATAAAAACGCCGTACTGTGAGTGCAGCGCTGGGAGAAGAGACCACCCTGTTCTATCTGCGTCTTCCCACCCGGTGGCTCCGAGAAGAGGCCTGTGAGCTCTGAGCTACCGCAATCCCGAGTAACGGCAACTCACGTAGCTTGCGTCTCCTCAGCCTCTACTTCAGCATGAGCGTCGTGCTCCTCGGCACCCTCGACGGTCTCCTCCTCCACGCCTTCTTCTTCCTCATCCATCTCGGCATATTCAAAATCGTCCGCCTCGGGGTACTCTGCTTCGCCACCAGGATCAACTGCGACGATGCCATTCATCCTCTCCCAGACCTGCTTTCGGATCATGTCGTCTTTTACCTTGCGAGTCCGTTCGACCTCTTCGAAGCCACCACTTTTCTTAAGCTTACCCTCGGCCACAAAGGTAATCAGTTCTTTCTTGATCGGGTTCTCGCTGCGCGTCGCAAGCTCCTTCTGTCGAAGTTTTTCCGCCCTCTCAATGGCCTCCATGCGGTTTTCGTGGTTTGGCTGCAGAGCGCGCACCTCGCCCAGAACTCCTTCCTTGGCCTCGCTGGGGTCCACACTGATGTTGGTAGCAATGTGGTTCAAACCTCGGGAGAATTGTCGGCTAATGGTGGGGCTTGTGCTGCCGGCATTGACATCCTTCATCTGCTCCTTAGTGGCCTGCTCCACAAGAGCGAATGTTTCGTTGGCCTTCTCGAGATCATCCTGCAGATCCGCCATGAGATCTTCCATTAGCTTCACCTCGTCACGGCCATTGCACACATCCTCAAGCTCCTTCTCCCAGATCTTGGTCCAGACAGGCTTCTCGCGCTTCATGAATTCCTCCATCTTCTTGAGCTCCTTCATGGCCGCCTGTATGTCTTTGGCCACGGTCTCGAGCTGCCGAGGACGTGGGCGGACGCCGCGGTGTACCACATCCTTGCGAAGGTCCTCAACCAAATCCTGAAGATCATCGACCTTGTTGACAAGGTGATCCGAGTCGGTGTTGAGCTGCTTCCGACCCCTAGACACGTAGGCATGGCCAGAGCCTCCTTCAACGTCAGGAATAGAAGCTTTGGCAGCTGCAGCCTTGACCGTATTTGCCTTATTGCGCAGAGTGTTCATCGAGTCCTCCACCTCGGACTGGAAATTGGTGTAGGTCTGCCGAAGGACCGCGAGATCGCGACGGAGGCCTTGTATCTCGCTTGATTGGCCTCCCTTTAACTTGCGCCCTGGGCCAACGCTGGTAGACCTGGGAGAGTCAGATGGTGGTGTAGGAGGTGCAGCTGCGATTCGTGCGATTTCCTTGGCAGCTTCCGATTGCCGTTCAGAGACCCGTTGCAAAGCTGCGCTTTGCTCGTCAACATTGAGCTTCACAGTCTCAATGAGCTGTTTGATAGAGTCCAACCCATCATCAACGTGCTTCTTGACCTCGTCAAGCGCCTCCACGTTCAGGGCTAAGACAGTTCGATCCTTGATGTCCGACAGATCCTCGAGCTCGTGCCGCACCCCAGAGACTGGATCCTGAATGTAGATTTCAGGCAGATCTGCACCATTGGAGTGGGTGTTCCAAGAGAACTTCTCGATGAAGGCTAGCTGCAGCCTACCGATCGACAGCTCGCTATGACCGCCTGATAGCACAAACTTTTTGACCTTCGATTTGTACTGCAGGAATAGCGTGAGGTCCTTTGACGGTGTACCTGGAGGAGAAGAGTCGAGCATGAAACTCGAGCCCTGCTTGTCTGGTGTTGGTGTTGCGGGCTTCTCGGGAGCGGGCGCCAGCTCTGCCTTGGGTTCAGCCTTTGAGGTGGCCTCCTCGTCCCCCGTTGCGATGCTGGGAACAACATCTGGAAGCGGACCGTTCAAGGTCGCACTCGGCCTATACTGCTCTTCAGGTGTCTGGATCGCTGGGTCGTCCGGCTTCGACTCGTCCTTCTCTTCGGAGACTCGGCTAGGCACACGCACTGGCGATTCGGACGCTGAAACTTTTGAGCCGCTTGAGCTATCATGTTTCTTGTCCTTTCGCAGGGTTTCCCTTATCTGAACAGCCCGCAATGATTCCCTCACTTCACCCCTCCCGCGATTGGGAATCGGTGTGTTCTGCGGAGGTAGCATAGGCACTCCATTTGCGCCACTGCCCAGGTGCTTCGAAATTTGGTAGGCAGAGTATCTCCGCGAGGCTCGACGTTCCAAATCTCCCCCTCTTTGTAGTGCTGCCAAAGCGCTTTGCGTGGACGACTTCGGGGGAGGCGGTGGCGGTGGGAAGGAATCGAGCTCCTCTGGACGGGAAGAAGCTGGCATAGATTCTTCCGGTGGGTACGGGGGAACGACTGGAAGGTTTTGCATCGTATCGCTCGATAGCGAGGATTTTTCGGAACCGACAGTCGCACGAGAATCGTCACGTTGGGGTTGAAACCTGCGAGGTGAGCCACTTCCCCTACTTGAGCCCTCATCCGCGCCCCCAGGACGGCTAGTCGGTCGGAAGCCGTTGTCCAAGCCTTCAGCTATCAGGTTGGATAGCCCCGAGTTGGTTCCATTGGTGCTTGTGCTTGTCACGCGTCCGAGAGAGGGATCCCCGTTTTCCTTGTCTCGTGATGACTTCTGCCGCAGTTTTTGTTGTTTCCTCTTGAGGCCGTGCAACAAATTGATTATAATGTCTCTTATCCTCGGGAGATACTTCTCTAGGCTCTCGACGCTTGCTTCCTGGCTAAGTGTAGCTTCGAGGATGTTTCGTAGCAGCTCGGGGACGTTTCCGAGGTCGGACGTATCGACATTGATGGCCGTGAACGCCCGGCATGCCATGTTGAACTCATATCCCAGCCTGACGTAGACGTCTGACACCTGAGTGTCCGTCGCCTGGCCACGGGACCATTGTGTCAAGGTCTCGAGTAGTTGCTTTGTGGCGACAAGGAGGTGCGTCACGCTCTTTTCGATCTGGGATAGGGGTACGGAGGGGGCACCTCCACCTGATGAGGTCTTCGGCATGGTGTCCAGCGTCAGCATATGGGATGATTGCACGGAGAGAAGGGAAGGGCAACTTCTTGGGGACGGACTGTGAGGCAAGCTTATGCTTTTTTTCCCCCCCCGTCGCGGCAGCTGCATGCATGACCGCATAAAGAGGACTTGCGCAAGCCGGGACGTTGGGCAGGGGAGGGGAAGGCGCAACTTACACTCGGTCGTTTAGGGTTCCCACTATTTCTCTCATTGCTGTAATTCGAATGGTTTGACCTTGACGAGGCTGTCGAGGATCGAGGTTGCACGTTCGTTTGGAGGCCGACAGCTGGCGAGATGGATCGTAAGGGGACATTTGGAGGAGGTCCAGGCTCAGCACCTGGGGACCGTCGCAAGGAGCGCTGTGAAGGGCCCGGTGCCTGCATTGTGGTTATCTCTTCTCCCTTTTTCAGCACACCACACCCGTCTGTTCTCGTCTGGTTCGATGGGTGTGTGGTCAAGGAGCGACGAATATGTTGATTGAAGCGGAGATCGAGTCTGGTCTCGGTGTCTCACAGATGGCGTTGATTCTGCGCCGGTGGTAGGCGGCCAGATGGGAGTCGAGTCCAGGCTGGTCGCCCGTTCAAGGTCTGGTCGCGTCACGAAGGTTCAAGCCTAGGCTCATGCTCAGGCTCAGGTTCAGACGGCCTGTATCGCCCGGATGCGACCGCCAGCAGGTCGAAAACCAGTCACAGGACTAGAATGACCGGCTGCTGCTCTCAACGAGCGCTCGAGCTTCTGGACGTGTGCTGCGCTGTGCGTGCGGACTGGTAGGGAGGGGACGCGACTGTGATGGTCAGACTTCCGGGCTGTCGAGTGGATGTTTCCGGTTTCAAACGGTCAAAAGGTCAAGGGAGTCGACCCAAGGCACCTCTGCAGGGTGAAAGTTGGAGGTTGGAGATGGCGATGGAGATGGGGTCACCGGGAGCATAACTCCGAAGCCCGTCCATCTGTCTGTCTCCCTGCTGGGCAGTGGTCGGTGGGCAGTACCGCAAGCCATATGCTCAGGCACCCGCACCCCCTCTGGCAGCACCACTTAGTATGGTCTTTTTTGGGTCGGATGGGGCCCGCCTTTAGGCCCTAACCCAGGCCCTTACCCAGGCCCTTACCCAGGCCCTAATCCACACTTGGGCAGCCTGGACCCTTGACCCTTAGAGACCAAAGGGTGCAGCAAGAGCGAGAAGGGCCACCACACGTGTCAAGGTATCCCCACTAATGCCTAATCCAACGTCTAACCCAAGCCTGTCATTATCATCCGCACCACAAATCTGGAATCACCACGACACCGATGAAACCTGAAGCATTTTGGCCGAGAATACTTCATTATAAAAGAGGTTCATGCGGTCTGTCCCACCGTTCTAAGCCCAGGCTCTGCCTTCGAATGGCTTCTCAGAAAGCTGCAGGCCAGGACCCGGGTTGACGCAATGACACTTCTCCATCAACTTCATCGCCATTCTTGTCAACGGATTTCGATAACTGCAGGCACGGTCACATGAGCTATGCGAACTGTCCTTACTACAGGCCAGGTGTGATGGAACGTCACTTGCTTGGACTCCTGCATGGCTCTCTGCATGGCTCTCTGCATGGCTCTCTGCATCAGGTTGGGGCCGGGGCCGTTTGGGTGCTGGTGGGGGAGGGGGTGTGTGGTCCAGTGATCATGGCCTGATCATGGCCAAGGACTAATCTGAAGTGTGGAAAACGTAAAGATGCGGTATGTTGAATTTTCCGGAGAGATACTTGCAGGCATATTGTACTAGGAGTGATTCAGCTTGAGTTGATACCGTACAGAGAACTTAGTCCGGATGCTAGCCATCTTCAGAAGTCCTGGTATCCAATACGTCTCAAGTCCTATCGTCGATGTATTTCCGTTACCATCACCTGACGTACTCCTTGGTTCGGAGTAAGGGTTTACATCTCCCGAGGTCACCTGGGACAGCACTACGCTACAGGGCAACTATACAAGATATCTTCTACTATCGTGCGTGACTACGATCTTCCTCTAGTGAACCTGGACAAGTCGTTGAAACACCACGCCGGCTTCACTATGCTGCCCCCTGACCGGCCCGTGAGGTCAGCCAAAGAACGCAGTGTTCCAACTACTGCACCGGACTACCAAACTGTGGTGTTGGCTAGGCTCAGCAATTCTCCTTTGCTTTTATTTAACAGATCACCCTTGAGATGGCATGGTCTTGAGCATACTCAAGAGTGAGCGCCTCTAAAACTGATGGTAGCCACGGAGAAGAAGTAATCCAACGTTCTCGGGACTTCTGCGCGTCCATTTCATTTCTTGGGCACGGGATAAGAGGTGCCAATTTCGTGAGATGATCTCGCCAAGCAAAGCAACGGCAGGTGTAAACATTGCTGTAGTCACACGTTCGACATAAGCTGCACTGACACTCCTTTTATTTTTTTATTTGTCGTTGTTGTTGTTGTTGTTGTTGTTGTTGTTGTTGTTGTTGTTGTTGTTGTTGTTGTTGTTGTTGTTGTTGTTGTTGTTGTTGTTGTTGTTGTTGTTGTT
>JALRMH010000082.1:33646-85646 GCA_026119935.1 Endothia cerciana | reverse complement strand
AAAAGAAAAAGAAAAAGAAAAAGAAAAAGAAAAAGAAAAAGAAAAAGAAAAAGAAAAAGAAAAAGAAAAAGAAAAAGAAAAAGAAAAAGAAAAAGAAAAAACTCCAAGCAAGTTCAACAGCAGAAACCGTAGCAGTTTTAGATTTAAATTCTGGAATAAATACTGAGTACCCTTCTGCGCGAAATGCTGCTTTGGCTTTGAATGCTAGTAATTCAACTATTATGAATAAATTAAAAGGTAATAATACTAAGCCGTACAAAGGTAGATATATAATCAGCAAAGGAGGTTCTTCAAATTAAAATTTCATTTCATATCAATAAGTTCAAGGTAAATAAAAGTAGGATTAGGTTTTTTTTTAGTGGAAGTTGCTATCCCCTCCGGGGATAGGGATTGATTAGCCATTAACAATAAATATGCTGTATATGTGCCGACTCGGGAGAGAAATATATACACGTTATTTATGATCGGTAATGACGTAGCTGCATAGGAAGTCGTGTGGTAAGGGTTTAAGTCCCTTGCTGTGCGCATTATTTCAAAAGTTGATTTAAAAATAGGGGAATTAATATCGCGAGCTTACGCCGCCGTATTTAGTTCCCCCCCCCTTTATTCAAATAATAAAGGGGGGGGAGGAAACTTTTTTTTTCCTTTCGGGTATCGTTTATTTCATTTTCGCTGCGAAGCGTTGCTCAAATTAAATAAAGAAGACTGAAGGGGTAAGAAGTTTCCTTAAAGGAAACTCCCTTTATTTTTTCTCCTTTTATACTTTTTATAAGTAGATATTAAGAGTTGGTATAGCCATATTAGACTTAGTATATTATTCTTCTAATATAAAAGGTGCAAATCCTTTCAGCTCTAATTAAAAGAACTTTAATAATAAATAAAACCGTTGTCCCTTCTATCGTGATAAAAGGAGGGCTGCTTAACTTAGCTGGTGAGTTAAGGGGATGCACTAGCTTATTCTGTTCAACCTTTCTAACCAGAGATACCTGTTCAAGAGCATTTAGCTATTTCAGTCGCGCTAGAGGTTTAATCATTCCATTTATCTTCAAAAGTACAGGAGGGGGCCGTGACAGCAGGTCAAAATATTCTACCATAATTTCTAAGTTAAACCCTTGATTCGTAACAGGATTTTCGGACGCTGAGGGTACATTTATAATATCTATAACCAAAAATGATAAATTACGTATAGGTTGAGAGATAAAGGCAATGTTTAAAATAGGTCGTCCGGGCGCCGCCTGTGGCGGCTGGATGACCAACCCCTCCCCTCCCCTCCGGGGATGGGAGGGGTAGGTCTTCATATAAAAGATTTTGAATTATTAGAGCAAATAAAAACATTTTTTTGTGTTGGTAAGGTAACATTAGACGTAAAAAATAACTCTGCTACATTTCAAGTACACATTTTAGATGATATTGTAAAATATATTATACCTCATTTTAATGAGTATCCTTTAATATCCAAGAAGCAGGCTGATTTTTTTATTATTTAGAGAAATTGTTTTGCTTATGAGTGATAAATGTCATTTAACATTAGAAGGATCGCTACGCACAAAAAATTGTGAATTTAAAAGCTTCTTTAAATAATGGTCTAAGTGCAGATCTACTGTCAGCATTCCCTTCTACAGTTCCTGCACAACGACCTTCTGTTTTGGAGCCATCTAATATAGATAAATTCTGAATCGCAGGTTTTGCTTCTGGTGATGGTAGTTTTTAAATTATGAGGAAGATCTCAAAGACACACAAAGCAGGTTACCAAATTTCTTTAATGTTTGAAATTACTCAAAATTCACGTGATGAGTTATTACTTCGTGCATCGATAAATCAATTAGGATGTGGAAAATACTATGAGGATGCTCAAAATAACACTGGTACATATACAGTTTCTAGTTTTTCAGATATTTGAAATATTATTGTCCCTTTATTTATTGATCATAAAATACTAGGAATAAAAGCTTTAGATTTTGCAGATTGGTATGTAGCGGCCAAAATTATAAATGAGGGTCATCATCTAACAATTGAAGGTGCAACTACAATTTTAGATTTAAAATCGGGTATGAACAAAGGGCGTGTAGTGTCGAATACTAAAACTAAATCTACGCTTCAAGGAACATTTTACATTTATAATAAAGATCAAACAATCTTGTATTATTTTACAAGTAATCCGTCTGAATTAACTAAAGATTTAAAAATACAAGAAAGTGCTTTAAATAAACATTTAAATAAAGGTACGGTTTATTTAAAAAACTATACCTTTTTAGATAGTTTAATACCCGGAATTAAAGAGGAGTCGCTTAGTTTAAGAGATTTAAGTATGAAACTTGAAAAAATTAGGGAAGGTAAGAAGTCTAAGTAGGGCTAGCTCTTTATTGGGGAGGTGTTGTGTTGTGTTTATTTATTCTGGTTACAACAGGGTAAATTGAATGGCACTTCCACTTAACAGGAAACTCCCTTTATGGTAAGAAGGGCTGAGCTGTAAACTCAGTAGCTAATGCTTTTAAGAGTTCGAATCTCTTGTTTCCTAGCTTGCGATATTTTAGCTGATGGCTAACTATGCAGCCAAAAAAGTGGTAGCCCCCGGGGGTGTTGGTACGGTAGTGTTTGGCTCTAAAAAAGTATTTATATAAATAGCGAGCTTGCGCCCTCCCATATCTGTTTATTAATTCTTTATTTAGGTGTCGTAGGTTACGTAGGGATAATGCATAACTTGACGCGTAGTATTTAGAAAAGAGGGGGCTAAGATAAATTATTGAAAGATGGGCATACTTTTACGCGTATATACGAAACGATACGAGAGATAAATTATTTTTAATAATTTTTTTTTTCTTTTTTTGATACGACCTTCCGCCCCCCCCGCAGGCTTGCGGGGGGGGGGGGGACGGAAGATCATTAAAGGTTTGCCCAATCTTGTGGGACCGCTAGGTAGTTGAGTGGGGGAGGAGGGTGAAGAGTCCAGGCGTGCGCTTGTTACGTAAGTAAGCCGCAGCAGACAAACTCGTTAGGGGTTCCTAAGACCCTAGGTAATTTGTGGTGTAGTAAAATAGGGGAGGGTGTTAGTTAACCCCCCCCCCTTATTTTCACAGTTATCCCACCCAGCAGCCCCTATAGCTCAACGGTAGAGCATGATACTGTTAATATCGGGATAGATGTTCGATTCATCTTAGAGGCTAATGATAGTTTAGTTGTAAAAACGAGTAAACAAACGATTATCGCTTTTACTTCCTTTTCTTTATTTGGCTTGGTAGTAAAAATGCCAAGATAACTATAAATCAAACTAACTGTATTTACTATCAAGAAGATGACAAACTTAATAAGAAGTAACTTTCAAGATCATCCCTTTCATTTAGTAAGTCCATCTCCTTGACCTTTATTTACAAGTATTTGTTTATTAAATTTAACAACTAGTGCTGCATTATCAATGCATAATTTTAGCAATAGTTACTATTTCTTTTACATAGCTCTACTATTAGTTGTTTCAGCTATGTCATTTTGATTTAGAGATATTATATCAGAAGCTACTTATTTAGGTGATCATACCCTCGCAGTCCAAAAAGGACTGAATTTAGGTGTTATACTATTTATAGTATCAGAGGCTTTATTCTTTGTGGCGATCTTTTGAGCGTTCTTTCATAAGCAATTTGTGAATAAGAGCCAAACTCCGGGGAAGCCCTAAAGCTTTAGTAACCAAAGTTATAAAGGAAACTTTATAACCGGCCTGATTAATGACTCAGGGTTTGGTAATATTACTAAAGAGGAAGATAACTGAAATGGGTAATCGCGGATCTAAATCAGTAATATGGTGATTTAGTCGCTATATTACTGTAAAAGAGCAACGAGTAGATGGTTCTTTTATTATATTGAATATAATAATAAGGTGTACTCTAAGACGCGGGGAAATCCAGTTTTAAATTAAAATATTAATATTATAATTTAAATTAAATTGTTAACCGGAAAAACTTAGTGCGATAAAGATAAAGTATTTACCATTAACGGGTCATATTTGTAAATTATCTACTACAACTAATGATCAGTTGGTATCTAAATTAAATCCTTATTATGTTACAGGTTTTGTGGATGGTGAAGGTTCATTTATAATAACTGTTAATCCTAATTCTAAATATAAAACTAATTATAAAGTAAAAGCAACATTTTCTATTGGTTTACATGAAAGAGATTTACCTTTATTAAATTTGATTCAAAATTATTTTGGGGTGGGTAGTGTAACTAAACAAGGAAAAAACTCTTTTCAATATCGTGTTTCTAGTGTTAAGGAATTAGAATTAATTATTTCACATTTCGATAGATATCCTCTAATAACTAAAAAACATGCAGATTTCTTGCTTTTTAAACAAGCAGTTCATTTAATGAAACAGGGGGAACATTTAAATATGGAGGGCTTAAAAAATATATTAGCCTTAAAGGCTAGTATTAACTTAGGTTTAACTGAAGAGTTAAATCAGGCTTTCCCTGATCTTACTCCTGTTTTAAGACCGAGTTTTAAATACCCTAGTTTAATACCGGATTTAAATTGATTTGCAGGTTTTACTGATGCGGAGGGTTGCTTTTTTATTGTTATTAGAAATTCTGTTAATTCAAGATTAAAGGAATCAGTTTCACTACGTTTTGTATTAACTCAGCATCTTCGAGATGAAGAATTATTGAGATCATTTATCCCAATACTAGGGTGCGGTAAATACCATCCACGTTCAAACAAAGAATATGGGGAATATTTTGTAGAAAAATTATCAGATCCACCCAGGGCGGGGGGATCCTCTTTGGGGGATCTATCGTTAAAAATTATACCCTTATTTGATAACTGTAAACTTCATGGTATAAAACGTCATGATTTTGAAGATTTCAAGAAGGTAGTATCTATTATGAAAAATAAAGATCATTTAGAATTAAGTGGATTAAATAAAATTAAAGAAATTAAATCTAATGTGAACAAAAAAAGAACCTATACTTTAAACAAAATATAATATAATAAGTTTTTATTAAATTAAAGTAATATACAACGAGCGCTTTAACTCCTACAGTAGAATATCTACCAAAAGGAATAAAAGCAGTAAAACATTTAATGCAAGATCTTAGTCAGGCAGAAAAAGATAAATTAGCTACTATTTTGTTATCTTCTGAAGAAAGAGAAGAAATGGAGGCTAAAAAAGTTGAGGATTTTAGAGAATGATTTAGGGGGTTTGTAGACGCTGAGGGATACTTTTCTATTACATCCAACAGAAATGCTTATACATTTGTATTTGGAATAGGGTTGCATATTGATGATCTTGAAGTATTAAAACACATTCAAAAAACCTTGCAAATAGGTACAGTATTTATTAAACCGAATGTTGCGGAATTTGTAGTTAGACGTTTCGATGAAGTTAAAGTAATAATTGAAATCTTTTCTAAAACTCCTCTTAACTCTTATAAACAATTAAACTTATTGGCTTTTAAACAAGCTTTTGAGTTATATACGTCGGAAATAAAAGATAAAAATCAGTTAAGGGTACAAATAGAGGATATAAGAAATTCAATTAATACAAATAGAAGTGATTTTTCTTGACCTAACCGAAAATTTCATATCACACCGAACTGATTGCTAGGTTTTATAGAAGGAGACGGGAGTTTTAATATTGAATTTGCGAAAACCGCAAATTCACACCTAAAGCTTAGTTTTAGGTTTCAGATAAGTCAATCGGCTATGGATTTAGCTTTATTACTTGCAATTAAAAATTATATTAATAGTTTACCAGGTTCATTGTTGAATACGATGTTTGACCAAACCATAACTGTAGATCTTAAAGGTAAAGAAGGAGAAGAGCTTCAACGTAATTACGTAGGTTTGTATTCATCAACCAATAAAAAAATAGTTAAAGTAAATGAAAAATATGATTTAAGTGTGCAAAATTTGGATTTTATTAAAAATACATTATTACCATTTTTTGATAGTCTTATATTCCATACAAAGAAGGAATTAGATTATCAAGATTGAAAAAATATGATTCTTTTGAAAGAGAAAGGGTTTCACTACACGGCTGAGGGTTTAGAATTAATAGAATTAACTTTAAAACAAATGAATAGTAGAAGATTATCAACTAATGTAGTGGGTACCTTACCAGATAGAGAGCTTTTATTATCTAAAATATATGAATTGCTTAGCAGGCCATCAAATTTTGAAGATAAAGATGGAAAAATTTACATTAAATCTTCAGGTAAATATTATTATAACAACACTAAATCTCTAAGTATTCAATTGTTAGATGAAAATAATTCAGTTCTTAATACCTGGCCTACTTTAACATCTTGCGCAGAGGGGTTAGGGTTATCCAAAAGTGGAATTCAGAAAAGGCTAAAAAATCAAACTCGTTTTGATTTTAATGGTAAATTAGTATTTTTAATAAAAGACAGATAGTTCTCAGCTAAACAATTCTCTAACCTCTCGCGTCGCTATCATTCTTCCTCAGCGCTTCTTTAGGTCGACCCCTATAAATTTTATCCAGATTCCAAACCAGAGCGTGGTTATACTTTTTCTACATTAAGCAAGCCGTCTGGTTAAACTCATTTTGTAGATCTCCCTACTAAGTGTGCTTGTATAATTTATTGAGGGGAAGATCTCCCATTGCGGTTTGATCTGCTTTAGAGGGGTGGGGATATTCTCACCGCTCAGATATTATGCGTTAATTGTTATACTTGTTTAAAAATCGAGCGCTTTAACACCCACAGTCGAGTTGGGAGCTCAATGACCACCTATTGGTATTGAACCAGTAAACCCTTTTGAACTACCTTTATTAAACACAGTAATTTTACTGTCAAGTGGAGCAACGGTGACATGAGCTCACCATGTGCGCGGTCGGGGTCCAAACACCGTGTCTTCTAAAGACGTACATTCTTCAGACATGTTCACAGCTACTGGGTTAAGTAGTGGGGAAAACCCTCTGCTGAACATAGCATCCCAGTTAGATGTTCTTTCCATGGTTAAAGCTATACTGCCTGAAGCCTATTATCCATTGTCCCCGAGCTCAGGGAGATGTCTCTTGGAGATATCTGCACTCCTACGAATGTTGAATGGTGGCAATCGTAGCTGAAGGAACTGCACAAGACCCATAAGAAATGGGTTCAAGGATAAGAGTGGGCAACCTAAAGAAAGTGTTCGAGTGTTGACGACTACCTCCGGATTGCCTACGGGAAGTAATTCCTATGGTAACAGAGTAACTATAGTACCCATTATATACGGTATAGGTAACGCTATTCGAAATAGGGGAAGAGTTACAGTGAGCACCGCTTCAAGCTTTCGGTATTATAGCACAGGACGTGATACTGCCCCCGAGGCGAATATAATTAAGAAACTTGAAGATCTATTTGAGAGATCTAGTTCCAATCCCAACACACCGATCGACAGAAGCTTGTACAAGTTGGTATGCAATACCGACCTTTTAAGGGTATCGTACGACAAATTTAAGAGCAAACCAGGCCAAATGACTCCAGGTGTTAACCCCGAAACACTAGAAGGTATGTCGGAAGAAGTATTTCTGAGCTTAGCGCAAAAACTTAAATCAGAGAAGTTCGATTTCCATCCAGGTAGAAGGGTCCAAATACCAAAGAAGTCTAGGGGTACGAGACCACTGACTGTTGCGTCTCCCTGGGACAAGCTAGTGCAAGAGGCAATGAGAATGATTTTAGAAGCTATATTCGAACCCACTTTCTCCTCGCACAGTCATGGTTTCAGACCCTTAAGAAGCTGTCACACCGCTCTGAAAGAAATCAAAGAACAGTTCCAGCCGACGGTTTGGGTTATCGAAGGAGACATTGCGAAGTGCTTTGACAGTATTGACCATCATAAGCTAATGAAACTAATAGAAGATAAGATTGAGGACAGAAAATTTACAAGACTTATATGGAAAAGCCTAAGAGCAGGATACTTTGAATTCCGAAGATACCACAACAATATAGCAGGAACTCCTCAAGGATCCATTATCAGCCCGATTTTAGCTAATATTTATATGTCTCAGCTAGATAAGTTTGTGGATGAGCTGGCTATGGACTTCAACAAGGGGTCCAAGTCCAGACCATCTACATTCGCAAATACTATGCACAGTCGTATATATAGAGCGAAGAAGCGAGGGGATATGGAATTAGTAAAGAAACTTGCGATTGACAACAGAAAGCATCCATGGGCAAACTTAGCAGATCCCGCCTTTAAGAAACTATCCTACGTAAGATACGCTGACGATTGGATAGTAGGTGTAAAAGGGACCCTAGGGGAAGCCAAGGACATTCTCCATAAGATCGTTGATAAATTGGCCACAATGGGACTTACTCTTAGCAAGACCAAGACGAAAATTACTAATCTTAATTCATCTAGTTTTACTTTCCTAGGTACAAGAATATTCAGAGCTAGAGAAACTACTTTCTCCAGAAAATCAGATACATCTATCCTCCAGATAAATTCGAGAAAATTAAGACTTGTTGCCCCTTTACCAAGGATCATAGCTAAGTTACATGACACGGAATTTATGGCTAAGAATGTATCTGCCCCTAAGTTCGTATGGATGAGCCTAGAAGATAGACAGATTATTCATTTATATAACTCAGTGCTTCGGGGATACCTTAACTACTATAAATTTACGTATAATTATGGAAGATTAGTGAGCTCTTTAACTTTTATCCTAAAATCCTCTTGTGCCAAATTGCTAGCAGCTAAGTACTCTCTGGGTACTGAGTCGAAAGTTTTCGATAAATATGGTCCCCAATTAAGTTGCCCTGCGAATGTTAAAGGCAAGAAAGGTCCTAAAGAAATCGGTTTCTTGAACCCAAGTTACAAGTTAACGATGAAATTTTTGACTAATAGTAGCCCTATCATCAAATCTTTATACGGATCTAAGTCAATCGCTACTCTAGATGGTATGGTATGTAGCGTCTGTGGTTCAGACTATCGTGTTGAGATGCACCACGTCAGGCACTTAAAGGATCTAAACCCAAAACTATCGTTGGTGGACAAGCTTATGGCCAGCAGACGGAGAAAACAGATTCCCCTATGTAGGAAGTGTCATATGCAGAAACATCACGGTTAAGTGGATATCAAATGTAGAGGGAGAAAGATACCTAGATCAATCAAATAGATAACGGAAGTTCATGGAAAGCCTAGTGACGCGAAAGTGTCCCGCTGGGTTTGGGAAAGAGACGTAAACGACCTACGGGTCGCTATGATCTTAGTTCATTCTTTAATACAAGGAGATAGAACTGGTGCATTATATGGTTCAGTAGCAACAGTATTATTAGCTGTAATATTCACAGGCTTAAAAATTATTTGTATGCTTTTTTTCAATGTTGGCTTTACGAAAAGATCCGTAAATAATTATTATAGTTCGCCCGCTGTGTTGGCTGAAACTCGTCCGGGGTTTCGTTCTACTTTAAAAGCTTTCTCCGCTGCGATGAAGCCGCGGTACACTAAAAGACATTATACTACCGCAGTGAAGGATATTAATATAAAAGAACCGGAGCTTTCCCCTTACTGAGTAACGGGGTTTGCGGATGCAGAATCAACATTTAGTCTTAAAGTGTCTAAAAAAAGTACAACTACACAGTCAGGATGAAATATTACTCCAGAATTTAAAATAGAATTACATAGTCGAGACCTTATATTATTGAGAAAAATACATGCTTTTTTTGGTATAGGTACAGTTAGTGTACGTGCAACCAGAAATATGGCTGTCTATAGTGTTCAATCGGCACGTGCTATTACTAATGTCATTCTACCTCATTTTGATAAATATCCTTTGCTAACTCAAAAGAGGGGAGATTATCTTCTATTTAAACAAGCTGTAAACCTATTATTTAATTGCAAAGCACGTTCTAGTATTGAAGGTATTAAAAATATTATTAGTCTTAAAGCGTCTATGAATAAAGGATTATCTGACACATTAAAAATCCACTTTCCAAACGTCCTAGCTGTTCCCCGTCCAATAGTTAGTTTTGAAGGTATATCTAATCCTAACTGATTTTCAGGTTTTGTTGATGGAGAGGGTTCTTTTTATGTGAAATCTATCAAAAATAAAAATTATTCTACTGGTTTTAGCGTTAGCTTGGTTTTTTCTATATCTCAACATGTAAGAGATGAGGTTTTATTAACTAAATTCATTGACTACCTAGGGTGTGGAAGGATTGAGAGAGCTTCAACCAGACCAGATGAAGTTAATTTTGCTATATCTAAATTTAGTGATATTAAAGAAAAGATAATTCCTTTTTTTCTAAGTTATCCCTTACAAGGAATAAAGTATATGGATTACTGTGATTTTGTGAAGGTTGCTAAGATTGTGGAAGCTAAAGGTCATTTAACTCTCGAAGGCCTTAAGAATATAAATTCATTAAAATCTGGTATGAATAGCATGAGGGAGAACATATAATAATTATGAGTTGGATTTCAGGCGCAAGTTCGACATCTTCGCTCCGCGACCCCCTTTCATCGAACGTAGTGATGAAAGGAGGGAAAAAAAAGTATATTGGTTAGGCCTTTGCTTAAATTTATGCTTAGAATTATTTAATAAGTTAATAATTTATGTCAGAAATTAAGCAAATAAATAAAGTTAATTGCATGAAAATCTTGTATGTTTGCTGCGAAGCCGGCGCTATTAGTTATGCTAATATACTTATTTTTAAGTGTAAAGTGTTAATTAATATAATAGCAAGACAATATGCAGCCAATCCTTTTTAAAATATTACAAAAAAAATTTTTAATAGGAGGGTTCAACGACTCGTTAATAGGATAATAAATTTTTACGCTTATTAGTTGCTACTTTTTTTTAGCGTAAGTGATAGTGTGGTTATAAATTATTAGCAAGTATATCACGTGAAGGCTTTTTTTATCAAACTCAAGGTACTGGTCACCAGTCCGGATGTTTATTTTATCTTATTTACTTAAATACTTTAGTATATAAATACATATAATTTTGTATATATTATATAGTCTGAACAATAATGAAAATTATTGAAATAAAGTTAGAAACTTTATACTAACATAATTGTCCAAGGTTTAGAATACAGTGTATCATCATTTACAATTAGTGATGGTGCTTTTGGTACATGTTTTTTCTTCGGTACTGGTTTTCACGGGTTGAGTAGCAGCCCTAATAAAATTTTATATAATATTAAAAAAATAAATAATAAAAACTATAGCAATTTAGTTAGTAACACGGATATAAACAACAAATTAAATATTTATCGACTTCGTCCGGAGGGCTTCGCTTCATCTGAAGTTAATTCTTATTATTTAGATAGAAAATTTTTAGAATGATTTGTAGGATTTACAGACGGGGAGGGAAATTTCCATATTAGATTAACAGACTTAAAGGATACTAGTTATAAATCTGTTCAATTTACATTTCAGATTGGTCTTCATAAGGATGAAATAGAGGTATTAGAATATATTAAGAATACTCTCAAATGTGGACATATTTCTAAATCTAAAGATAGAGCGAATTATTTTGTAAATGATATAAACTCATTACTAGACGTTGTAATACCTATTTTTGATTATGTAAATCTTAATAGTTCAAAATATCACCATTTCGAATTATTTAAAAATGCAGTGTTATTAACTAATAATAAAAATCATTTATCTGTTGAAGGTAAATTGGCTATAATAGGTTATAAAAGTGAAATGCAAAAGATGTCAGGTAAATGAATTCCAGGTTCTATTAAAGAAAATATTAATATAACTAAGTATTGATTAGCCGGGTTTATAGATGCAGAGGCTACCTTTTCAACTAATAAATATGTGCCTAGATTTAAATTGGAAAATCATATTAAGGAATTAGAATTATATAATAAAATAAGAGAATTTTTTAACACTGGTAATGTTTTATTGACAACTCCGCGAGAGTATAGAGTTAATAGTAACCCTACTATTGTGTTAGAAATTAATAAAGTTAATGAGCTTAGGGATATTTTGATACCCCTTATCTTTGATAATGATAAAGAAGTTTTATTAAAAACTTTAAAAGCTAAAGATTTTTCATTATGATTGAAATTGGTAGATATTTATTATAATGGTTATCATACTACATTGGAAGGTAAACTTATTTTTGATGCAATAAAATTACATATGAACAAATATAGATTAACTACTAATATAAATATGCTTAAAGATAAAAAACGTATTTCTGTTTCAGATATCGATAATTTATTATCTGCACTTTATTTATCTGATAGCCCTTATGAGATAAGAGGATCCGGAGTACGATATATTAGAAATACTAATAAATTAGTAAGTGAAGCAACTAATATTTTTGTTATAGATAGTAATAACACTAGAAACATTTATAGTAGTATGATTGAATGTGCTAAAAGTCTTAATATTTCAAGGAATACCATTAAACAATGTTTGAATTCTGGTAAATCTCATAAAGGATATACTTTTGTTTTAAATTAATAAAAAAATTTATATAATTTTTATTTATAAAAAAGTAAATTGCAAAAAAGTCATTATCTACGAAGTTATTCGCTTAATGATAATTTGCTACCAAGTATATATCGTTTATGACGTATATAAAGGTTCAACGACTAGCTAATAAATATAAAGTACTTTAATATAAAAAAATTTTTATAGGGTTTGCTGCATGCCTCCTATAGTAGAATAGTTTTTTGCACTCATTAAAAAGTGTAGAATTAAAGTAAAGAATGGCATTAAACTTTTCATATTAATTATTAAAATATTTTCTTTTAATAAGCACTAATATGATGACATAGTCTAATCAATAATGTGAATTATTGTTAATAATTTTGTGCACGTTATCATTGGTACTCTTTTCTTATCAGTAGCTTTATGAAGAATATTTGCCTATCATTTAACTGATAACCATCATTTAGGATTTGAGGGTGGTATTCTTTACTGACATTTTGTGGATGTTGTATGACTTTTTTTGTATGTTTCAATTTATTATTGAGGTTCATAATATCAGATTCTATTTTTCTTGACGTTTCAGGAAAAAACGTGAACGTACAGATGAAAGAGAACAAAAGGTTGAGCATTCTTCCCTCGCGGGACCCCATAGGGGACCAAGAGGGTCCCCCCCCCCCCCCCCCCCGCAGGCTTGCGGGGGGGGACGGAAGTAATAAAAATAAAAAGGAAAACTAGAAAAAGAATTAGCAGGCTATGGGCAAGATTTTAATGATATAGAAAAAGCTCTTCAGTTGGATAAAAAAAAAATGCCTCAAAGTCAAAAAGGATTTAATGCTGGAGCAGAACAACTTAAAAAAGATTATCCTAGCTTTTTCGATGAATATAGTGAAAATACAACTAAGGAAGGTTTAGAGCAACTTATGGAGTATTTTGAAGGGGGAGGTTAGTCTTGCTAAAAAAAATATGATGATCTTACTACTTATCCTGAAAAAAAATTAAACAAGATTATACTCAAGTTGTGGATGATGGGTCTAAACCCACATCTTTAAATGATCTAGATAGAGGTGAATAATATAAAAATTCTTTTTTATATGCTTAAGATGAAATAATTTATTGTTGTCTTAGTATTAAGTTTACTTAGGTCGTCCGGCCGCCGCCTGTGGCGGCTGGATGACCAACCCCTCCCCTCCTCAGAGGGGAGGGGTAGGTCTTTTCTATAAAGGCGTATGTTATAGTAAATAGTAATATGGTAGGGGGTGCATAATATTTTAATACTGCGCACCCACCTTAAAGAGTATAGTTTAATGGTAAAATAAGAAGCTTCAACCTTCCGGTTCTCAGTTCGAATCTGAGTGCTCTTGACTTTTTCATATTAGGTGCGCGTGGTGAAACCGCCCTACAGTTGCTAACCAGTAGCAGTTAAATTTTAGAGAATTGTGGTGACTAGGGGTTAGCTCCTGTAATTTAACGGTAAAAAAAAAGACTTACAGATTTGGTTGGTAGCATACTCTAGAATAAATCTTTAAATCTTTTTTGGTATTGGGCTACTTAATTTCTTAGTTAAGGTAATTCGGCCCTCTCCTGAGAGGGCCGAATTACCTACCCGGCCTAAGGCCGGGTAGGTCTACCCTTCCAAGGGCTTTTAGTATAATGGTTAATACATGTGACTTTTAATCATTAAGATGCTGGTTCGAATCCGGCAAAGCCTATATATACGGCCGTAGTTTTATACGGCAGGAAATTTTTCATAAATATATTTCACGGTAGCTAGATATGAAATTATCCCTAAGGTTAGTATAAACTATTAAGAAAGCAAGCTTGCAATTAAAAACTTATATAATTATTTAATATAGGGTAGCCTTAATTTAAGCGTCGCCGAAAAGTTGAGTAGGCTTCTTACTTATTATGGACAAGTTGTATTAAAAAGCAAGAGACTTGTTAGCGGAATTTATATTACATAATGGTACATTTGGTAGCTAGTCGTAATATAGTATCTCTAATGACCCGTTAAATTAAAAAGAATTATGTGAGTCCTGAATTAGTAACTTAATTGGTCAAGGACTTCCTTGTCACGGAAGTAGATGTCGGTTCGAATCCGATCTAATTCGTATCCCTGCTGCTTCTTAAAATTATGGCGGCAATAGGGGCCGCCATAATTTTAAGGGGCATTTTCTTTTGCCATCACGGTAAAATAAACTTGTTTTATGTTGGCTCGCAGGCAGCATGCAAGGAAGGATTAAAAAATATACAAAATTATTAATATTTTATAAATTCGTAACGTTGCGCAAACGTGTGTGTTATATTAAAATTTTTTCTAGGATAGCCTTAGGGTTCTGGTTCCACTGTAACCGTTCTGGTTCCACTGTAACCGTTCTGGTTTATTTTTTTTTAGCCTGAGGGTGAGGCTAAAAAAAAGGTTTTATTTAAAAATAAAAATAAAAAAAAAAAAGTTAGAAAGGTTGAAAAATTGCACAGGGAGGGTAGGAAAAGTTGCTATTCCTCTTTTTCCCCTTTACTACATGACATTCAAACAAGAAAATGTAATTAAATCTTAACGTCCCCCCCCAAATAGCCGCAGCCTAGGATATTTAACCCTTTTTTTTTGTTAATTAGATATTGCGCATAATCCTTTAGCTTATATTTTTAACATTTAGTTAAAAACAGATAGAGGTTTCTAATCCCTGCTTCGCGACTTAACAAGGTTTAAGAAAAATTGCCCATTCTAGATTCCCACCCGGAGGCGGGACACAATGACTTATTTAGAGCTGTGACTCTTCTTTAAGAGTGAGACATGGTGATCTGATTAGAGTTGTGGAGGTGTTCGATTCACCTTGGTAGTAAAATAATAGGGTGCTTATTAAAGTGAGAAGAGTAGCCTCATGATACTAGCGGGTATTATCTTTTATGCTATTCCATTAATGGCTACAATAAACCTCTCTCCAGACAGTAGAGGAGTTGTAGATAACTATAAATCAAACTAACTGTAATATAATATAAAAAATCTATGTTATATAATCAAATCTTATCATGTGTTTCGTTAGCGTCGATCAATATTGCGAATTACTCTAATGCTGTACATTTAATAGCTGCTTACTCCTTAACGACTTTTTATGCTAGCCCTAGGCCAGGTACCCTGTTTACAATTTCCCGTCACGTTCCGCTTTATTTAAAATATCGTAAACCTGATGCGTTAAATTCATATAGTACCTGAAATAAAGTTCCAGTATTAACTTACCGTGTAGACGGAAATAGTGTAAATTTTTCAGAAGAGGGTAATGTTACGGCTTCATATGTACTCAGTCAGGACTTCCTAGAATGGTTCGCGGGGTTTACAGATTCTGAAGGTTGCTTCAGAATAGCTCGCAAGAAAGGTAATACTTTCGAGTTTATCTTTCAAATTAGATTACACATCGATGATAAAGATGCTTTAATTTACATAAAGGACAATTTAAAGGTAGGTACTGTAATTTTTAGTTTAAAAGATCATAAAGCTACTTTCAGAGTTAGTTCTTTAAAGGAAATAGCTTTAATCGTAGCTATCTTCTCTCAGCACCTGTCAACCTCGCCTATGAACCAGTCTTCAACGCAATTTAAAGGTTGTGTCTTAAACACAACTAAATATCTTAATTTCCTCGCCTTTGCTAAAGCTTTTAGTTTGTATTCGCAAAATAACAACCGAGCGTATCGTGAATCAATTAAATCAGAGATAGACGCTGTTATTGGAAGTATAAATTATCAAAGAACTGAATTTTATTTGTCTCCTGATCATTATCAGATTACAAGTAACTGGCTTTTAGGTTTCATAGAGGGTGATGGTTCGTTTATCTTTAGTAAGAATAATATTTTAGCTATTAGCCAGAAAGGAAACGAGGAATTATTTAAAGCTATTATAAATTACTTTAAACAATTAGCTCCTGAAGAAATTAAAGTGAGTGTAAGTATAAATCCAAGTGGACGGGTAGACGGGATGTTTAATTTACTTATTAACGGAACGTCTTTAATTGAATCCGTTGTTATACCTATGCTGGATGGTTTAAGCTGGCATACTAAAAAGTATATAGATTACTGTGACTGGAAAGCTATATTGCTTATTCGAAAAAAGGGGCTTCATTACCTAAGCGAAGGTAAGGCCATAATAGAACAATTAACAAATCAAATGAATAATAACCGGTTAACTACTTATCCGGAAGCTAATGTAACAGACCGTACTGCCCTTTTAGCTCAAGTAGATCTTTTATTAGAAAAACCTTCTAATTACGAAATTAGAGAAGGAGGTAGAATTTTTATTAAATCTTTAAATAAGTACAAAGGTAGTTCCGAGCCCGTAGGTGTGGAACTAATAGAGAAAGGTAAGGAAGCTGCAGACAACAGAGGTATTGTTGAAATCTTTGACTCACTTTCAGACTGCGCGGAATTTTTAGGGATCTCGCCTTCCGCAGTGTACAAAAGAGCTCATAAAGGAAGTCAATTTTTATTTAAAAATAAATTAATGTATCTACGCCGTAGAGGATAATTTATAACTTAGGTGTAGCGACGAAGACTTAAAAGTTAATCAGTAGCCCGGAGGGCTCGTAAAACTATTACTTAGATTGCAGTTACATTGGTTGTTACATGTTGCAGGTTGCAGCAGTTTGCTTGCTGAACTAGCTATTTTATTTTAAGCTATTTTCTTTACATTAAATCTTATTAATAATTTTGTTCATTTAGTGTATAAGAAACCTACGCTTATTATAACAAAAACTAAGGTACTATTTAGCTAATTTATATAAAGGAGCTAGGCTTATTTCCTGAGCAAGGCTATATATAATTAACTAAAGAATTAAATAAACAAATAAGGGTAGCGAGGGTAAGATGCTGCGATTATAATGGTCTTTACCCTTGTTACCCTCCACGAGGAAAAGTTGCTAGACGGTAGGGCGAGATATTTGCTAAATATTGTGTATTAACACTTGGGTGTTCGATTCACCTCTTTTCCGGCGGAGCCTTGCTAATGATAAAATTACCATTGGTTATTAGGGGGGGTTTTATATAAGGTAGCTAATACCTTATTAAATTCTGCTCTAATATACACGCTATAACAATTTGAAGGAGCCCTTAAGTTTTGGACTAAAGTCTAATATTATTGTTGCATGCTATAATACTACCAAGTGTAGTAGGAAGTTAAATAATCACAAAATGGCTATCATTTAATGGTAGGATGTCTGTCTTCCAAACAGAGTGTGTCGGTTCGATTCCGACTAGCCATATCCTTTATCTAATGAATTGTTAGCTCTATTTTTAATTGCTACTGCTTATATATCCTTAAGGATATATAAGCAGTAAATGAAAGGTAGTTTCAAATAGATAAGAAAGGTGTTCGTGAATTATAGGTAAGTTATTCCTATAATTTTAGTAAGGTATGTTGTAAGGATTTTTTGTAGCATAGGATCAATTAATGTAAGTATAATCGGTACCAATTTCCTCCAAGAGGTAGATAAAAAATTTTTATTTAAATGAACAATTTGTTTTTAGTTAATGAAACGTTTACAAATGGTTATCTAGCTAATATATTAAATATAATATCATTATTTTCAATATTATGTGGTGTTTTGGTTATTGTAAGTAAAAACCCTGTAGTATCTGTTTTATTTTTAATCGGGTTATTTGGTAATATTTCTGTTTATTTAATTTTGATAGGATTAGGTTTTATAGGTTTAGTTTATTTAGTAGTGTACGTAGGTGCAATGAAAAAGGATATAGTCAAGTTAATTTGACAAAAGGTTGTTGCGTTGGTTCAAATCCAACTCTATGGGATACTTTTAATTATTATTCAAATTTTTCAAATGGTATTAAGTAAAGAAAGTAGTATAGTAAAACTTTTTCTACCGTTCCTTCTCTCCCCCCCGCAAGCTTGCGGGGGGGCCCCCCCCGCAAGCTTGGGGGGGGGAGGGAGGGGGCATCCTCCGGATGGAATGCGGGAAAAGAATTATCTACTAATGTGTATGGGGGATGATCTGTCTGTCGTAATATATTAAGGAAGCCAGGGGGGCGCAAGCTTATAATGAGCAATAATATAAGATATTTTTCAGTAATGTCAGGTTGTTTGCAGGAGCAGGAAGTTAGAGGAGAGGTAAGTAGTGGTTTGGTATATTTAAGTGAGGAGTTAAATAAGGAGGATGATAAATTTTTTAATTGATTTGTCGGATTAGCAGATGGAGAATCTAATTTTACTATTGTTTTATATAAGGATTCGGATGGAAAAATTCTTAGTGCAACTTTTAGATTTACAATTGAATTACATATTGACGATATAGAAGTATTAAATTATATAAAAAGTAAATTGAATATTGGTACTAATATAGCTGTTTACGGTAATAGTTGTAAATTTACCGTTGTTCATCGAAAGGATATTTTTAAGTTAATATCAATATTTGATAAATTTCATTTAAATACTACTAAATATTTAGATTATTTGGATTTTAGACGAGCTTTTTTTTTTTATTGAAAATAAGGGGAAGGATAAAACCGGATTAATTGATCAAATATTAAATATCAAAAATGGTATTCCTCTCTACAACTTGTATACTAAACCTACGTTATTGGGATTTAATAGAAGCGGTTTCCTTTTTAATAGCATGCCATTAAGGTTATTAGCGCTTCCTAATTGGCGTCATAATTATAATTTTCGGGCTTCTGTAAAATACTTTCACTCTAAACCAGAGTTTCATACTGTTTCTTCTAAATCTTTATTACACCCCTGACACATTACAGGTTTTGTGGATGGAGAAGGAAGTTTCTCTGCAGGTATTTCAAGATATAAATCTCTTAAAATAGGTTGACGTATTAAACCTATTTTTCAGATAGGCTTACATAAAAAAGATGCAGTCTTATTAGAGCAAATTAAAAACTATTTCGGGGTGGGAAGCATTATTAACCATGGTTCAGAAGCTCTTCAATATAGCGTTACCGGTATAAAGGACTTTGCAGTAATTTTTAAACATTTTGATAATTATCCATTACTTACAAAGAAAAGAGCAGATTATTTTTTTTATTTAAGAGTATAATTAACTCTATGTTACTTAAAGAACATACTAATCTAGAGGGATTTGAAAAATTAGTAGCAATTAAGGCTTCATTAAATAAGGGTCTTTCAGATGAACTAAAATTAGCATTCCCTAATATAATTCCTGTTAATAGGCAAGAAGTTAATAATATGTTAGTTATTGATCCCGAATGAATAGCTGGTTTTGTTGATGCTGAAGGTTGTTTTCAAGTTGAGGTAAAAAAATCTCAATCTGTAAAAACTGGTTATCTGGTTCTTTTAAGATTTAGTATAGGACAACATAATAGAGATATCGTTTTAATGCAAAGTTTAATCAAAATATTTAGCTGTGGTTATGTAACAGATAAGCATAGTGTTCCTGTGGTTGAATATAGGGTTACTAAATTTTCAGATATATTGGAAATAATTATACCATTTTTTGAAAAATATCCTTTACGTAGTGTAAAATATAATGAATATTTAGATTTTTGTAAAATAGCGGATCTAATTAATAATAGAGTGCATATAACTCCACAAGGTCTGGAGGATATTCAAGTAATTAGATCTAATATGAATAGAAGAAAGTTACGTACCAGTGTCGATAATAGTAGTTTTTCCTCTGCAGGTTAGGAAGCTATTAAGAAAAATTTTTATGTATAACCGCGGAGTTTGCATTCTCCAAGTCTTGTATCACAAGTAGATATATTACAGTTACTTAGAGGGGGGGACTATAAAATTATATTTTCTAGTTCCTCCAAACTCCCTTCAGGTATTCTGACGGTAACCCCTTTTCATTTAAGAGCTTGCTAGCCCCTCCCTCCGGGGCTTAGGGAATAAGGTTTTTTGTTTGATGCACACATCTATAAGATTCGCTTAAGGATTAGGGTATAGTTTGATACTTGAGGCGGATGATTTACGCCTTCAACTTTAGTTTTATTTATTGGACTATAGTTGAACCCGTAAGTTTACGAAGAGAAAAAAAATAATAATTAAAATAAATGAAATAGAAAGAAGATTACAATCGTACTATTTCATCATGTCTTGTTATAATGTTAATATAATTGTATAATAGTAATCGTACTAATCTTTTTTTTTTAATTAGATAAATATGTTAGTAATCGTACCAAATTGAATAGTAATCGTACTAATTTTAATTTTCCAAGTGATCATAAAATATTAATTTCAGATTATTGATTATTAGGTTTTATTGAAGCTGAGGGTTACTTTTTTCTAGAAAGAAAGGCATTAAGAGCTGGTTTTTTAATAGGGCTTGCAGAAATACAATTAGCAGTGCTAGAAAGAATAAGAGAATTTTTAGAAAGTAATCTTCCTTTTGATAAATATTCAAAGTTTAAATTAAAAAATTCATCCTGTATTTCAATAGGAATTAGTAATAGTGGAAAAGAAAATAGTAAACCTTTTGTAAGACTTACTATTAGAAATACTAATCTTTTAAATAATTATTTTATACCTTATTTAAATAATTTCAAATTTCTATCTAAAAAAGGTAAGGATTTTGAGGATTTCAAAATCATATGTAATTCTTTATATAATGGAACACACAGAATTGATGAAATTAAGTCATTTATAGTAAAATTATCTTATACTATCAATAACTATAGATTATCTACTTCTACTACTAATTTAGATAATTCCTGCGCTAAGGTAGAGGATAATCTAAAAGAGATAAATGATTTTTCGTATAAAGATTTAATAATAAATGCCAAACCCACTATTATACATCTAAGTGATGGTCGTCAAGTTGATAGTTTAACTAATAAAGAAGTCAATCGTAATTGAACTAATTATGTTTACGAATTAGTTAATAGTTCAGGAGAAATAAGTTTAGCTTCAACTTTAAATGAAGCAGCTAGTTTTTTAAATATAGATGCTAGAACGGTAAAAAGGCATTTAGACTCTAAAGAGCTAGATCCTTCATATAAAGATTTTATAATTATTAAGGATAAAAAAGTAAGAAGAGTTCCAGTATTTTATCCTGATAGTAAGTTTTATAGTCGAAATAGCGCATCCTAATTACTCCTTAATATATTAAATAGTATAAATTCCCTACCCCCCCCCCCCCTTTTTAGGCGCATTCCTAAATGATAAGTATTTACTAAATAATATTTTAGTAAATAGAGAGCATCTTAGCTTTTACAATTAAAGAAAAACATAATAATTAAAATAAAAAGATTTAGAAAGAAGATTACAATTGTACTATTATCCATTGTACCATAGAAATATTAGGTGAAAACGGTTAACGACTTCCTGGTTGAAGACCGTCGGCAGTTGTAAATGTCGCTACAGACTGGATCACCAAGGCTAGGCTGTAATGTCTGTCAATGTACAGTCGGATTCTAAAACGAGGACTACACCATAAAGACTCGTCAGGAGGAAGGATAATTCTATATTGAAGGCGGCCTCTTAGGAGATGTTTCTATTTCTAAGAGGCCCTTTAATAGGGAGCTAGTGCCCTAAAAATAGAATAATCATTTATATCTGTGATAGTAAACTCCTAAAGAAAAAAATTAATTGTATCAGCAAGGTATATTTAATATTTCTCTTTTTTAGAATTGATCTATTTTGTTTTTATTTATTTTAATGTTGATTAATATTAGAATAAGTGAATTACAAAGTAATACTCGAAATACTATACCTTTAGCTATTACTATAGCAATTGGGTTAAATTATCCTTTATTTAATTTATTACCATATGATGTTGCTATATTAAGTAATAACTATTATATGAATAATCTATTATATGATATATATTTATTTAAATATAATTCTAATTATTTTAATAATTTGGACGGAACCATTTATAATAGTAATTTATCTTTTGTTACTAGTGATATGTGAGATGGAAATTTAGCCGAAACAGGCCATATAACAAGTATAGGAAATGTTCTTTATACTAACTTTAATATGTGGCTTTTAATAGCTAGTTTCATTCTTCTTTTAGCTATGGTGGGTTGTATTGTTATTACTTTAAAAACGGATAATTCTGTATATAAAAAAACTTTTAAGGGTGCCCTATCTTTAAATAGGGCACCCTCTTATTCTCTAAAGGGTGTATTCTCCTCTGAGCTTACGTCCGGTAAATTTAAATCAAAAAGATGTCATTCTACTTTAGCAATTAATAATAGTACCCTTAGGGAAAATTTTAAGTTAGATCCTTGATTTATCACAGGTTTATCTGATGCAGAAGGAAGTTTTTCAGTCAGTGTTTCTAAAAATAGTAATTATAAATTAGGTTGAAGAATCTTGGCTAGTTTTACTAAGGGTCTTGGGAAAAAATACCAGGCTTTATTAAAACTAGTTAAGAGTTATTTTGGTGTGGGTGATATATATGAAACACATAGTGCTAATGTGGTCTCAGTTACGTGTTCAATCTATAAAAAATCTAGACCCCGGGGGCCTTGGCCTCTGGCGGTCGAGGTCGCGAGGCCTAGACCCCGGGGGCCTTGGCCTCTGGCGGTCGAGGTCGCGAGGCCTAGACCCCGGGGGCCTTGGCCTCTGGCGGTCGAGGTCGCGAGGCCTAGACGTTATAATTAAACATTTTGATAAATATCCTTTAGTTACCAAGAAGTGAGAAGATTATATATTATTTAGACAAATATTTGAAATAATTAAGTCTAAAGATCATGTTACTAATGAAGGGTTTAGAAAACTTCTCTCATTAAAAAGTAGTATGAATTTAGGACTTTCCACCCCCCCCCGCATGCTTGCGGGGGGAGGAAATAAAAGAAATTTTCCCTGATTTAGAGCAAATAACTAAAACTGAAGTTAAAGATGTAATTGAACACAATCCCCTGTGGATGTCGGGTTTTACTACAGGGGAAGGTTGTTTTTCTGTTTCGGTTGAGAGTGCTAAAACAACAGCTTTGAAGTATACAGTAAGAACTCGATTTATTCTTACTCAGCATAAGCGTGATCATCTTTTAATGGATAGTTTTAAGAAATACTTTAAATGCGGTAGTGTTACATTGTCTAAGGGTGCAGCTTCTTTTATGGTTAATAACATTTCAGAGCTGAATGATAATATTATACCCTTTTTCAACAAATATCCGGTTCTGGGTAAAAAGCAATTAGATTATCTAGATTTTTGCAAAATTATTAATTTAAAACAAAATAAATCTCATTTAACAGTGGAAGGTTTAAATGATATTCGTTCTATAGTAGATAATATGAATTCCAAAAGATAGTAAAAGTATACTAACTATAATATGTGACTTCTAATAGCTAGTTTTATACTATTATTAGCTATGGTAGGTTGTATCGTTATCACTTTAAAAAGTGAAATTTCTAATTATAAAAATAGTTTTAAGGGTGCTCCTATAAAAGGGCACCCTATTATTATATAAAAATGTCATCTATTCTACTGGTAATTATACTTTAAAAATATATAATTCTATTTTAGTAAAACCAAAAAGTGAAGTCGTCGCTAGATTCTTATCCAGTATTTTCAAAGAAAGACGCAGATTTTTTATTGTTTAAGCAAGCGTTCGAATTAATTAAGAATTAAGAACACTTAAGTCTATCACCCTGCGAGGCTCCTAGGAGCCCTAAGGGGGGGGGGGGGGGTTCCCTGCTGTAAAAGGTTTAAATAAAATTGTATTAATTAGGTCGTATATTAATAAAGGTCATTACCTCCCCCCCCCCTGTCAGGGGGGAGGTTGCGTCTAGGTGAATTGAAAATAGCTTTTCCGAATCTAATTGTAATCGATAGACCTTTAGTTCATAATGCAGTAACACGAGATCTTGAATAAGTAGCAGGATTTATTTGAGGTGATGATAGCTTTGCTGTTAATAATTTTAAATATAAAACTAAGTTTGGTAAGGCTTTCATATTATTGTTTGTGTTTTCTCTACATATATCCTCTCGATATTTTTTAGTTCTTTTCACATTAGAGCTTGCGTCTGCAGGCATGGCTAAATAATAAAATAAGTAAAAAAAAACTTCGGTTGTATACAAATAACAATATGTGATTACTAATCGCTAGTTTCATTCTTTTTGCTTTACAGGGGCGGCAAAGCTTTGTCACCCTAATCAGCCATGGCTAAGCTTAAAAGGTAATATATCTGTTTTCCAAATAGAGTGTGTTGGTTTGATTCCGACTAGTCGTATCCTTTATCTATTGTATTATTAGTTCAGTTTTAATTATGATTGCTTATAAATCGATAGGGATCTATAAGCAGTAAATGAAAGGTAGTTTCAAATAGATAAGAAAGGTGTTCGTGAATTATAGGTAAGTTATTCCTATAATTTTAGTAAGGTATGTTGTAAGGATTTTTTGTAGCATAGGATTAATTAATGTAAGTATAATCGGTACCAATTTCCTCCAAGAGGTAGATAAAAAATTTTTATTTAAATGAACAATTTGTTTTTAGTTAATGAAACGTTTACAAATGGTTATCTAGCTAATATATTAAATATAATATCATTATTTTCAATATTATGTAGTGTTTTGGTTATTGTAAGTAAAACCCTGTAGTATCTGTTTTATTTTTAATCGGGTTATTATTTAGCATAGTTTATATTGCTATTGTATCTATAAATCAAAGACTATTCACTAAGGAAAGAAAAGTGGAATAATTGAAAAGAGTATTATCGGGGGAGCTTGCATATAAAATTAGCCCTTACACAAAAGAACACTAAGACTGATCCACTTACAAGATCATTTATGCAAGAATGACTATCAAACTAATAATATTAATCTACAAATTAAGTTTTATACAAGTGCTTTTCCTTCTCGTTCTGCTGCATTAAACCGTTATGTTTATAGTATAACTGTGAGGAGAGCTTTGACTACTGCTGCTGGTCCAGCCTTGGCACTAGCCGAAGCGTCATTATGAATCTCCCCCCCCCCCCCCCGCAAGCTTGTTCAACTTTTATTTCTTAGTAACTAATTTACTAATAAATAAAAAAGAAATTAGCTCAATTGGTAGAGCAACCGTTTTACACACGGAAGGTTGGGTGTTCAAGTCACCTATTTCTTAATAATTACTAGTATGAAGGTAATTAAAGGATTCCTTAACTTAACAGGTTAAAGTGTATTTTTGATAAGAATAATATCAGCGTTCGAGTCGCTGAGGAATTATGACTACGTCTTCGCTCCGCGACCCCTCAACATCGAACGGAGTGATGGTGCGTGGGCGGTATATTTTTCTTTTTAATCTTCAGGGCCAGTACTAAGGCACAGGGTGAGCTTGCTTATAATATTAGTCCTGGCCCTGAAATCTCGAGGGAGGCACGCATGCATGCATCGCCAGCCAGCTAGCCAGCCAGCCAGCTAGCCAGCAGCACGTAAAAAAAAGGTTTAAAAGCCGCTTCTCTCCACTTCTTGAGTCCTTCAGTACGTAAGTGGAGAGTGGTAAATGAATGTGGTGGCAACTAGGGGGGGGGGGTTACGTCTGAATTATCCGTAGTGCTGCTTAATGTATACCTTAGTTGTATGCTAGGTACAATTCATAATTGAAGAGAATTGACCGAGTGGTCTAAGGTGGTAAGCTTGAGTCTTATTTGGTTATTATTAATCACATCCGTTCGAATCTCCGCCCGGGTATAAAGTAACCACATCCGTGGCTTCGTAGGGGTAGCGAAGCACCGTTTTGACAGATGAGTTCGAAACGGTATAATGACGTAAGAAATATATTGGATATATTCTCAGAATATGCTCAATATATTACAATAAATTTATATGTTAGCTTTCCTACGTAGGGCACGCGAGTAAAAGCAGTAGTAATAATATTCTATATTTAGCCTTAATCTTCAAAATGAAGCTCTGTTAATTTGATAGTCCTTGGCCCCTTAAACCTCTTATGTAATAAGGGTTCGTACTACGTACTGAATTAATAGGAATTAGGATAGGCAATTTAAGGGTAATTATGTGCAACTATTCAACAGCAGCTTGCAAGCTGCTGTTGTGGTGGAAATGAAAGTCTTAAAGCTATCTAACAGATAAGAAAGGTGTTCGGGGCTACAGGTGGGGAAGTCTACTCTGTAGTTTAATAAGCAAGCGTAAATAATTGTGGTTTTTCACGTCGGTTATGTCCATTAAATGTCAATACATTAGGTATCAGTTTCCTCTCAGAGGTATTAAAAAAAATAAAATTAAAAATGAAAATTCTACTATTAACAATTAAAACATATATGTACACAAAGGATTTGTTAGCTACATTAAATCTCTTTTTGACTGTCTCCAACAGGGAAATAGATTTATTTTTAGGTTTAGGTAAAGGTCATGGCAGAGTATTTAACGGGTATTTAAGTAGAGTAGGTTTAGGAATAAGTTCTCCGCTTTGCAAAGAACTTTGTCATTCTAATAGAGGCTCAACACGAAGGATATCTTCAACAGCTACCAGTACAAAATATATAGGCAGCCCTCTCGACCCTTGATTTGTTACAGGATTTAGTGACGCAGAATGTTGTTTCAGTATTTCTATACCCAGGCGGGGATCCTTCAGGATCCCCGACAAGAATCCCATCGAAGCAGAGATTCTAAGTAAAGGTAATAACTCAGCAAAAGCCGGAGTTGAAGCAGAATTTCAAATTGGGTTAAACATTAAGGATGTAGAATTATTGAAACTTATAAAAGCTAGCTTTGAGGATAGTAAAGCTAATTCGACTACATCTTCAGGTAAAGTAGGTAGAATACAGCTAGATAAAAATAAATGTTTCTTCCCGGAGGGCCCGGAGGGGAGAGTCTCTTCACTGACCGAATTGGCTAGAATAATAGAACATTTTTATAAATATCCACTCTTTACGAAAAAGCGTAAGGATTATTTAATTTGAAGCGAGGTGGTTCAAATGATGCTACGTAAAGATCATCAAACATATGAAGGGGTTAGATATATTATAAAGCTTAAGTCTGCTCTTAATTTGGGTTTAAGTGATAAACTAAGAACAGAGTTTAACATTACACACACAGAAGTAGAGGCATCAGCTGAATATAAAGCCAAGTTAGGAAATGAAGAATTACCCTTAAACCATCAATGGGTCGCTGGTTTTACATCAGGAGAGGGAAATTTTATGATAAGTTTAAGAAAAGAGGGTAGACTTGGAAAAATCCCACAGTTACGTTTTCAATTGTCTCAACACAAACGTGACGAGAGATTATTTTTAAGGTTAGCTTCTTACCTAGAATGTGGAAAGGTTTATCTGCGTAATAATAATACACGTCAAGCGGTGGAATTCACAGTGCTCAATTTCACCGAGAACGTTGAAAAAATAATACCACTCTTTCGTGGTAATGCAATCCTAGGTGTTAAAACCTTGGACTTCGAAGACTGGTACAAGGCGAGTGAAATCATGAAGGTTCAGGGGCATCTGACTCAGGAAGGACAGGATAAGATTTGTCAATTAAAGGCGGTAATGAATAAGGGAAGGTATATAAATAGTCCTGGTGCCGCTTAGAACGAAGAATGAAGCAGCACTCCTAGGTAGCGGACTTTGTATAAAAGGTTTGGAGGATTTTTATTTAGGGTTTTATAGGCTTTGCTGTCAGGTATTTTACTATGCAAGCTCTCCGTACTACGTAGGTGTGTGTGAGTTGTGGTTTTACTTTCTTTTAATCTGAGTGCGTAGCGTGATTTGTTGGTTTTGTTGTTGTTTTTTATAGCTAAAAAAGGGGAGGAGGGGTGTAGTTAAGGTGGATGAATAGACGGTTAGGATTATTGCTTTGTCCTCATTCACACTCCTCGTTGGGCCCTCCTCTTTAAAAATATAACCTTCATCTTTAATCCTATTAAGTATAGTTAAATACCCAAAAATAAGGCTTATGACTCAAAGTTAATTAGTAGTCGTGTAGTGGGGGCCCTGTAGTGTGTAGCATGTAGTGTGCGTAGTATGCGTAGCCGGGACTTTGCTTTGCTTGTAATACAGAAAAAAATTAAATTAAATAAATAAACCAATAGCGTGATTTATATAACAATCACGCTACATACGGTTAGCAATAATTAAAGAAGATTGGCCGAGTTGGTTTAAGGCGTGCTACTTGAGATAGCAAAGGTTAATAAACCTCATCAGTTCGAATCTGATATCTTCTGATTGTTCAAGAGGTAAAGATTTTTTTTACTTTGTTTTTATATCTATATTATTACTACTCCGTGTTTATCGATTATACCTTGTAACATTTGGTTAGGATAATTATTATGAATTAAATAAAGGTTAGGGTGAAATAGGGAGGATATTTTCTGTTTTAAGTATAAGGGTTTTTGCATATAGTCGGCATAATAAAAAGGGTAATGAAAAAAGACATTTTTTTTTATAGCTTGTATTTTTTTTTTTAGTCTGCCCCGTAGGATAAAAAGTGTTTATGGTGGCTACGCCCTGATGTGCTTCACTTATAATATCTGCTTGTGACTTCATAATTTATTTAGCCCCTCCGGGGGGGGGCTGCGCCCAGGAGGCTAATTTTTCTATCTAGCCTTACTTTTTACAATTAACATGATAGCTGTACTGTATTTATAGAGTGCAGCTAGCCAAAGATGAATCAACCCTTTTTCCTCCCCCCGCCCCCCCCCGCAAGCTTGCGGGGGGAGCGGGGGGAGAGGGGAAAGGAATGTTATTTACTTTATTTTTAAAAGTAATATAATAATATAAATAGTATAAATAAGATAAATAGTACAAATAAGGTATAAATTATTGCTTATAAATAGATATATTATAATATATCTATTTATAAGCAGCAAAAGAAAGTAAGCTGGCTTGAAGTATAATATAAGATAATATTATATATAATATATAGGTTCGAATCCTATACTTTCTGTATTAGTCTAAAATTCAAATTCTTTATTGAATTTAAAATTAATAACAAATCTTTAGAGAATGTCGTCTCTTTTTATAAAAATAAATCTTTGTATAATATGAAAAAAAATAAAATTATATTAAATGGAATAGATTGAATTGAAATTGATAAAGAAGGTTATTTAAAAAAACCTTTAAAATATAATGAGGCGGCAATATATATTTACATGAGAAAGCTATCAAAAGATGATGTATCTTATTATGTAGGTTCTAGTATTAAATTAAACTGTCGTGTGATATCACATAGAACTTTATCAGTTAAATGAGACAGAAAAGAATATCAAAAAAATAGGATCTTCTATTTTTATAGATCAATTTTTAAGTATGGTTGAAATAAATTTAAGTTTGGAGTTTTAGAATATTTAGATTTCTCTAAATATACTGACAAAAATAGAATAAAAAACAAATTATTAAGAAGAGAACAGTATTATATAGATAGTCTTAATCCTTCTTTAAATTTAAGTAAAATAGCACATTCGCCTTTAGGTGTAAAACGTACTGATGCTTTTAAGAAAAATTTAAGTAAAATAAAAAAAGGACAAAGATGAACAAAATCACCAACAAGTATTACATCAAGAATTATGACAGACGAAACTAAATTAAAAATATCTTTAAGAAATCAAGGTGTAAGTGTAAAAGTTTTTGATAAATTAGGTAATTTAATCAATGAATTTCCTACTCTTACTAGTGCAGCAAACTATTTTGGTTGTAGTTATACAACTATGAGTAATATTTATAAAACAGGTATATCCTATGATGATTTAATATATAAATTCGAAATAAAAGACACTAGAATATGAATTTATGATTCATATTTAGAATTAATCGAAATATTAGCTTTTTCAAAAGATGTAGTAAAAGCATATAATATATGTTCTTCTACATTAAGTGATTATATAAAATCAGGTAAATTATTTAGAAAAAATTATTATTTCTTTAATGCTAAAACTATAGATAATCTAAATAGTAAAAAAAAAAGATTAAAACTTTGTTAACACATTGATTAATAATCAATGTGTTAACAATCACGGATTCGTTGCCGAATTGGTAAGGCGCTCTGTCAGGGCCAGAGAGATTCTAGGTTCAAGTCCTAGCAATCCGAATAATTTGAAATATAATAAGGTAAGAAATGAAAGGGATATAATTACTTTAATTAGTATGAAAAGAGATTATTATGGAGATATAAAGCCATGTATTAAAGAGTAGCTAATGATTTTATGTTATTACATATAAACTCTAAGATAAATTACTTGATAAACGAAGCGAACTGAAATATCCTAGTAGCTTCAGGAAAAGAAATCAAAAGAGATTTTATGAGTAGTGTGAACGAAAATAAAATAGCCGATTAAACAATTAGAATGGTCTAAAAACTGTTTGAACTAGGGGAACCTACCTCAAAGGCTAAATATAATACATGAGCATCAGAGAATAAGTACCGTAAGGGAATTATTGAAATAGTAGTTTTATAAGCAGCTCGAGTTGTTTTTCTAAAACGAGAGCGTACCTTTTGCATATTGCGACAATGAAGTCGCATACAACAATGAAGTGAAATACTTCCAGGAATGCTTCTTCCTGACCCTATCTAGACATGCGTCCGAAGTAATTTGGGGGTGTGAAGCTCTAGAGACAATGGCCGTGCGCTTAGGGTAAATAAGAACTATGGTAAACGTAAGTGAAGATATGGCGAGGTTCCGTAAAAGGTGATGTCACGCTCCTAACGTAAGAAAGGAAGTTAAAAAAACTGCACAGTGATATATTGGGACAAGAATGAGGCATCTATGCAGCTGATTCGAAGCTAACAAGGCCCACGGAATATAGTATCTACCTAAGGTTCTTCAATAGAAATATACCACCGAACCCGGAGTTGAAAGAGACCACCGATCCCGGAGTTAATCTATCAAAAAGTGTTGTATGCGGAACATGGTAAGCCCAATAGCCCCTTCTGAGAATAACTCTAACCTTAGGTGCATCAAGCCACGATTCACTAAAGAAATAGACTCAGAAGAGGTCTTCTATAACGATTCAAGGGAGTAGTGATCCCTCGTGAAGTGAAGATATCGGCTAGTGGGTATGAGAGAGGCCAAAAAGCGAACGCCCCGTTGTAATGATAGGGATAGAGTCCTAGTGACTTACGTTGAAAGACGGCAGACTTGGCCATCAGTGCCCTGACTCGATTATCAAATAACTTTAAAAGACAACAAATTTTCAGCCCGGGTGCAAATCTCTATCAAGAGATAAGGTAACGAAGCAGTATGGTGGAAGCACCACGAAGACTTTTTTTTTGTTAAATTGATGATATTAAGGAGGTGATTCAATCGATGATTGAGTCCCAGTATTTGAAAACACGACTCTCCGATCAGGTGGGATAGGAAATTAGAATACTGACAGGGGGCTCGAGCCGTATGCGGTGAAAGTCGCACGTACGGTTCCGAGGGGGGAAAGGCTCGTGAGAGCCGGACCTACCCGGTAGTGCGACAAGAAGCGTCTAAAATTAATGTGGTGAGATTCCATCTGGTCCGCCAGTTGACCAGCCTCTACCCGTAGCGCGATGGGTAATGCCCCATGGTGTGAAGCACGGTTACAATGTAGCAACAAAGCCTATCTCAATGGAGGATTTCCTTCAGTTTGGTCGGCGCGCTAGAGGAAATAGCAAACTAAGGATAACGAAAGTGAACATACATAGAGGCCCCGTAAAAGGTGTTCTTTGGTAACAAGGAAATGCACTGGTGTACGTTTCTTATGCTGGCGTACACAATTGGTCACTCGGTGCACGGGGTAAAGTATGATACCTAAGGTTTGAATGAACGGTGATTTTAGATGAACTTGGTAAACCCCCAGTCTTCTCTAAGTCTTTAAGTCTAAGGTCTTAACTTCGAATGTTAAGATCTAGAAATCTAGCAGGTAGGTAATACTAATAACAGTCATCCTTTGAATAGTTGAATTGATTTCGAAGCTAGACTAAAGGAAGTAAAGACGAGGAGAGGTAGAGTATAAGGAACACCGTATTTATGCGGTCCGAAGTCTCTATATCGGGCTCGGGGTAGAAGAGTATCCAAAAAGCGAAAGCGTCTATGTAATGTAGATGATAGGATCTTATGGTTGTGATAGCAATCATAGCTGATCTGACCCGAGAGGGTGCAGACTTGGATAATGGGCAGCCGCCGCATTTATTTATCTCTTAGTTTACAATAATGGACATACCGGGTTCAAAACTGCATGTCAGTTAAGGAAACAAAGTAGTATCGATTATTAAAAATCGGCGGACATTATATATAAATTAATCTTTAAGCTGAATTTTTAATCTTATCAAAATATAGTGAGTCATTGCTGATCGTTTGTGTTATCCAACAGTATAAAAGCAGGCAACTTGAATTAGAGTAGGAGATTCCAACAGAAACCGTTAAGTTGTCAAGTTGTAAAAGTAACTAAACGAAATTAAGGTGGCCTAGCATTTTACTACAGAATGAAAGGTTTTGAGCTAGGATAAAAACAATAAAAACACGTGGATAGAAATTCATTCACCGGAAACAAGGTAAAACTAATTTTTAATCTAAAACCATGAAAAGAATATGAAAAAATTTAGTAAACAATTATATAAATATTGGAACGCAGCAGGTTAGTAAAAATGTGATTTTTTCAGGTACGCTGAAGGTGAATGTTGCTCTATTGGCAAAAAATAGACGAATGTCCACGGATGTGAAGAGAAGGATAACTCTTAAAAACCATCAATGACACTCAATAGATTGAAGAAGAACGTAAGCTAAGATTAAAGATTTACAAGAGAAAATATCTGTAGCTATAGTGAAGAAAGATATAAAGAAAGTGTACAACATACAGTGAACCCTAATCACTAGCTTTGAAGCACAAGCTTTAGCGATTAGGAAAGTTATTACCAATAAAGGTGGTAAGACAGCAGGTACGGATGGAATAGTCTGAACTTGCCCACAAGAATATTGGTATGCGATACAGAATTTGGCAGAGTTGGTCAAAAATAATAAGGATTACAAAGCTCAACCAGTGCTAAGAGTTTTTATCCCTCCCTTCGGAGGGCAATGATTCCAAAGAGAAAAGGCCGTTAGGGATACCAACTATGATTGACCGAGCCATGCAAGCGTTATACCACTTAGGGGGGTGGATCTAGCAGTTGAATCTGTTTCTGACCCCAATTCATATGGGTTCCGAAAATGTCGATCAACACACGATGCGATTACTGCGGTGCGTAGCCTGTTAGACAAAGAGAATCATCCCAGATGAGTATTGGAAGCTGACATAGCTAAGTGTTTTGATAGAATTAGTCATGACTTTCTATTGAAACACACGCCAATTTGTCACAGACATGTGTTGTCGTCCTGATTCAAGGCTGGAATAATGGAGGAACTGAACATCTATGATACAGAAGAAGGGACTCCTAAGGGAGGTATCATGTCTCCTACTTTGTGTAATATAGCCTTGAATGGTATCGAAGAGTATATCAAGGAGTCTATTCCGAAGATTCAAGGTATTAGTCCTGGAGTTCACACAATTCGATATGCGGACGACATGATTATTACCGGTAAATCTAGGGAAATTCTCGTGAAATGCAAGACGATATTAACCGAATTCCTTGCAGTAAGAGGATTAGAATTAAGTGAAAAGAAAACCTTAATAACTCACGTTAAGGATGGTTTCGATTTTCTCGGCTTTAATATAAGAAGAATGAATTGAAACCCGAAGTATAATAATAAATCAACACAGGACTCGGTCCTGATAATTAAACCGACGAAGAAAGGAATCAAAAAGCTTATGGATTCAATAAAAAAAAATCATCACAATTAATAAACCTATTGAAAAAGTAATCAGTGAATTAAATCCTATATTACGTGGCTGAGCAGAACATAAACGAATTTCGTACCACTCTCAGGAAACTTTTATTAGATTAGATCATTGAATCTATCAAAAAATGAAGAAATGGGCTTATTGAAGAAAAGGATCCATAAGACGAAACATAAATAGATACTTAATTCCTACGACCTCGCGAAAGTGGAACTGAGGGCTATCCCCTACCTTTAGATTAATAAACCTGGGTGAGACCGCAATAATAAAATTAGTACCATTAAAACATCAACGTAACCCTTATATAATTGCGGATCAGGAATATTATCTAAAGCGTAGGCAAACTCTCATAGACGCTAAATTTCGAGCACTTATGTATAAGATTTATGAACACTAATGTCCTATGTGTAAAGAGTCGCTACATAATGGAGAACCTGTGGAATTACATCACATTGTTCCACAAAAATCAGGCGGAAAATATAGTGTTGAAAATATCTTACCATTACACCAAATTTGTCATCAACAGGCCACTCATGGAAATCGTAGTTTAGAAAGATTAAGAATAACCTTGACACCGATTAAGTCCAAGACTCCCAAAAAGGGGCGAAAGACGAGAAAGGTGAAAAACAAGGATTCATAAGCTTTTATGAATTTATGACGAAGTAGGAGCTAATAATGACTAATTTATTTCTTTATAAACTTACTTCACTGGCTAAATAGAAATCTCACGACTCATCAGCAGGTATGATAGGAGACTCTATGAGCGCGACGCTTAGAGCCGTATGCGTTGAAAGGCGCACGTACGGTTCGTGAGGGGGGAAAGTCCGCGAGGACCTACCTATCCGAATTGGGTCACCAAGTTAACATTAGATGCGAGCGAAAAACTGTGAGTAGTACCTCGTCAAACTGAGCTCCGTGGCTGATGTCAATCTCCCGACGAGGCGGGAAGATTAGATAGTCCACTTGTCTGCTTCTGCTGACTATTTGGTGAGCTAACGAGGGGTGCATTCCTCCGGGAAGTGTGTGGTGGGCACTAAGGTTATTAAGTCCAACAAGATATTGGAGAATAATACCTCCTTTATCCGAGTATGGTAAAAGTAATCTAGGGGTCTACTGAGGTGGACCCCTATGAAAGCGGTTCGCGCGTAGTTAAAACGATGATAATGTAAGAGAAAATGATAAGTGTCTAAAGTTAGACCCGAGAGACAAGTTAGGACCTTGTCGCCTTGGGTAAAATTGCCAAACTCCGGGGACGCCCTAGAACTTCAACTACCAAGCCGTAGTCGAAAGGTTACAAGTGGATGATTTAATCAATCATGTATGGTAACAATGTTGAAGGCTTTCGAAAGAAATGTGGGTTATCGCGGATCTAAACCAGTGGTATTAAACCTTTCTACTGTAAAAGAGCAACGAGTAGATGGTAAACGCGTAAATCTAGATAGCAATAAAGGTTTACAGTTAAGGTGTATTCTAAAGAATTTCGAGAGAAATTTAGTAATCAAAGTCCTTCCTAATCTATCAATTCATAGAAATTATACAACAGCATCTCTATTGCGAAGGGAAACTCCCGAATTTAAACTAAATCCTTGATTTGCTACGGGATTTGCTGATGCTGAGGGTTGTTTTACTGTTGCATTTCAAAAAAATTCTAAGGTTAAAAATGGCTATAGTATTACACCTCGGTTTAAAATCGGGCTACATAAAAAAGATCTTCTATTATTGGAGCGATTAAAAACTTTTTTTGGTGTAGGAAGTATTCAGAGTACAGGAAAAAATCGTGATAGCTTTGAGTATATTGTTAAATCTTTAAAAGAGTTAACTACTGTGATAATACCACATTTTGATAAATATCCCTTAATAACGCAAAAAAAAAGCAGATTACATTTTATTTAAGCAAGTAGCGGCCAGTATAGTTAAAAGGGAACATTTATCTGATGAGGGTTTATTAAATATTGTTAATATTAAAGCTTCAATAAATAGAGGGTTATCTACACAACTAAAAGCTGCTTTTCCCCAAAGTAAACTTACCCTTAGGCCAGTTATAGGGGACCCTGTAATTCCTCATCCGAAGTGAATAGCAGGTTTTACTTCGGGAGATGGTTCTTTTAGTGTCTTAATTCGTCAATTGATACCTAGAATACCTGAGGTAAATCCAGAGGAGAAATTTCGTATAGTCTTAAGATTTGTTATCTCACAAGATAAAAGAGATAAACAACTTATGATTAATATTATAAATTACTTCAACTGTGGTCGGTAGGTGGAATATGATAATATGGTAGATTTTCATGTAGAAAGCAACAAAGACAATCTTAATCTAATAATACCTTTTTTCATTAATAATAATATCTTAGGAGTTAAGGCTGAAGATTTTAAGGATTGAGTTAAGATAGCAAACATTTTAAAATCTAAAGGGTTCGTATTAAATAAATCAGATGCCCAACAAATATTTAAATTAAAAAGTGGAATGAATAAGGGAAGAGTTTAATAAGATTTGGTATAATAGGGTGCAGTTGTGTATATTTGTATAAGTTAATAGTATGGTAAATTTGATTAAACGGAAGCCTAGTGATCTTACTATAGTCAGGACTGTGCGACAAGAAGTTGTATATACCAATGTGGTGTGATTCCACCAGGAGTGTATCTAGTCCTTGAACCTAACATGGGTGCTGGAAAGAAGTAAAATTGATATTACTTTTTCTATCTTATCAATAGAGTTCCCTCATACAAAGGGGAAACTGATAATGAAATATTAATAGTAATTGAAATAAGCGAATTGAAAGTGCTAAGCCGTGCCAAAATAAACAATAAAGGTTGAAATTATACCAACTATGGAGAACGAAAGTGAAATATGTGTAGAGGCGATAATATAAGTAGGGGATTAATTACGGTCCTTAGTTAATCCTAGATACCTATCTGCTTAGTCGTATAGCATATCTCCTAAGGTTGAATATTAAAGTGGTATATACAGAACTTGGTAAGCCCCAAGCCTTCTGATAATTAATCTTATTCAGAGTCACCAAATAAAATGGTGTATCAGGCTGGGGGTATAGGAGTATTTAAAAAGCGAATGCGTAATTGTAATGATTACGATAGAGTACAGATTATATGAGTTATAAAAATGTAATTATTATTATTTTAATTTGAAATGTAGGGTAACCCTTCACACAATGATGGATCACTAAACGTAAACTTAATAGACATATATTAGTTAGAAAAAAATATTCCTTTTTTAAATGTAAATGAAAACCACATCAAGAATCATAAGTTTTCAAATATTATTAATTTAACCCCACTTAAAATTTAGAGTTTTATTCAGGAATTAATTTGTTTTTTTTTTATTATTCCTTGCTAGTCCACTGGTTTAACGATCTCTAGTTTAAATCTATGTATAAAATACACAATTGAGCTATTTTTATTATTATAAATAAAGGATAACTTTAAATTTATAAATGCTAGTACATCGGTTTAACGTTCTCAAGCGGTTAATTATTTTTAAATTAATACATATAAATGAAACAATTAAATAACACTTTAATAAAATTACCTATATTAAATAGGTTAGATCCTTGATTCATAAGCGGTTTTACAGATGCTGAAGGTACTTTCCAATTGAGTCTATTAAAAAGTAAAAAATTAAAAACTGGTTGGGAAATTCAACCAGGGTTTAAGATAGAACTTCACTCAAAGGATTTTGAGTTATTAAGGTTAATACGGGTTTACTTCGGTGTAGGTAATCTTAGACTTACAGGAGATAGAGCAATTTACACTGTAAGATCTCTAAGAGATCCGCCCCTTTAGGGGCTGATCCCCTCCTCTCCCCCCGCAAGCTTGCGGGGGGGGGCGGGTGGATCTTATGGTAATCGTTAACCATTTTGACAAATTCCCTTTAATTACCCAGAAACTAGCAGATTATATGTTATTTAAGTCTGCTTTGCATATATTAATAACTAAAGAACATTTAACTGAAGCAGGGCTGCATGAAATAGTTAGTATCCGTGCTTCTCTAAATAGAGGGTTAACAAGCTTATTGAAATCAAGTTTTCCTGGAATTATTCCTGCAATTAGACCTTCAGTGTGTAATAAAGAAATACCTAGTGGGCAATGATTAGCAGGGTTCACGACAGGTGAAGGGTGTTTTAGAGTTGATATATATAATAGTAAAACCTTAACTGGAAAAGCAGTTACATTAAGATTTAAGTTGTCTCAAAATGTAAGAGATACCGAGCTTCTGGAATCTATAATTGCTTACCTTGGTTGTGGTTATTTAAATAATTCTGGAGAGGATGTCGTAGACTTAACGGTGTCTAGCTTAGATGCTCATCTAAAGTATATTTTACCCTTTTTTAAACAACACCCTATTCTAGGTAATAAAGCTTTAGATTTTGCGGACTGAGAAAAGATAGCTATATTGATGAAAAATAAAGCTCATCTTACCAAACCAGGTATCTTAGAAATAAATTTTCTAAGATCCGGGATGAATATAGGAAGATCATAGGTTTATATCTTATGAAATTCAATATCTTTTCTTAATTAACTGTGCCAATAATATTAAGATTTAAGACTACTAAGCTAAAAAGGAGGAGGGATTGTTAGATTTAAAGGTGACCTTATTAGTCAGCATGATAACTCTATTTATTATTATGACATTAGAGGTCACCCACCCTTCACCTAAAAGCCCAAATAATATCCCTTGTCTTATAAGGGGAAGGAAATAACTCATATAATTAAATTACTTAGGTCGAAAGGCCGCTGACTTAAATTATCGGTGACTCCGTCAGTTTAGACTGATTGCCGTAATCGGCTAGAAAATAAGTAAGCAGATGCTGAATAATTTTCAAGAGTGGTTGCCTGAGCGGTGTGAGCTGAAAGGTTCACGCACCGTTCTCGTGGGGGGAAAACCTGTGAGGGTCTACCTATCCAGACATAAAGGTTCGAACGGGTTAAAACAAGGATTAGCTCTTGTAAATAGCCCAAGTGTAAGTGAACCTTATGCTACAGACTTTTCAAATTGCGGGAAATCTCTAAGAGCAATCTTAACTAACTTATCCTTAGCAATAGGATAAGGGCGCAGGTAATGACTCGCGGTATAGTAAAATCAAGATTGATGTACGTAAGTATAATGGGAAATCCGCATCCAAGCTTCATTATTATTGTAATGAAGAAGGTTCATCGACTATAAGGAAGTCGGCTTTCTTTTTTCGTGTTCATTTAAGGTATATTTATAAATATATTTTGTATGATATCAGGAAAAGATTGCTTAAGATATAGTCAAGCCTCAATGGAAACATTGCAGGATAATATTTTTTATGTTTTATATAAATACAATTTTGAATTTACCATAAGTAGTTATTTCATGGCGCGTGGTTTTTTCGTAGTAGTACACTAATTTTACATAGATTTAAGGTATATCTTGGCTGTGCCGTAAAGATAGCTTTAATTAAATGTGAGAGAAATATGTATGATGATCTAATTATTAGTAGGAAGTGTTAATTATATTTAAAAATTTACACTTCTACCATCACAGATATAATAAGAAGGGGAACATTCTGTAAGTCCTAACCTTCGAAGGGTCAAACGACTCAGTCGGGCTGACACCCCTGCTGCTGTTGGGGGCAGACCTTTTTTATTAATTGTGATGGATCTCCGCGAGTAGTGGTTTACCATTACCTAGGTATATGAAGAAGAACCAAACTAATACAATTTACAGCGTCACAAGGCAATAAAGGGATTTGTATAGCGAAACGGAACTGATCATAAAGGTTACATTAGTTGACGGTTATACGAATGTTTTTGTAAGCGAGCTGAAATGCTTCCCTCTGGAGATAAAAGGCCTTCAGACAAACCCTTTAACCTAGAGAAACGGTTTAGTTGAATAACCAAGAGCTAAAACGGGTGACAAAGTTTAGTGTAGTAGTGTACATATTTAGAGTTACACCTAGAAGAATCGTCAGATTATTACTCGTATATTTTTATAAATAAATAAGTCTTCCAAAATTTCAACTTTAATCTAAAATTTTATTCAGAGCTTGTGCCGAATAAAAAAAAAAAGTCTTTTACGGCTTCGCTGCAATTCTGTCGCTTTTATGTTGCTGAATCTTCAAATAAAAAGAATAGCAAGGATATTACACCAGTGGTAATATACCCTAACGCTGATTTAGATAAATCTCGAATATTAGCTGATAATTTAAATACAATCTGTGTCTACCGATGAGTGAATAAAATAAATGGAGATATCTATGTGGGTAGCTCTACTAATATACCACAAATAAAAAAAGTATATTTCTCAACAAGTTCAAAATACAATCTTTCTGATCCTAAAAATAATAGAAAGGATTCAATATGTGTTACTAGTACCACTCCTGTGGTAATATACTCTAATGCAGAACTGGATAAAACATTGATCCTTAAAAATAATCAAAAAAAAGTAGGTATTTATCGTTGAGTTAATAAAGTAAATGGTAATTCCTATGTGGGTAGTAGTGTGACTCTAGCTAATAGACTTAGAAAGTACTACACTCCTAGTTATATTACCCATTATTTAACAACAGGTAAAAGCAGAATTTATGTTGCAATCTTAAAGTATGGTCATTCAAATTTCCAACTAGAAATTTTAGAATACTGTACAAAAGAAGAGGTTATTGAACGTGAACAATATTTTATAGATTTATTAAAACCCGAATATAATATTAACCCTATAGCTGACTCATGATTTGGTAATACTCATTCGGAGGAAAGCCGTATAAAAATGAGTAACTCTGCTAAAGGGCGTAAATTAACTGAAGAAACTAAAAAATTACTTAGTTTAGCTAAAAAAGGGATTAATAACCCAAACTTTGGTAAAATAACTAGTGAAGAAACTAAAGCTTTAATTAGTTTAGGTAGAATAGGAAAATCCTTTCTTTCTGAATCAATTAAAGAAAAAATGAGTGCAGATAACGGAACTGCCATAAGAGTTATAGATTTAAATACAAATGAAATTTCAGTGTATACCTCTATAACTAAAGCAGCAAAAGCAATAGGTATAACACAATCTACACTATCAATTAGGTTTAAAAATACAGAAGGTGGTTCATTTATAGTGAAAAAACGTTATCAAATAGAAAAGGTCAACTCTTAAAAGTTAAATATATAGTCTAGAGTGAGATTGTATACTTACTATAGTCTAGGTTCCTTGAGTCAAAGTTCAAGAATTATAGATAGAGCTCTTTTAAAATACGGTTATTCTAATTTTTCATTTGAAATTTTGGAATACTGCACGAAAGAAAATGTTATTGAACGTGAGCAATATTATATAGATTTTTTCAAACCTGTATATAATATTGTTGAAAAAGCAGGCTCTACTTTAGGTTACAAACATACAGATCTTAGTAAAGCAAAAATGAAAAATTTTCAAATTTCTGAGGAAGTTCTGCCCCCCTCGCTACGCAGGGGGGCTGATCATCCTCCCCCCCCCCCAGGGGGGGGGGGAGGAAGTTCGTAAAGTTAAGCTTCAGTCAGTAGCCAAGGCTGGTGAGGCCAATAGAGTGAAAGTTGTAGTTGTTAATATAAAAACTTTAGAAAAGAAAGAATATCTTTCTATGACTGAAGCTGGAGAAGCATTAGGTGTTCATAGAAACAATATAGGTAACGCAATGAAAAATAAAAGAGTTATACAGAAAAATTTCATTGTCTGTACCACTAGTGAAAAGGAGGCGATTGCCGAGGAAATTCGTCTAGCTAATGTTAGTCAAGAAGAAAAGAAGCCTGGTGCTTCTAGTAGAGTGAAAATTGTAGTCGAAAATATAAAAACACTAGAGAAGAAAGAATATCTTTCTATGACTGAAGCAAGTAAAGCTCTAGGTGTCCATAAGACCACTGTAGTGAAAGCAATAAAAAATAAAAGTATTGTTAATAAAAGTTTCATTTGTCATCTATACTCTATAACTTAACTCCTTTGGTTAAGTCTTACCTTTCTCAGTGGAGCGCAAGCTCCCGTGGGATTAGGATTAGGGGCAAGCGCCTAAAAACAAATTATTAGTTAGCTGTAGCTTCACATATAAAACATAAAAAATATTATCCGTTAAATGGATAGTTTAAACTAAAATAGTTAAACTGTTTAGGGAGAAGTACCTTAGCTATACCTTTTAATTCTTTGTCATTTTGTGATGAATTAGTAAGGTTAAAGAGGTATTCTGTATTGTTGCAAAAATATCCGATGAACTGTGGTAAGTTTGGTGAAAGACAATTCTGACTAGGATAGCTGGTAAAAAAAAATAGTGTAAGCTACTGTTTTAAGAGCCAGTGTGGAAGTGAACCTTCCGCTAAAAACCTTCAAATTGCGGGAAATTCTTAAAGACAAATCTACCAAGTTAATGCAGTAATGTAATTGATGGAACAGGTAATGACTCGTTGTATGGTAAAAACGATTTGTATGAAGAAATGAAATAGATAATCCGCAGCCAAGCACCTTAGCTTTGTATAATTAAGGTGTGCAGTTCATCGACTAGATGTAGGTTGGCTTTTTTTTTCGTGATCACGAAAAAAAATAGCTTAAGATATAGTCAAGCCTCATCCGAAAGGGTGCAGAATAATAAAGTATTATTAATTATTACACTCATCATCCGCCTAAAGAGTAGAGGGAGGAATAAAGGTTAAGATATAGGCTTCTTAGTATTAGTAGCCCTTTGGGCTCTTGGTTTGATTTTTTAGGTTAGATCACATGCATACAAACAGAAATTTACACACTCACTACGCCATAGGCTGGCTTGTATTGTTCAGGCAGCGAGCTGTCACGTAGCTAAGTAGGGGCAAGTTGGGTTAGCGTCCCATTGTCAATGCTCTGATGAGTAATACAAGATTAACTTATGGTAAGGAGTCACTGAGAGTAATCTCTTTAATGCGATATGAAGATAATACTTCTATTATTTTCGACGGGGTGTTGAGGTTTTCTTTTACTTATTCTTTATTTAATTCTTCGGTGGCTGCTACGCAGGCGTCCTCAGATATATAATAGTGTCTAGACCGTTTAAGGTAAAATATTTAAAAGATGAGCTTTGTTCACTTGCACATTGGATAAAAGTATGCCAATGGTAACGCATCAAATTCGTCTTTGCATTAAGAATTGATTAGTTCTTCCTTTATACCTTCAGTATGTAGCCGAAATCAAGGCATTATTTGAAGACTAGAAATAGCGCTGAATAAATAAAGAATACTCTTTGATAGCACTGATGGACAACCGGTATAATAGAAAAGGTTATTGGAGTTACCCTTTAACTTGGCTCCTACTTAGTGACTTTAATTTATATTTTTCTAAAGAAGCTACAAACAAATTTTTCTTTTTTAAATTTTTGAATATAAATATATTGAGACATCAGTATAGTACAGTTCGTAATAATAGTAGCAATATACAACCAATAGTTGTATATGACAATTCTCTTGTTGAGAAAGCTCAAATATTAAAAGATAACCAAGGTAGAGCTGCTATATATCGTTGAGTTAATAAAGTTAACGATAAAACGTATATAGGAAGTACAGTCACAAGAATATCAACTAAATATGCAAATTTTTCTACTTGTTCTAAATTTTACAAAACAAATACTGACAGTACAAAAACAGGACAAGATATTAATTCTACTCAAAGTGTAAACCCTGTGGTTACGTATCCAGATGCTGAACTTTATAAAGCTGATATACTTAAGGACAATCAAAACAAAGCAGGAATTTATCGTTGAGTAAATAAATTAAATGGTAACACTTATGTTGGAAGTGCTGTAAACTTAAGACGTAGACTCCTTCGTTACTTTAATTTAAGCGATATTTTACGTGATTTAACTAATGGAAAAAGTCGTATTTTAACTGTAATTTTAAGAGATGGATACTCCAATTTCCAGCTTGAAATATTAGAATATTGTTCTCCTGAAGACGCAATAAAGAGAGAACAGTATTATATTGACTTACTGAAACCAGAGTATAATCTTAACCCTACAGCCGGTTCAAGATTAGGTACTAAACATTTTGCGGAATCTTTGTTAAAAATGAGTGCTTCAGCTAAAGGACGAAAACTTACCGAAGACACTAAAAAATTCTTAAATCTAGCTCTTAAAGGTATTAATAATCCTAATTTTGGTAAAACTCTGAGCGAAGAAACTAAAGCCAAAATTAGAGAAGGTAGAATAGGTAAATCTTTTTTTGTCGGAGGCAACTAAAGCAAAAATGAGTGAAAGTAGAGGTACAGCTGTGAAAGTTTTAGATTTAATAACAAAGGAACAATTAGTGTTTACGTCTATCAAAAAAGCGGCAGAATTTGTTGGTGTTACACAACCTACTTTAAGTAGGCGAATTCAAAAGCAAAATTCCTTTGTAGTAAAAAAACGTTATCAGGTAGAAAAAGAATTGCTATAGATATTTACAATGATTAAGATAAAATCTACTTACCTTTAGGGAAGTACAGTAAACTTATCTGTTAGGTTATATAAATATTATAGTTTAAAACACCTGGGTGAAAGAAAAACACCTATACATAATGCCCTTTTAAAATATGGCTTTGATAAATTTAGATTTGAAATACTAGAATATTGTAAGGAAGGTATAAATCCTATACAGAGAGAGCAATACTATTTTTCAAAGTTAAACCCAGAGTACAATATTTTAGAGGAAGCTGGTTCATCTTTAGGATTTAAACATCGTGAGGAAACTCTTGAATTTTTTCAAAATGAAAGAAAGGTTAGCGCTGAGACAAAAAAAAACTTGTCTTTAGCAGCCACAGGTAGAATCCTTACAGGTGAGGATAAAAAAAATTATCTGATGCGCGAAAGGGTATTGTACTAACTGCAGAAACACGTGCAAAAATATCTGCTGCTGCCATATCTCTTAGAGGTGTAGGTGTTATGGTTAAAAATATTAATACTGAAGTAATTCAGGAATTTGCCAGTTTAACCGAGGCAGCCAAATATATTGGTGTTAGTAGACCCGCAGTCAAAAAATATCTTGATACAGGTAAATTAATACAGGGTACATACCTTGTAATAAGTAAACAAGATAACAATTAGGAGTTAATAGTTAATAAACAAATACTTTATTATTTGTTAAATGGATAGTTATAATATTTGCAATCTATAGCTATTTAGGGAGAAGGGCCTCAGCTTTGCCGACGTAGTCGGGCTAAAGAGGTCATATCTGTTTCTGCGAAACCTATAATAGTAGGCAATTTAAGTAACATTATAGCAGGTACAGAATTTAATCTCAGACCAGATGTACATATTTCATATTCATTTGGATATGAAAATACATTGTTCGCTGGTACATATCGGGGGGCCGTAGAAAGCTTTATCGGTGAGTATGTAGACTCGGAATGGCTTATATGGATCTTGAATGATCAGACATAGAATGATAAGGTTGGTATGCAGCCTTTTGTAGAAGTGAACCTTCTGCTATAAACCTTCAAATTGCGGGAAAGCCCTAAAGCAATCTTAACTAACCAAGTATAGTAATATAACTTGGGGCGCAGGTAATGACTCGCGGTATAGTAAAATCAAGATTGATTTATAATTGTAAATGGGTAATCTGCAGCCAAGTACCAAGTATAAAAATAAAATATTTGGTATGCAGTTCATCGGCTAAATGTTGGTTGGCGCAAGCTTAAGATATAGTCAAGCCTCAGTGGAAACACTGCAATGGCAGTAAAGTAATTTTTATTTTGATATCCCAGAGGGGGGGGCGCAGGCGCATGATATATTAAATTTAGGCCTTTTTATCGCGGTGCAAGTTATTTATAATAAGTTCCTTTATTTTGCTTAAAACATAAGCCGACTATTACAAAAGACTTAATACAACAGGCGACTACCTTTCGAAGGGTAATCTAGAGTGGCTGGGTTGACACCCCACACATTTAGATGTTAATAGGTTAAGGTACTGTAATAGGTAATGTTAAATCAGCTTGCCTTCCCTCTGCATTAATGCAGAGGGTTAGGAAGTACCTTGGCCGGACCTAGTGGAGACTCTAGGGATCTGAGAAGTGAGCTTATAAGAAGAATATTCTTACATGACCCACGTTTGGAATGAGACAAACACTAGGCTGTCGGCATTAAACTAAAACAACATTACAAAAAAAAGTCACAAAAAACAACATGAATTTAAATATAATTAACAATATTTCTCCAGTAAAGAAATACGATAATGCGGAAGTTTTAAAAACAACCATTTTAGCTGCCCTTCGGTCCAGACCCATGGGCCTTGGACCTGGGTCGAAGGAAAAATAAAAATAAATCTGGTATTTATCGTTGAATAAATAACCTAAATGAAAATACATATGTGGGTAGTGGGGCCAATTTAGCAAAGAGAATAGGTGATTATTATAATCAAAGCGAGTTAGTAAGAAATCCTAGACCAATACATCTTGCTCTATTAAAATATGAACATAATAATTTTACTTTAGAGATACTAGAGTATTGCTCTAAATATATTTTAATTGAAAGAGAACAATACTATCTTGATTTACTTAATCCTGAGTATAATATATTGAAAAATGCTTATTCTTTATTAGGTTATAAACACAGTGAAGAAAATATTGCAAAGTTTAAATTAAAAAAGATATCAGAAGAACATAAAGAATTATTGTCTTCTATTCATACAGGAAAGAATGTTAATCAAGAAACTAGAGATAAATTGTCTCTTGCTACTAGAAATTATAAAAAGAATAATCCTCTTACAGTTGAAGCTTTAGCTAATATTAGAGCTAAGACTATTGAGCGTGAGGGAGTATCAGTTACAGTTTTAAATACTGAGACTAAAGAACTAAAGGTTTTTAGCAACCAGACTGAAGCCGGAGCTTTCTTAGGTGTTTCAAGACAAGCAGTATATAACGCAGTTAAAAGAGGTAAACCTCTTAAAGGTATTTACCTAATATCAAAATAAAAATAAAAATTACTTTAGTTTCGGTAAGCCGAAACCAGGATATTTATTCATATTAATAAAGCCTGTTGTCTAAATGGATAGTTTACAATATTTATAATATTGTTAACTGTTTAGGGAGAAAGATCTTTGCCTTAATTTAAGTAAGGCCAAAGATCCTCTGTGTATGTCAAAAGGGAAACAGCCCAGAACAAAAGTTAAGGTTCCAAAATTATTGTTCAGTGAAAAACAAGAAGGTTTTTTATTGAGTCGACAAGGAGATGGGCTTAGAAGCAGCCATAATTTAAAGACCTACCGGATGATGTTGGATATCATCTATGTGGGAGGAACTATCAAACTCCGGGGACTTCCTAAAGCTTATGGTACTAAGCAGTATATGAAAATATACTAGTGGCTGAAATAATTACTCAGGTATAGTAACAAGCCATAAGATATCTGAAAGGATAAAGGAATATCGCGGATCTAAATCAGTAGTCGTGGATAACTACTATACTGTAAAAGAGCAACGAGTAGACGGTAGTTGATATAAGAAAATGGTAAATTCTCTTATGTTTAAGGTGTACTCTAATGGGTTTTGAAAGAAATTATCGAGTCAGAATCCTTTCTTAGCAATTAATAAACAGGTAGTAAATACCTTACATAAAGGAGGTGCTCCTTTATTATTAACAAGAAACCTTAAATTAGTTAATAAATTAGCTAATAAAGGTTTAAACTTTACTATTGCTAGACAGCAGCCATGTTTAAATTATACTACAGAGTCAGAGGGGAGCTTCGCTTCCAAATTATCTGGTTGATGAGTAGCTGGGTTTGTAGATGCTGAAGGTTGTTTTCGAATTTCTATTCTTAAGAATAAGAATTTTAAGGGCAACCCATGATCTTCATCTCTTTATAGTGGTAACAATGGATTAGGTAATACTATGCCTCTGTCAGTTAGACTTTATTTCCAAATAGGGTTACATCTAAAAGATGAAAATATTTTAAAATTAATTCAATCTAAGTTAGGGGTAGGAAAAATATATAAGACTAAAAGTCGTCCTGATTTCGTTGAAATACAGGTATCTTCTATTAAGGATTTAGCGGTTATTATAAAATTTTTTGATAATTATCCATTAATTACTCAAAAAAGGGCTGATTATTTGCTTTTTAAGGAAGCTTATGAATTAATTTTAAATAAACAGCATCTTACAGTTGAAGGTTTAAAAAAATTAGTGGCAATTAAATCTTTAATTAATAAAGGTCTTCCTAATCAATTAAAAGAAGCGTTCCCTAATCTTGAAGACATTAATATAGATAGATGTAAAGTTATTAAAGAAATACCTGATCCTAACTGAATAGCAGGATTTGCGAGTGGTGAAGGAAGTTTCATGGTTAGAGTGTATAAATCAGTTAGCCATGTATTAGGTTATCAGGTACAATTAAGATTTCAAATAACTCAACAATCTCGAGATAAATTTTTAATGGAGAGATTAGTTAGTTATTTAGGTTGCGGTTTTATTTCTGAACGTGGTGATATCGTAGATTTTCAAGTAACAAAATTTATAGATATAACTGATAAGATAATTCCGTTTTTTAAAAAGTACTTTATAATTGGTGTTAAATTGGATAATTATAATGACTTTTGTAAAGTAGCCAGAATTGTTAGTGATAAAGAGCACTTAACTGTCGAAGGTTTGGGTAAGATTAGACTGTTGAAATCTAATATGAACACACTTAGAGATATTAACTAAGTTAATATTTTTTTTTGCATAGCCTTGTAGACATTAAGGTCATACCTCTCCTCGAAGTAAAGTGTGTGCAAATTATTAGATAGCAATTGGAGTAGGACCCTAGTCTAAGAATTTGTAAGTACTATTTGTTAATTATTTGAAAGATAAATCTGATGGTTATGCGTAACAGAGCGCTTGTTAAATCTTTAAAGGCATCGACAATTTAACGGATCTAAACAATATACCGAAACTTTGTCCTCATATAACACTATATACTTTATTTAATAGAGGATATTTAACATTACCTTCGAGATTTTTTTTTATTACGGTTGCGTAGCCAGCCACCCTTCGAGATTTAAGGGTCAGGACTAATTTTATAAGCAAGCTCGTCCGGTGGGCGCAAGCTCTCCGTCTTAGTGCTGGGCTAAAGGTTAAATTAAAATAATAAAAAAATTACAGAGCCAGAACGTATGTATTATTTAAAAATAAGCCAGCAGTGGTGGATCGAAGGATATAAAAAATTTTAATGGTATAGGGTTAATGCAGGGGTAGCAGAACGTTGGGTTATATTAGATTTTGTATTTTTTAAATCAAAATAAGAATAAACTCAATTGATAATGGTGACATGAGTAACGAAAAGATCTAATATTGGGAGTAAGTTCCGACAAATTCACGAGATGAGGAAAAGAAACTATATTCAGAACTCGCCTAAAGCTTAAGGTTACCAGTCAAACGGCCTCTAAGTTTATAACCTGAAGGTTAAAACGATGAGATAATTACTAAAAACAACACTTTGTCTCTCATTGTTAAGTGTAAAGTGTGCTGGAAAAAAGTAATTCTTACTTTCGTTCGGTAACCTAAAATATGAGTAAAGGTAACCGGCTTCTTCAACAAACTAAATAGATGAGAAGATTGTACGATTCTTAATAAACTAAATAGATGAGGGGATCGGAAGTAGAGCAGATAGATACCGTACCTGGAGACTACCACACAAGGAAGCTAGTAGAGAATACGAAGGCGTAAGAGATAACAATCATAAATTGAGGGTAGGCTCCTTAAATTGTGAATAAGAGCCAAACTCCGGGGAAATCCTAAAGTTCCAATAACTAAAGATAAGAGGGAAACCTCTTTTCTGGCCTCATTAATAACAGGGGGTATAGTAATATCATTGGAGATTCTAGTAATAGATATGGGTTATCGCGGATCTAAATCAGTAATATCTGTGCGAAGCTTGGCAGAAAAGATTACTGTAAAAGAGCAACGAGTAGACGGTTCTTCCATTATAGCGCAAGCACAGCTTCGCTACTAAATTAATGGTAAGGTGTACTCTAGTCTACGGGGAAACTCGGTTTTTAACATTTTTATAATCGATTGTTGAGGTAGTAGCGGTTTAATTGGGGCGCAAGCTCATATTTTCTTATTTCTATCCCTCAAATACTTGAGGCGAATATTCTAAAATTAAGTATTGAATTTATTAGGAAAACATAAAAATGCCAAATTTATTAAAACAATTAAACTCAAATTTTATTACCGGTTTCATTGATGCAGAAGGGTGCTTTCATATTTCTATTGTTAACAGTAAATCAAATAAAGAAGGTAAAAGTGTAAGAGTAGTTTTTCAAATTTCCTTACATGAAAAAGATAAAGCTTTATTAGATCAAATAAAAGATTACTTCGGTGTTGGAAAAGTTATTAATCGAGGTGATAATGTATATTATTATCAAGTTACCTCCATTAAAGATTTATTGGTGATTATAGAACATTTGGATAAGTATCCGCTTATTACACATAAAAAAGTAGACTTCGAATTGTTTAAACAAGCGGTTGATTTTATAATAAACAAAAATCATTTAACCAAAGAAGGATTAGCTAATATTATTAATATAAAAGCTTCAATGAACTTCGAAGTTATTTCAGATTCCATACTAGCAGAATTCCCTAACATAAAACCTGTCAAAAGATCAATAGTAGAAAGTATAGAACCTATAGATCCTGACTGGTTAAGCGGATTTGTAGAAGGGGAAGGTTGTTTATTTATTAATATTTATAAAAGAAAAGATAGTGTTTTAGGAGAAGGAGTTAAGTTAGTTTTTATAATAACACAAGACAAAAGAAATAGTAATGTACTTGCATTATTTTCAAATATTTTTGGTTGCGGTAAAGTATATAATCAATCCTCTAAAGGAGGGGTACTAGATTTTATGGTGACAGGTCTTGGAGATATTACTGAAAAAGTAATACCATTTTTCTTGGCTCATCCTTTAAAAGGAGCCAAGTTCAAGGAATACCAAGACTTTGTAAAAGTAGCTGAATTAATGCAAAATAAAGCGCATCTTACTAAAGATGGGTTAGAAAAAATCAGATCCATTAAATTAGGTATGAATTTAAAGCGTACAGATTAGACTTAACCTTAAATCTGGAAAAGTCTTTAGACTTAGTGTGGGTGGGGCACAAGCTCGTATTATAGCTAGCATAAATATAAAAATGTTAAATTAAAGTTTCCACATTAGCCTTGTCCTGTTTGCGAGTGTTTCGCAGGTAGGATAAATTTTGTGGACGAAAGGAACTCGGCAAATTGATACCAAAACTTCGGGAAAAGGTAGGCTCATTAGTCTTGATTAATACAAGTAAAAAGGAAGAAGCATAAAAGGATGTTGTACGACTGTTTAATTAAAACACAGCACTCTGCAAAAAGATGATAAATCTAAGTACTGAGTGTGATACCTGCCCGGTGCCGGCTGGTTAACGGAAATAACTAAACTGTCGTAGGTTTGGTGTAGAAGGAAACCCCGGCTAATGGCGGCCTTATAACTGAGGGTCCTAAGGTAGCGGAATACCTTGGCCGTTAAATGCGGTCTTTGCATGACTACAAATTCACCAAATTTATTATTATTTTAAGTTAATTCAATGGTTTGTAGCCAAAATATTAAAAAGAATCATGAAAATAAAAAACAACAAAAAACATATAATATCGAATGCCGTCAGTTTAAGACGAGAATGTGGGATTTACCCTTCTCACATATACCCAAGTATATGAAAAAACAATTTTCTTACTTCGGTAAATTTAAAGGTTAATACTAAAAATTGACCTTTAATTTATAACAAAAAAAAGTGAAAATTTAGGGGATTCACTTAGTCCATATCAATTAGCTATGAAATATTTAAAAAGTGTTAATACTATTACTGCTTTGGAAGTAAATGATGTTTTAGCTTTTTCGGGCATTAGTATAACACAAAATCTTTTAGATAATATTTTAAATAGACCTTCCCTCCGGGTAGGTCCCCCCCCCCCCCCCCCCCGCGGGGGGGGGGGGGGGGGGGGGGGGGGGTAGTTGTTTTTTTTTTTTAATATTATTTTTTTATTTTTATGTTTTTAT
>JALRMH010000082.1:0-33637 GCA_026119935.1 Endothia cerciana | reverse complement strand
AAAAAAAAATTTTTTTTTATATATTTTTAATCCCCCCCCCCCCCCCGGTCCCCCCCCCCCCCCCCCCCCCACGCTGGGGGGGGGGGGGGGAGGGTGGATCTAAAGTTTTATTTATGTATACTAAAGATTTAGCTAAATTAATGTTTTCTTCTAATACTCAAGAAGATTTCATATTTAAGTTTAGAATCCATCACACTATATTTACCCAAAGTATAATGACTGGTTCAATATATTTAGGTAAGTATATATTCACCGATCAACCGGTTGAAGGTGCTGAGGTAAGTAATCTATCCGAATCGGAATTACTAGCTAATTTAGAAGAAGATAGGTTAATAATTAAACAAGACGAAGAAAATAGAGTGGGTAGAAAAGTCATTATAAGATCAATAAATGATGGAAATTTCATTCAAGTTTTTGATAGTATTAGCGATTGTATTGCATATTTAAACTCTACTATTTTATTAAATTCAGAGAAAGCATTAGGTAAGTTTTCTAAAACAACTTTATACCGTTATATAAAATCAGGAAAACCTTATAATGGTTTTATCTGTCAATGAACGGACGACCAAACATCTGACTCCGTCCCCCTCTCCACTCCTTGAATGCAATGTAAGTGGAGAGTGGGCATATTAAAGATAAAAGTATAGGTGTAAAGGTATTACATATTCCTACAGGAACTATTAATGAATATCTTACTATTCGAAAAGCTGCTTTAGCGTTTGATCCTGCAACTACAGGTCAAACAATAAAAGCTTACATCCCCCGCTACGCACGGGTTCTATTGCATAGGAACCCTGGGTAGCCCCCGCTACGCACGGGGCTAGAAAATAAAAAATTATTCAGAGGAGAATATAGAATAAGCTATATAAGTAAGTAACTTACACTAATTAGGTGAGCTTGCGCCTCTAGAACAGCGGTCGTTTCAGTGTTCGCTATCTTATTTGTTGCAGGACCTGAAAAGGTCCTTTTTTTTCTTACTGGACTTAGTTGGTAGTATCTGGCTATAATAAACTTAAAATAAATAATAAATTAATAGATTGACATTAAGGTCGTTGATCTAAATTGTGCAAGTAAAAAAGAAGCAAACTCCGGGAATATCCCTAAAGCTCCTTTTACCAAGTTTAAGTTTAAAACATCTTAAATGGCTTAAGTAATTATTAAGGTATGGTAATAATAAAGGAGATGATACGAAAGAAAATGGGTTATCGCGGATCTAAGACACCTCTGGTCATTGATTATGTGTAAAAGAGCAACGAGCAGATGCTTCTTCAATATTTTTATTAATATTGTAAGGTGTGCTCTAGTCACCGGTAAATTGGCGCTTAACCGAAATTAGTAAGTTAAGCTTAAAGTATAAACACAATAGCCTAACCTAATGTTTTATTAAGAGTATACTCTTAATAAAACTATGGTTAAATTTGTGTAACGGAATGGTGTAACGATACAACAGCTGTCTCTATGATTGACTCTGTGAAATTGGAATAACTGTGCAGATACAGTTTACCTCTAGTTAGACGAGAAGACCCTATGCAGCTTTACTGTTACTAATTATTGAGTATAATAACAGCAAATTTGAGAAGATAAGGTAATCGACTGTATAGAAGTGAAATACCTTTATTTGCTTATTATATTATTATGGAATATTATGTAAATTGTCTAACTATATAAGTGAAATACCTTATATTGTCGTCAGTTAAATGTAAAAGGATTTTAAGTTATCTACTCAGGCGTTTTAGAAAAAAGGTGGTTTAGGTAAAATTACGTTTAGCTCGACGGTTTATATATTATAAACATCAGACTCTATGATTTATGAGAAGGGATAAAGGAAGGGGGCCCGTTACTTAGATGACTAAGAGAACGAAAGAGATAAACACAACCCGGGAAAGATACTTAGAATTGCTAAGAGAAGCTCTTATATAAAAGAGAGAACATTTGCTAGGAGACAGTTTTTTAAATTTTAAGCTGTGTTGGTTATAATCCAACTCTAAAGTGATAGCATTGTCCCCCCTCTACGAGGGGGTAGTATCAACTAAATTAATTATACTTAAAATATATAGTCTTCCATAGATCCCCCGGAGGGGGATCCCCCCCTCTCCCCCCGCAAGCTTGCGGGGGGGGGGGGGGGCGCGGGTGGATCTAATTTTATTTAGCATCAAAACTTGTATAAGAGAGAGATAATCCTTCTATTTAAATTTTACCTATCTATTAAGGTCAAGGTTAGGAGTCTTTAAAGACTCCTTCCTATAAGGGCCGGGTAAGGTAATTTTTTTTATCGGCAGGTCAAGTTGGTTTAGCATATACTATATATTAAATTAAGCTGATATAACTAAAGTATAATTTATATATAATGTTATATGGTTTACAATGTAATAAATAAAACTTAGATAGTGAACTATAATATTTCTAAATCACGCACTTTAAATAATTAAGTTATAATATAAAAAATATAAATGTTAACTAATATTACAAATTTTCACGGGGCAAGCTCCAGTTTTTTAATTTCTAGTGTGCTAGGCACATCTTGCTGTCAGTTTTCAAGAAGTAATCATATAGATGCGATAGATCAAAGTGTTGTTTTTTGGAAGAATAATACAGATAAATTCTTTCAATGGTTTGTAGGATTTTCAGAGGCTGAGTCTTGCTTTAAAATAAAACCTAAAAACCGAAACGGTAAATTACATAGTTTCTATTTTGAATTTGAAATCCATCTTCATATAGATGATCTCAACCTTTTAAGATTCATATGTGATACTTTGGGTGTAGGTAATGTTTATGCAAGAGAAAAAAGTAATTCTTGTAGTTTTATAGTAGGTAATGAAGAAGGTCTTCGTACTTTAATTAATATTTTTGATCGTTATACTTTTAACGGTATTAAGTTATTAGACTATATAGACTTTAAAGAAGCTTTTTTAATTTATTTTAATCGTAGCAGTACATTGGATGATAATTTAATTAGCAATATTCTTAAACTTAAACAAGGTATGAATAAAGGTCGTATTGATTTTAGTTTGCCTAAGGATCATAATATAAACATCACCAAATATTGACTTCTTGGATTGATTGAAGGTGAAGGTTCCTTTAGTATAGCTAAAAGTAAATTAAGACCCACCCGGGGGACCCCGGGTTGGTCTCCCCTTGCGGGTCGACCTAATTTTCAATTATTGTTTACTGTAGCTCAGAAACCTCTTTTAGTGGAAATAAGAAAATATCTTATAAGTAATTTAGGTTTTGATAGATTTTCATTATGGAAATTAAATAATTCCTCTCTTATTGGAATTTTTGAGATGAAAGCTAAGGGTAATTCTAAGCCAACAGTTAGTTTAGAAATTCGTAGTGTTCCTCTATTACGTAATTACATTCTTCCTTTCTTAAAAAGTATGTCTTTCATATCAAAAAAAAGACATGACTTTATGGATTTTTTTTCTCATTTGTAATGTACTATACGCAGGAGGGCATCTGCAGGATAATAAAATAAAGGATTTAATATTAAAGGTTTCGTCTGGTATGAACGACTTTAGGTTATCTACCTATAAATCTAGTTCTAAGGAGACGGGTTTAACTTATGATGAGCTTACTATTTTAAAAAATTTAGGTAATTCGGCTACTCAGCCAAATTTATCTTTAGACCTTGATATAGTAGAGGATAATTCTTCTTTGGATCTAGAGGGTAATTTTAATAATAGTGTAGTTTATCTTATTATTAAGCCTAATATGAAAGAACTAATTGTTGGTAGTTTAAAAGAAACTTCGGATATATTAGGTATAAATAGAGGTGCCTTAAGTAAACTATTCAAATCTCTTCCAGCTAACTCTAATGGTGTGGAATTTAACAAAAATTTAGTAAGGAGAATAAAAGTCTTTTGTGAACGTTAGTTTACAAAATACTAATGTGTTGATTAAGATTTAACAAAGTATAATTAATTAAGGTTTACAGTGCTATTTTAAGGGAATTAAACAAAGTTACAACTGAATAATTCTTAGTTCGCTTTAGAAAAATTAGGTGAAAACGGTTAAAGAACAAAACCTAGTTCAAGACCGTCGGCAGTTGTAAATGTCGCTACAGACTGGTTCGCCGGGGTTAGGCTGAAATGTCTGTCCAAATGTACAGTCGGACGAGATACGAGGGTTAGTTATAGGCATCGCAGCACAAAAATTTGGTGCTGGCTCTCGCAAGGAGATAGGTAATATTAAAGTTTTAGTAAGATCAGGTGGCATTGTTCTAAGCCGGAGATTATGGCTATCTTAATTTTATTTAAGAACTTTAATGGCCCTTTAAGCAAATGGAGGGTTTATAATACTCCTTTCCCTTATCCCTTCTTTAGGGATAAGGGAAGATAGATGAAACAAGTAAATATGTTTTATTTGTTTACATCTCGTTGTTATGCGGGGCACAGACCCCATAAAGAGTAGATGGGAGTGTCTAAGGATTGTGATGTTGGTTGCGAAAAATCGTGTTTTAATTTTTTTAATTACGAATCCCGGCGCAATGATATTTCGTAGGGATACGCAGCTATTAATTTTTTATATATTTTTGTTTTTGCCTAATGCGGACAGTAACCCCTGTTACCTTGTCTTATAAGCTAAACTCTAGTTTTATGAGTAAAAAAAAAAATAATTTTTGTTTGCATGTATTATATAACTAAGTTGTATGTAATCGTTTGCTAGTACGACACGGAAAGGCGTACATATTATTGAAAGGGTAAGATTTTAGCTATAGTGAAATTAGCTTTAGTAAAAAAAAAAGTACTTTAATTATGATATTGCTGCTTGCCTGCCTGCGTCTAGGGCAATGCCTTAGAATAAGGGTAGGGCAACGTTGGCACTAGGAGTAGCATAGTACTTTTCTAGTTATTAATTAATACTTAGCAGTGTTTTTAATAATAATGTTGACTATTTACCAAGTTTAACGGCTTAATCTTGCTTTACTGTTTGATTCACAACAAATCTTACAGTCGCGTAAGCGGGGCATAGGATCACAAGACACATGTTTATTCTTATACTTTGGCAGTATAAAGATACGTGTATAAGAGCCAAATTCCGGGGAAGCCCTAAAAACTTAGTTACCAAATATTTAATCTATCATAAATTTTTATGGCTGCGCGGTTTTACCGCATCAAGCTCTAAAAGGGTGGATTATGATGTGGCTGAATTAATAATTCAGGTATGGTAATAATACTAATGTGTATCTGAAAGGATAGTGGGTAATCGCGGATCTAAATCACCTCTGATGTAATATATTATTTTTTTTTACATTAAGTGTAAAAGAGCAACGAGTAGACGGTTCTTCAATATAGGTGGATTTTTCCTTTATTATATTGTGAGGTGTACTCTGAGAAACCGGGAAACCGGGAGGAATTATATATTATAAATTTGATTGATTGATTAAAATAAAAGTTTTACGGCACAGCCGTATAGGTTGAATAGAAGATGACTGGCCTTCTTACACACTAAAAATTTAGGTCGGATGGCATGGGGTTCATGACTCCTTAATAGGTAAAACAGGCTAAAATACCTAATCTTTACGTAGGATACCGAGATCTTATTCTTAGTATTAGTGTAAGAAGGTTGGAGTCCTTGGATACTTCCCTTCTGGTAGATATGATTAAATACATTATAACATGAGATGAGCCCTTTAATAAAAGAGAGCCTAGGTCAGAAGTCTGGGCTAGAGTGATTACTACCTTTTACACCAAGGCAACCCGGAAGGTTGTTAGTAATGTGTAATAAGGCTCTGTCATTGACGATATAGGAAGGAAGAAAATCCCTTCTGATTAAACACTTTTTTATTTCTAGAGCAGGAATACACAATATTTTATATGTCTTTCCTGGCTTTAATCATAATAATGTGCAACTTATGAGTTACCTACCGTTGTGGACTTTTCCAGTGGCTTCGATGTAATTATGTTTTATACTAGTCGTATATAGCTAACTCATTGCTAACTTTATTAGCAATCACTTGTAAGTGGAGAGCGCAAGTCGCTTATCTCTTAGTAAGAATAAAAGTTAAATATACTTAAATTATTTAACTTTAAATCTGTAGATTAAGTAAGCTGTATCCAGCAAAAAATATTAATAACGAAAATGAAAAAAGACGAAAAAATAAATTTCAATTTATCTCCAGAGGCTAATGTGGCAGTATTTAGTTCGGATTTAGTAGCAGGAATGTCCAAACTTAATCCTTATTTTGTGACGGGGTTTGCTGACGCTGAAGCTAATTTTTACGTTAGATTAAGTAAAAAGAAAGCAATGAAAGCTGGTTGAACAGTAGAACCTATATTTGCCATTCGTTTACACGATAAAGATTTAAGTGTTTTAAGTTTAATTCAAGCTTATTTCGGTATTGGAAAAATTTACCATCATAAGGATGTAAATGAAGCTACGTTCAGGGTGGGTTCTTTAAAAGATTTATCGATTATAATAGATCATTTTGATAAGTATCCTTTACTTACTCAGAAACTATCTGATTTTATTCTTTTTAAACAAGTTGTAGATTTAATACTTAATAAAGAGCACTTAAGTCAAGATGGTATATTAAAGATAGCTAATATTAAAGCATCGATGAACACTAAAACAGAGGTAATAGATATACCCAACATAGTGGCAGTCCCTTTACCGTCATTACCTTCTGTTAAGGTTTGTGACCCTTATTGAATGGCTGGTTTCACATCCGGTGATGGTTGTTTTTCCGTTAGTGTGATAAAGTCTAAAGCCAAATTAGGAGAGACTTCTTGAATAAGATTTATATTAACACAACATAATCGTGATGAGTGTTTGATGAATAGCTTTTTGAACTTCTTTGGGTGTGGTAAAATAAACAAAGATTCAAAAGCTACTTATTTTGTTGTTCAAAGACTCTCAGATATAATTAATATTGTCATACCATTTTTTAATAAATATACACTTGAAGGAATTAAAGTTCAAGATTATGAAGACTTTAAACGTGTAGCTGAATTAATGAACACGAAAGCTCATTTAACTTCAGAAGGGTTAGAGCAAATACGAAATATTAAAAATGGAATGAATACTTTAAGAAAATCAAATTAAATCTAATCAGAGCAGTTTTACCTTGCTCAAATCAAATTTAATATATAAATATCACAATAGCCAAATCCGTATTTAAATTAAAGAATTTAAAGGATAAAGTTGTGATCGAAAGGAAAGGTCTTGGATTATTGGAAAAGCTACGCTAGGGATGTTTGTCCTTTAATTTATTTTTCTTGCTTAATTAGAATAATAGTGAATATATATATAAAGCTATTTATGCGAGCCTTCACCTATATCTAAGTTATCTTATTACTAAATCTTCTCTCCTTATCCCCTTCGGGATAGTGGTTTCATTGCGAGACCAACCGTATAAAAATTTTAGGGGGGGGGGGGTGATCATCCAGCCGCCTAAATAAATTATGGCGCGTAGCCATAAATTAATCCGGACGACCTTTTATAATTTTTTTTTTTCACTGCTTTGTACTGATACTGGTATACTTCGTAATAAAAAAAAATATAAAGCTCCTTGAAGGTGTTGGCGTAAGTAGAAAGGTATAGTAAGTAGGAAGATAGGTAAGGTAAGTAATATAGTAAGCAAGAAAATTATTAATAATTTAATTGGGTTAATTTCAAAAATTACTTCTCATCGATGTTGGCAACTAATCCGGAGGTATCCGATCCCTAAGGGATTTTTTTTTTTAGGATCTCCAGGGATAGATATTCGGGGGTGATAATATATATTTTTATATAAGTGTTCTTACACTTTAGAAAAGCCAATCTTAGATATACGTAAATTTGAAGCGAAATTTATCTTATCTAGTGAAAATTAAGATAAAAACGTTCAACGACTAATAGGTGAGTAAAACTAACAATAAATCTTATCTAGAAACCCAGCACTTTTTATTATATATAATTCAAAATAAGAAAATTTACTCCTGAAAACCTAAAAAAAATTTTTTTTTTGCGCAGTAGTTTATTTAGGCTGGTAAGAAGAATACGCGCGACTACTAGATATGGCTAAATTAGCCTGCCATGCACACTTCGTTTGCAGCTGCGGGGAGGAGACAGCATAGATTCCATTCCCCATTCATCATTGCGTAGGGCGTACCCGAAAAAGGGGGGGGTGGAGGAGATGGGATGGCTTCGCATAACAAGGCCAGTCGCGATAAAGATAAATTTCTTAAAAAAATTAATAAAAATTATTACTATAGTGAAGAATAAAATGAAAAAGAATCAAAATTTAATCAAAAAAGCTTCTACGCAGTCCAATTTAATTAATTCTTCGACCGGGGTCGAAGAATCCACGATAAAAGATATGATTATTCCAAATATTTTTAAGCAAAACGTGAAAAATAATTCGAAATTGAGACCCTTTAATGAAATAATAAGTGATGTAGGAGATATACAATATTTTCCTGCATGAGCAAAAGAGTGAAGAAATAGTGTTTATTTTTATAATAGTAATTTAATAAAGAATTTTCCTATATACGATATCAATATTGTTAAAATAATAAAAGTTTATTTTGATACATATTTTAATCATCAATTTCTAAAATACAAACATATTCTTACTAGGAAAAGACGTTTATCATTTAACAAAATTTTTTTTGCTAGACCTGAAATTAAACATACCAATTCTAAGGCTATTATAACTCTCTATACATTTAATAGAGAAAAGATTGCTTTATTAAAAAAAATAAAAATTTTAAGTAATTTAACTAAACAGTTACTTTGTATACTTAAAACACATGGTTCTTTTATTATTAGAAAAAAATTATTCAAATCCAAAACCCGTAGGAAGGGTCGAATAATATTAGAATGAAGATGAGGTGATGTACGTGAATTTTGCCAGGGAAATTTAAAAAAAATAGAAAATATCTTTTTTAAATTTAATATGATTTCTCTTATAATGAAAGATGGAAAAGTACTTCAAGATTATTATGCTTATTTTTCTGCTTTAAAAACAAGTAAAATTAAGGCAAAGAAAGAAACAAATAAATGAGTAAAAATCTTACTTAAAAGAGAATTTCGTCTACTTCGAAAATATAAATTTAAACTAAATCTTAATAAGTATAAATTTGAAGAAAAATTTTTATATAAATTAAGTAATGTTATAAGCAAAATTTATAATAAACAAATAGAATTTAATATTGTGAATTTGAAAAATATAGTATTTAATACTGATTTATTCACTGAAATATCTACAAAAAAAATGAAGAAGAGAAATGCGAGAGTTCTAAAAATAATGAATATTATGTTAAATAAAGCTAAGTTACCTAAAGTAAATAGAATTCAGGAAAAAGGTAGAATCGTTAAAAATGTAAATTTTAATTTAGTTGAAAATAAATATAGAACTCTTAATCTGAAAGATATATTAACTAGTAAACTTAATCTAGATAAATTGTTGACTAAATTATATACTAGTGTTGTTAATGATAAATTCTTACCACGAGTTAAGGCCAAATTGAATAATATCGTATTTAATTCAATTAAATATAAGAATATGGCAGGGCTTCGTATGGAGGTAAAAGGTAGGTTAACACCACGTTATAGAGCAGATCGTTCTGTATATAGACTACGTTGGAAAGGTGGTTTAAAAAATATCGACTCTTCTTATAAAGGATTATCTGTACGAAAATATAGAGGTGCCTTGAATCCTAATGTTTCATACTCTATTTTTTCATCTAAACGAAGAGTGGGTGCTTTCGCGGTTAAGGGATGAACAGGAGGTAAGTCTTATTCTACTTCCGCCCCCCCCCCCCCCCGCAAGTGTGCGGGGGGAAGGGGGGACCCTCTTGGTCCCCTATGGGGTCCCGCGAGGGAAGTAGTTTACAAATCTACCCTGTTGTTCAATATTCAAACGTAACCGAAAAGAAGCTTTAATTACTAAAGAAAATAAGGGTAAAGCAGGTATATATAGATGGGTAAACAATTTAAACGGAAAAGCTATATTGGAAGTAGTAAAGACTTAGGTGCGAGATTAATAGGTTATCTTAATATTAATTACTTGTCTTCCGCCCCCCCCCCCCCCCGCAAGTGTGCGGGGGGGAAGGGGGGACCCTCAGGGACCCCACTAGAAGGGGTCCCCAAGGGAAGAGAAATAAGATATTATAAATCAAAAATTTATAGTGCTCTTCGTAAGGATAATTATAAAAATTTTAGTTTCCCCTCGGGCTCTATTGCATAGGAGCCCTGGGTCGCTGTGCGAAGATATATTAGAATATTGTGAACCATCTTTAGTTGTTTTAAAAGAACAAAAGTATTTAGATTTGTTAAAGTCTGAATATAATATATTAAAAATTGCAGGCTCTATGGCTGGTTTTAAACATTCTGAAAAAACTCTTGCTAAGTTAAAAACTCGAGTTCTTACTATTGAACAAAGAGTAAAACAAATAGAAGCTTTAAAGATTGTACATGCCAACAAAGAGTACCAAGCTATGCGTTTGGATGCGATTATGCGTTATAATTCAAGTGAAAAAAGCAAGATTGATAGGGAACGCTTATCACATTCTGTGGAAGTTACTGATACTTTAACAAATATTAAAAATGTTTATTCTTCAAAAGCTGAAGCAGGGAGAGCAATAAATTGTAATAAGGCAACAATAAGTATTGCCTTAAAAGAATTTAAAGATAAAGGTGTTCACAGACTTGTAAAAAAAAAGATATTTAATTACTTTAAAAGAAAGCAATACGCCGGCCGTCCAAAATGATAATTTCATAGTACCTAATTCTGACTCAGTAGTCTCACAAAAAAAAATAAAAGAATTGAATAGTAAAAGAGTTGAAGTTGTGGATATTTCAAATGGAAATGTTGCTACCTATCTTTCATTAGGTGAGGCTTCTAAAGCAATAGGGTGCCATATAACTACAGTTTCAAAAGCATTAAAAAAACTTAAAGAAAAAGGTGTTGATTCGATTGTTTTAAAGAATAGATATAAAATAAAGAGGGTTGAAAAATATTGACTCTTCTTATAAAGGGCTATCGGTAAGAAAATTCCGAGATCACATTAATCCTAACGTTGGTTATTCTATTTTTTCATCTAAACGAAGAGTAGGTTCTTTTGCTGTGAAAGGGTGAATGAGCGGTAAATCATTCTCTACAATGGCAGCTATGTCGAGGAGAACATAATATAACTACTTCTTTAAACCCTTGAGTTGTGACGGGGCTTGTAGATACGGAAGGAAGTTTTAATATTACTGTAGTTAAGCATAATAATAGTAAGTTAGGTTGAGTAACTAAATTACGTCTTTAAATGTCTATGCTAAAAACAGAATAGATCCTGTTTTCCCCCCACCCTCGCTACGCAGGGGGGAACGGGATCCAGCCCTCCGGGCCGGATCTACACTAGAACAATTAATAAATTATTTTGGTGGAGGTGGTATTCGTGATTTCGATGATAACAATCTCCGATTTTACATAGAATACTTAAAAGATTTAACAGCAGTTATAAACCAAGAGCTTGCGCCCAAAAATATAGATAGGTTTTCAATAAAGCCTAGTAGGCGAAATATATATAATAAAAAAGTGAATACATAGTCTGAACCATTTTGTAAAAAATGGAAAATTAAGATAACAAATTGAACAGGCTAATTTGCGCAAGAGTGTACATAATGAGTGCGCGGTTTGGCACCTCGATGTCGGCTTAACTTCTCCTCTGGGATGCAGGACCTCGGTAGGGTACGACTGTTCGTCGATTAAAAAGTTACATGAGCTGGGTGTTAGCCCGCTAAAGATTGTCTATGTTTATAAAATATGCTACCAATGAAGGTAGTAGATAGGTAGCGTAGACACTTTTAGATACAAAAAATGGGATTAATTGCAAGAACTTATTAATTAAATTAATTAATTAATTAACTCACAAAATACTTAAAGTAATTAATTGAATTACTGGAGATTAATAAAATTTGCAGCGAAGTTTATCTCGGACTAAAGCTCCTAATTTAGTATAATCTATATTATTAGACGGGGCAAGCTCAGATAAAAACGTTCAACGACTTTGTGCGAGAGTAATTGGCTAGCGTATCGTCCCGACTAAATAAAGCTCGGGGGGGTTCGTAAGCTCGATATTACCCCACAGTAAATTCCCGCGCCCCGGTTTGTAAGAAGAATACATATCTAAATTCTGTCCGATTGTCTTTATTAAATGAAAGAGACACAGAATTAGATAAAGATAAAGAATATAAATTAAAAAATTAAAAAAAAAATGAATAAAACAACACTATTAAGATACGTAAATTCGTTGGCTAAGTTACCAGTACATAAACTTGATTATAGAATAAAATCTAAATTGCCTAAATACTTAAATGATGTTCTTATAGGATTACTTTTGAGTGATGGGCATTTAGAGAAATCTTCTCCCACTAGTGGTGCAAGATTAACCGTTTCCTTTGGTTCAAAGCACTCTGCTTATTTAAACTTCCTGTACAAACTATTTGAACCGTATACTAACTCAGAGCCAACTAAAATTAGTGTATTTAATAAAAAAACAAAAGTAACCAGTGAAGTAGTAAGATTTAAGACTGTAATGTTACCACAATTAGTAACATATCATAATCTTTTTTATTCAAGAAGTTCTAGCTTAGCTAATAACAAGTTAGTGAAAATTATACCTTCTAATATTATGGAGTTAATTTCACCTGTAGTATTAGCGCATTTAATAATGGGGGATGGTAATTTAAAAATGCCAGATCAAATTATTAGAATTTATACAAATAGTTTTACTAAAAGTGATGTAGAGTTATTAGCTAAAGCTATTAGCGAAAAACTAGGAATAATAGCTAAAGCTACTTTGGATAGAAATAATCAGTATATGATTACAATTAGTAAATCTCAACTTTCTTTGGTTATTTCTCAATTAAAAACTCATATGCATTCGTCAATGAGTTATAAATTAGGTTTACAACCAGAAGAGTGTTTATCAGATGTTCAGGAATTAAATATTTCTGAATTAAATGATTTTGGTCCAGATTGTTTAAAGTATGATGAAATACTTGAAAATTTAGACTAATAGTTTTTTTTTAAGGTTGGTGTGGTAAAACTACATCAACCAGTTCTATTCTATTTTTCGTGCAGTATTAATTTAGGTGAATCAATATTACAACCGGTGGTGAATACATAGTCTGAACCAGGTTGTGAGATACTGGAAAATATAACAAATTGTAAATACGTCGTGAGACAGTATGGTTTCTATCTTCTAGAGGGAATTAGAATATAATAAGGAGTAACCTAGTACGAAAGGAATGTGGGGAATTAAGTTATTCTGGGTAATACCAGGGTACACTTTATTAACCTATGGTTTACCTGTTGTTTATATGCCCGATATTAATTAATGTATAAGCGTTAGTACGTTTTATACAGGGATACTACTTTCACTCAGGTAGGTAAGTGAGTATAGCAATATCTGCTATATTACAATAGTATAGGCACGGCAGGAAAGCTAAGTTAGTCCAAGATAAGTGCTGAAAGCATATAAGCGCGAGGCTTACCTTAAGATATTTCTAAAATATACGTAATATACTATTACGAAGTAAACGAAAGTTTACATTTATAGGCTCTATTTGTAAGAATCTGGAGATTTTGAGGAATAGAGTACTAATTCAATAAATTACTAATATATATTATATCAATTCATTTCTGACCTTAATTTTATACGGAATAATGGAGGGTGTCATCCCTTCGAGTTTAGTTTAATCAGCAGAAGGGTGTAGTTCGGCGAAGCCACTATAAAAAAAATAAAAAAAAATATTAAACAATTTATCTGGTGTATAGTACCCTGAACCTTGTGATCGCATACCTCTAGCGAGCGTGTGTGCACATTTGTCTGTCTTTGTATAATACACTAAGGAGCTGATTGTATATTTATTAATTTAATCATTAGTAAGGTACTACATAAAATCCCTACAATCAGTCTACTTCCTACGCACCTTCAATATTCTATATATAAGAAGGAGCGTGGTGGTCCCTACGGCGGCTTCTAATTTTAATAAGCCTAGCTTGCGTATGGGAAGAAAGAAGAGTAAGAAATTTACCCTAGATAGGGTCGCACTTCCGAAAAGATATACGAAAGCGCTGCTTCGTTAACGTCATGGTTAACGTTCCGATTAAAAGTAGTGGGCTACAACCCCATGATCTTCCGTGGTAGCGGCTTAAATCAGCAAGCTAACGGTTATATTGTGAATAAGCAGGCCAGTATATCCTAGTATGAAATGCGATTATAAGTTCTCTCGATTTAAATAAATCTTGTCAGGATATGATTCTATCTTATTCGGCGTACTTTATTACGGAATAGGACTGGTGTCTGGGTCACAAGTCTGGGCTTGATTAGAATAATTATTCTAATAACGATACAGTGAGGACCTAAGCCCCTCATGAAGTAAACAACGGTTTTATGAAGAATAAAAGAATTCAAAGAATAAGACAAAATAGAGGAGTAAACTTGAAATAGAACTTATTTCTATCGAGGAATGAATGTTTATAAAATATGAATAGTTACTATCTGTAATTATCACTGTATATATTGTCGTCGCATAGAAGATTAAGAGGAAGTTTAAAAAATTTAATTAACCTCTCGGCCCAGGCCTATGGCCCTGTGCCTAGGCCGAAGGGTGCAAAAAATGAAAATAATAATTAATGCAAGAAAATATATCGGTCAGTACCAGTACAAAAATATGTTCTCTTTCATCGAAGATAGAGTTGTTTTGTTAGTAAAAATTCCACAAAATAAGTTTATTACTAATGGTGTAAACAAACTAACCAATCGGCAATATTCTGATTACGCTAATCTTAAGTTCTCGGCGAAGCCCCCATTTTGGAAGGTGGCCTTAGCGAAGAAGTTTCTTTTAATTCTCAATGGCTAGGTGGTTTTGCGTCAGGTGATGGTAGTTTTATGATTCAAATAGAACCTAATAAAAGTAAACTTAAGAAATCTTCTAGATTAATCTTTTCACTAACTCAGCACTCACGTGATGAGGAATCAATGAGAAAGTTAATTCATTATTTAGGTTATGGTGGGGTATCTAAAAACTCGAAAAGTTCGTCCGCGGTGAAATTTAGAGTAACAAAATTTATTGATATTTATGAAAAAATAATCCCACTTTTTTTACGAGAAAATCTTATTGTGGGTATAAAATCTAAGGACTTCGCATATTGATGTGAAGTGGCGGAAATCATGAAGTCCAAGGGACATTTAACTCAAGAAGGAATTGATAAGATTACTCTTTTAAAGGCTAACATGAATAAAGCAAGAGTTAATTAGGCTTTCTTAGCTAAAAATTTTTTGTGTGCTTTTCAGATCCCCCAAATGGCCCCTCCCTCCCCCGCAAGCTTGCGGGGGAGGCGGGTGGATCTATCTCTTAGCAGCCTTTGAGTAGGCAATAATCTTTTTGATCTTTTTTTTTTTTCAGCTACGCACAAAAAAAATATAAAACCAAATTATATTTTTAAGAAAAATTTCCTAATTTAGGGGGCGCAAGCTCTTTATAGGACGGTTGGTAGCCCCCGGCTACCATCAAAAACTGCTCCCTTTCTTTTTATCTAAGATGGGTAACTAAATTAGCTATATATAGAATGAAAGAAAAGGTACAACTAGGGAGGCACGGCACGAGGCTTACCTTAAGATATTTCTTAAATAGACGTAAGATAATATTACGAATACATAACCCTTTATATAGTTGGTTTTTGTTCATTTAAATTCTAAGCAAGATGAGCAAAAGCGAAAGGGAGGATTGTAGTATAGGCTTTATTTGTAATAACCTGGAGGTTTTGAGGAATAGAATACTAATTCTTTAAATTACTACTCTAAATTATATCTATCATATAATCTATTAGGCCTGGTTAGCATAAATCTCCTATCTAAAGGGTAAGAGGGATATATGCTCAGGTAGATAGCTTACCTTTTAATATAGGTAAACACACACAAGACACCTAAATCAGCTAGCCCAAACCATTTCACCCTAGGATTTAGGTTTTTTTTACTACCCATTACAGTAGGGGGAGGTGATGTATCACTTGATATTATCGAGTTCTAAGCTCTGTATTTATGAACGATATAGGTTATTCTTAATAACAATTAATAATATAAGTTATTATTAGTAGTTTTATCAATAAGATATATTTATTAGTAATTAATTATAGATAATTGATTAAAGGTTATCGATAGTTAATAGTTGACGTAACATACAAACCTTGAATGTAGTGCTCAAGTTACATATGACTTAGAGTTATACTGTCCACTAGCGGTCTAGGTAGGAGGCTATATTTGTAAATAAATTGAAATTAAATATAAAAAATGAAAAAATTTGAATAAAGGTACATTTAGGGGCGCTCAACAAAGTTGGTGCTCTTTATTGAATAGGTTTTTAGCAGTAGCAATGACTTTTTAAAGGGTTGTTTTATACAAAATAAGATAAAAAGTTTATATACTTTAGATATAGAGGGTATTTTTAATTGTAACTTTTATTTTTATGAGAATAATCTTCCATTGTTTTACCAATGATTATCAGGGTTTATAGACGGAGAGGGATCTTTCCAAATTAACCCGTTAAAAAATAAAAAACGGTGGAATAACTAAATTTTCTTTTATGTTTATTATCAACCTTCACATAGATGATATAGATGTTTTAAAAAATATATCTAAACTGTTAGGTATAGGTGTGGTTACTACAGATACCAAATCTGATAGAAATTTATGTACATTGAGAGTTAATAAACAATCTGAGTTGTTAAAATTAATACGAATTCTAATTGAAAATTCTTTAAAAGGAGTTAAGTATTTAGATTTTTCTGATTTTGTTAAAGCTTATTATTTATACTTTAACAGAGGTGATGAAACTATTACACCCGAAATAATAGGTGAAATATTAAAGATTAAGAAGGGTATGAATAAACAAAGAACTAGTTTCTTGAAGTCTATTATTACTACGGAGGGTGTGTTTAGTACTCAGGAGTTATGGTTTTCATCTAAAATTGAAATTACAGACCATTGGTTATTGGGTTTAATTGAGGGAGAAGGTTCTTTTCATTTGGTTAGATCTTCCATCCCCCCCCCCCCCCCCCCGCAAGCCTGCGGGGGGGGAGGGGAGATCCCCTATGCAATAGAGGGGGATCTAGATTAATACCTGGTTTCACAATAAAAATGGTATCAGATCAAGAACCCCTTATTATAGCTATAAAGGAGTATTTAGTTTATAAGTTAGGTTTTGATAAAGATTCTTTATTTAAATTAGACGGTTCTCAGCTAATAAGTGTTAATTATGCGAAATAGGCTTCAGCTAATTCTAAACCTCAGGTATCTATAGGTATAGAGAATATCCTAATTTTGTATAATTATCTGTTACCATATTTAAAAGGTTTACCTTTTTTAACTAAAAAGTTCAAGGACTTTAATGATTTTACACTGATTTGTCATACTATATATTATAAAATTCAAAAAAATTCTACATTTAAAGATTTAATACTAAAATTAAGTAATAGTATGAATAATTTCAGATTATCAAGTTATAAAGATAAAACCTGTAGTATCATTCAAGAAGAAATAGGAAAGTTATTATCCGCGGATCCTATATCTAAACCTTTAATGGATGGGAGATTACTTAATCTTGTAACTAATAAATTTGAAAGCGGGTTAGGTGGTTCAGTGTTCGAAATAGAAGTTAAGAATGAAGCTTCTAAGAATAAATTGGATATACTTATTGTTAATAGTTTAGAAGAATGTGCTTCAGTTACAGGGATTTCAAAAAATATTCTAAATAGCCGGTTTTCGGAAGTTGTTGACTCAATTTCTGTTTCAGAGATAGAAATTGAAAACTACAAAATAAAAAGAATTGGTGTATTTTTAGGATAGTAAACCTAAAAATAACTTATTCGTAAAAATTTTATGTAATTCTTTGTTATAGCTTGCTTTGGTCGGTTTACGGCTATAGAGGTTTTTTTCAAATAAAATAGGTTATACAAGCTTCTGGGATGCTAAATAACAATGAATGTTATTTAGCTCCCAATAATTTAAGCCCGGTTAGCATAAACAGTAATGCAATTGTTTTGTAATCAATTGAAGGGGGTGCGATACCCCCACTGGGCTGGGGTGTACTTACCTTTGGAGGTAATTTCAGCTCCGCCTTTAAGGCTTAAAAATCCGTGATTTTAGAGTACAATCTTGACATACGAAGTAGCCACCTACCCTTCCACTTCTTGAGCCTGTTTACAGGCCTAAATGGAAGGGGGTACCAATTTAGTGTTAAGGACGCATGCATGCATGCATCGCCAGCCAGCAGTAGGATAATATAAAAAAATAATTCAAAGGCGGCTAGTTCTATGAACCCTTGCTATAATTTAAGGCTACATTTAAAATTAGCTGGAGCCGTAATTTTACTTTAATGATAATAAGATAATTGTATAATATGATAATGAAAGTTTAAATAGATAAGAAATGAAAAAATTCAATTTGGATAACAATTATGGATGGTGAGTTTTATTCGACCCTTTTTTTTTTTTAATATAATAAAAAAAAAAGGGGTTTAAGTAGTAGTTCGTCTTAACAGCAGGATTAGTAGTCAAGTGGTATGACACAGCTCTTTCAATGCTGGGATCGCGGGTTCGAATCCCGCCTAGTCTAAGGGGGGGCAAGGTACTGTACAGCAATACAGGTATACTCCTCATAATTTAATTTATTGGATATTATGTTGAGTGATGTGATAATATTTTTAAATTATGTGTTGAGTATTATCAGGTATTTCTTACGACTCAATTATTCACCCTCCCCTATAAGAGGCTATAACTTAATTGGTAAAGCGTACTGCTCTGTCTACCTCCTTGTAAGAGGCTATAACTTAATTGGTAAAGTGTACCACTCATAATGGTTTTTATAAGTGTTCGACTCACTTTAGCCTTAGGGGTGTGGGAAGGTACAGTGCATAATAAATTTAATCGTTATTCTAGTATGCTAGACTCAGATAACTAACTAGAAAGTGTAGTATTTATTTGCAACATTTTCTACAGAGAATTGGCGTCTGATGGTTAGTTATCTGACTGAACGAGGTTAGTAGTTAAGGTTATGCCTTAATGTGGTAAAGGTTGTAAACAGGGGTTTTAAGTGTTGGCAATAGCCAATAGTAGCTTAGGTACATTAATGTAAATGCGTAAGGCATCTGGTCCCTATTAGGGTAAATATTAAAAAAATTACAAAATGAACAATAAATTATTAAATGGTCAAAAATTAAATTTGTCAACTATATTAAAGGTGTCGCCGTGATTTGTAACAGGGTTTGCTGATGGTGAAGGTTCATTTATGCTTTGGGTAAGAAAAAGTGATAGAGTCAAAACAGGGTGACAAGTTTCGGGTGTTTTTTCAATACATCTTCATTCTAAAGATTTACCGCTTTTACAAGGAATACAGGCATTTTTTGGTGGAGTAGGGGTTATTAATAAAGGATCTGAAAATTCTTATAAGTATACAGTAAGCTCTATTAAAGAGCTAGATGTTATAATAGCTCATTTTTCTAAGTATCCTTTAGTTACACAAAAGTTAGGGGATTTTTTATTATTTAAGCGTGGTGTTGAGCTAATTAAGAGTGGGCGTCATACTACTCCTGAAGGGTTACTTGAAATAGTTAGCATTAAAGCTTCTTTAAATTTAGGTTTATCTGAGGTATTAAAGAAAGCATTTCCGGAAACCGTAGGAGTGACAAGATCAGTATTCCGTGCAATAGGATCAATAGGTATCGGTGATACAGTATGTGATCAAGCTTCGCAGGAGAATAAACTAAACCTCGATCCGGATTGAGTATCAGGATTTGTTACGGCTGAGGGTAGTTTCATAGTTGTATTAACTAAATCAACTAGATATAAAATAGGTTACCAGGTTTCGGTAACATTTAAAATCTCTCAAAAGTTCATAGATGTAGAATTATTGTAAGGCTTTGTCTCTTATTTTGGTTGCGGGAATTCATATGTTATTCCCGATAGAGATATGTGTGAGTTTACTTGTCAAAAGTTCTCGTACAATTTTACAAAGATTATCCCATTTTTCAGACAATATCCTCTTTTAGGTTGTAAATCTTTAGACTTTAAAGATTGATGTGATGTAGCAGCTTTAATCGAAAATAAGTCACATTTAACTGAAGATGGGTTACAGCGTATTATAGATATTAAGGCAGGTATGAATCTTTCTCGTAGTTCGTAATTTTATCTGGGGGGGGCTTCGCCCCTCCATAAAATACCCGACCCGGCCTGATTTGCTGCATACAGAGCGTAATTTTATTTTTGTGGCTAAGTCACTCAATAAATTAAGGGACTCAGCGAGTTCCTGTGTTATAAAAGTGAATAACAGTTTTTATAAGTGTTCAAGTCACTTTAGCCTTATACTGCGGGTTGATGTAATAGTTAACATATTGGGCTCATGACCCAAAATTGAAGGTGCGAATCCTTTGCCCGCATAAGGGTAATCAGCCTTTTTGCCCCCCCATTGTAGATGGATTAGCAATAATTTCCCCCCCCCATCAGTAGATAAGTGAGAAGCAATGTATAAAGGAAAGCAATGTATAAATGAAAAACAATCTATAAGTAAAAAGCAATATGAGAAGCAATGTATAGATGAAAAGCAATATAATTTAGGGGGGGTAATCAAGATATAATGATTACCCCCTTTCTTTTTTTTATCTGAGTGCTGGAATAGGTAGACAGTGGGAGGCGGCCGACTTGACCTTTTTAGGTCAAGTCGCGAATATTGTTTAGACGGCTTAAAGTGTCGTGGGATAGTCTGATTAAATTCTTTATTAAATGTGAACCTGAGTGCTGGAATAGGTCTCCCTCCCCCTTTTATACGGTCTTATTATTTATTCTATTCATCAGCTATATGGTTTTCATCTCACCAATGCAGAGGAAGGAAGGTTGATATTTATCCACAAGTTGCTAGTTTCATCATAAGGCATAGTTTGCGCCGTATAATCACGTAGGAGATATAAATGTTTGTTTTATATTTTCCCTGCGGGACCTTCTTTCAGGTATCCCATAAAGGAGGGTCCCTGAGCTTGCTGGTCCCTTCGGGACTAGGGGAAGGATATTCTTAAAATGGGTGGGTAAAATTGTCGAAGCATATTACTAAATAAAGGAGGTCAAAGGAAGCTCCTTATTTTTTTCTATCTGAGTGTTGTAATTGGTAAACAAAGAGTACTTAAACTACTCTGATCGTAGATCGTGGGTGTTCAAGTCACCTCTCAGATATCAAAGAAATCAGCTCAATAGGTAGAGCAACCCGTATACGGGAAGGTAGGTGTTCGAGTCACCTATTTCTGGCCAGGTTCGAGGGCCGCACTACTATACTATGGTAGAGCTACTCATTAAGCTTCGCTTATCCTTTTAAGATAGTTAGAGTATTGTATTAGATGGTATATCTTCGAAGATATAGTTAGAGGAGAAGGTTAACGCCCTACCTCTCTAACCCTGCGATCTTATTTTAATTATACTTAAAGGAAAGTCTTCACGCAATAAATATAGGTTGATATGAGACTAGGGATTTATACCTCCTATTATTCTAATGAAATACAAGATGGTTGGGTCACAAGTTCAGCCGAGTATCCTTAAATATTACTGTTCTTCGGGACGTAAGAACTAACCAATAATGTTCGTAGTAATCTCTTTAAGGACCTTATATTATATAGTTTATAATGTGAATAAAAGAAAGAATAAATAAAAATAAAAAAGTAGCATTGTTTGCGTGGTTAAGGAAGAAAATCCCTTAAGCTATAATACCCTTGTGTTTTAGGACGAATAATCTGGAATTTAATGAGCTTTTGGAGTTACCTACCTATATTTATTGACGTTTTCTTAGCATTTAAAGACTTTTTAAAAATTTTATTATAAAAACCGTTACAAAAAACTTCTCAAAATATTTAAATCGTGTACAGTCCCAGTCACCTTTATGTACAGTAGCAGCTACAAATAAAAAGCCGGGTGTACGTTTACTACCTGTTGTTGTATATTTAAATGTAGATACTGAAATGTCAACTATTTTTAAGGAAAATAAGAATAGAGCAGGTATTTACAGATGAGTCAATATAAATGACGGTAAGTCTTATATCGGTTCATCTAAAGATTTGTCTAAGAGACTAAGACAGTATTATACAACTAGCTTTTTACAGGCCGAATTAGTTAAAAACAGCAGTTACATATATAGAGCTATTCTTAAATATGGTTTTGCTAGTTTTAGGCTCGAAATTTTAGAGTATTGCGGGTTAGCGGAAGTGATTAAAAAAGAGCAATTCTATCTTGATACGTTTAAGCCTAGTTATAATATCTTAAAAACTGCGGGGTCTTTATTAGGGTTTAAACACAGTGAGGCTACAAAAAAGTATCTCAGCGAAATTAATAAAAACAGTGAAAGATCAAGCGAAATGAGAATAAAAATAGCTTCAACTCTTGCTAAAGGTATCCGGATTATAGTTGAAAAGGCAGATAATGGACTCTTGGGTACGGAGGATGGAGCAATTGAGGGGGAAATTAAATCTTTCCTTTCTATCAGACAAGCTGCAGAATTTCTGAGTATGCATTTTTCTTATCTAGCCGACCAGCTTAATAAAGCTAATTTCTATATAGGTAAAGGGTTCGTTGTTTATAAATCTTCTTTTGATAGAGAGTTGATTTTAAATAGTGAAGACTATAAGAGAAAAGTTAGTGGTTCAACAACCTGAGCAAGTAAACACACTGAAGCTTCTAAGGAGCTAATTCGAAAGGCTAATTTAGGAAAAATAATTTCCCAAGAAACTAAAGAAAAATTAGCTTTAAGTAGTAAATTTAGTAAACCTGTTATAGCTATAAATAACGATACAAATGAAAGATTTGAATTTATTTCTATAACATTAGCTGCTAAAGAGTTAGGTGTAAATATAGATTATCTCCGTAAATGTATTAGGTTGCATAAATCTAGTAAAGGGTACACAGTTATGTTTAAAGAAAATTAGTTCCGGGCGTCGTCTCCGACTAATTTCATCTGGAACCGCCTTCGGCGTGGAGTAACTATATTAAGACTAAGGAAGGGGGAGGGTTTATAATAAGGGGAGCATGATTTAGGTAAGTAACCTGCTCCCCCTTTCCTCTCTCTACGCTTGCGCACAAGGTGAATTAAACCTAAACCCTGCGCTAATTTAAATTAGATTGACGTAGGCACAAGTTGTCCTAAAAGGACGGGTGTTGGTTATATTTCATACTTATAAGGAGGGTTATAGGGGGGGAAGTATTACCTCTTCCCTTACGTAGGCTAGTATGAGGACCCTTGTGTACACCTACCCTGATAGGTCCATACGCAGGCTAAGGGTAGAGTGTTATTTATTTTATCGTACTTAAACTGCTCTGATATAATATCGTGGACGTTCGATTCGTCTCTCAGGTAAGATATTATTGCCATTAGTTTTTTATTTCAATATTTACGTTTTTTTTTATGGTAATAATATTATAAGGATCTCTTTTACGTGGGATCTAGCTAACCCTTTCGGTTAGTTGAATAAGTAATTAGATGGTTGACCTTCGATGGTCCAGTTAAGGGAGAAGGTTGACGCCCTACCTCTTTTAACCCTGCGATCTTATTTTAATTAACTTGAAGGTGAAAGTCTACACTAAATAATATATGATAGATATGAAATTAGTAATATATGAGTTCTTCAGTCGTTTTTTAATACTAGATGGTTGGGTCACAAGTTCAACCGAGCATCCACATAAATTACCACAGTTCGTGTGGAACCTTCATATAAAGATTTTATGGAACTGAACTTCCCAGCGTAGCTGGGGAAGTTCAGCATAGCACGATGGAGGTGACACGGAACTGATAACTAATCCATAATGTTTAAAGGTAATCCCTTTTAGGCCCTTATATTGTATAGTCTATAATGTTAATAAAAAGTAGAATGAATAAAAGAAAAATTGTAACATTATAAGCGTGGTTAAGAAAGAAAATCCCTTAAGCTACAATACCCTTGTATTACGAAGTGAATGAATGCTAATTTATATTGAACTTTTGGAGTTACCTATCTATACTATTTACGTTTTTTTAGCATTTATGACTTTTACTAAAAATATTTCTTAATCTGTCTCAAAAACATTATTACTAAATTTTTATCGTGGTTATTCAACCACCTCCGTTAATAGCGGAAAACTTACGAAAGAACTTAAACAAATATATTCTAATGCGGATACTCAAAAATTAGCCATACTAAAAGAAAATCTAAACCAATCGGGTGTTTATCGATGGGTCAATTTACTTAATCAAAAGAGTTATATTGGTTCATCTGTAAATTTATCCCGAAGACTTCGAGACTATTACTCTTTATCTTTCTCACCCCCCCGCATGCTTGCGGGGGGAGGAAATTGAAAGTAAGAAAAACAATAGCATGATTTATAGAGCCTTACTTAAAAATGGTTATTCTAGCTTTAAATTGGAAATACTTGAGTATTGTGATAGAGATATTGTTATAGAGAGAGAACAATTCTATTTAGATACTCTTAGCCCTGAATACAACATATTAAAAAAAGCCGATTCCTTAAAAGGCTTTAAGCACAGTGAGGCTACTATTGAGCGTATGCGAAAGACCAGGTTAGATAATAAGAGAATACGTACACAAGAGGAGAAATTAAAACATATTAACTCATTGTTAAAGGGAGTGTCTACTATTGTTATAAATAACACAAGGAGTGAAAGTAATTCCTTTACCTCTGGTAGAGAAGCTGCCAAGTTTGTTGGTATAAATCAAAGTGCACTAGCCAAATTTATAAGTAAACAAAATTTTTATTTAGGTAGAGGGTTTTTTGTTTATAAATCATCTGTGGATAAAGAGGTGATACTAAATAGTGAAGCTTATAAAAAAGCTAAAGTTAGAAGTGAAGGTCTAAATTTTAAACACACGGAAGCTTCTAAGGAGTTAATCCGAAAGGCAAATGCCCCCGCTACGCACGGGGTTAGGAAAGAAACTTTCTATCCTTCGACCCAGGTACAGACACGTACCTGTGTCTGGACCGAAGGGCAGAAGTAAAAGAAAAATTAGCTTTGAATAGTAAATTAGCTAAACCAGTAATAGTTATAAATAACGAAACAAAGGAAAGATTAGAGTTTGTTTCTCAAAAATTAGCTGCTCAACATTTAGGTCTAAATGTAGATTATCTTCGTAGAAGCATAAAGATGAAGAAATCTTGTAAAGGATATACTATTATTTTTAAATCTAAAGATTAATGAGTAATTTCATTAGGGGGTGTAAATTCTAATGTATTCGCACCCCCCCCTCCACACATTCACACTAAGTAGCGTATTAGAGGCTTTGTATGCTTGATACCCTTTTAATAAAGACATGTTTGATGTATATAGGTAGTAGGTGTAATGTCTTTTTTTTTGTGGGTACTTAAAATGCTCTGATTTAATATCGTAGGTGTTCAAGTCACCTCTCAGATACAATAATCGCTTTAGCAATTAATATCCGTAAACGAAAATAATAACGGGAAGGATACTTCGTTTCTAATAAATTAGGCACGCATACTTCGTACGCACGAAGAAAATCCATAAACGTTCAAGTTGTTTTGTTTCTCGGAGGCTACGCCACCAAGGGGGTATAGTTTAGTTTGGTAAAACTCTAATTTTGCATATTAGTATCCTAGGTTCGATTCCTAGTACCTCCATCTTTTCTATTTATTCTTGTCCCACGCTGGTGAGGTGAAACCCCACACGGCTACTTAGTTTTTACTGCGTAAGGCTAAGCAGTAAAAACCAGGACCCAAGGCTCTGTGGCTGTAAATTATTATTATTTTATTATTCAGCTAGGCTGAATAATAAAATAATAAAAAATCTCGAGGGGCAGGAAATTAAAGTTATATTATCTTTAAATACTTGTGAGTAGAAGGAATTTATATTTATTATTCAACAGGGATGGGGTTGGTAGCTTTGGGTATGTAAATACTATAAGGGTAGACCTGAAGTGGAGTATGGTAGGGTAAGCTTTTTCGGTACGTGGTCGGCTCCCATATAGCGGGTGTGTACTAGTAACCGCACCTAATATGATCATGACTGAAAGAGTTGGAGGTTACATACTCATTAGCTCGAGAAGCTCAATTGGTTGAGCAGGGCATTGAAGCTGCCTTGGCTGAAAGTTCGAATCTTTCCTCGAGCAAAGAACGGTTAGGAGGGCCTTCTTATTTTACTGTTTCAATATCTTCTATATTTGGCTATTTGTGCAAAGCTTATTATTTACTTCCTTACCTTCTTCTTCAGTTACATCAATCCAGCCTTCCGTAATACCTCTTGCATTTACATTACTTACTGACCAACACCTGCAGGGCGCTACTTATGTGCTCCCCTAAAATGCAACAATAAAATATGTATGTTAGACGACGACTAATTTAACTAAAGTATTATTTCAAACTTACTTTAGCTTGATTTAGTTAAGCTTAGTTTACTTTAGGTAAAATTATTTTATTCTAAGTATTACGCCGCTTAACAGACAAAAATAAAAAGTTGCGGTTGTAAGTCCTTATAGCTAGCAGGCATGTCCCTAGGTATTCTGAGTTCGGCCAGATGGGCATACTTAGATTTGTACCATACGAAAGGAGGCGTAAGGCGAAAGGGTGGTTATTTTTAGGAGAGTCTAGTGTCACATTTTATATGTTAGGTAGCCGGGCGCGCCCGGCTACTAGGGCAATAAGTGTATAGTTAAATACTACCCCCGGCGGATAGCCATATTATGGTGCGCACGAATAGAAAATATAGTTGAGTGAGGAGGGAGCGCCATAAGTCGAAATACGGGTCCTACTTCGTCATGGGGGGTGGATGGACCTAGGGGCTATGTATGATGCACATATCTTAACGCGTAGCATTTAGAAAAAATAGGAGAGTCACCGATGTGGCGGGAAGGAGTCAGACGGTGGCGGTGGTTTCTATTTTGCTGATCCCAAATAGAACCCTAGGGTAATTTTATTGTTTGCAAATTATTTACAGTTTTTAAGCCAGCCAAAAGAGACTATTTTTTTTTTTTATCCCACGTATATTATTAGGGTTTCGCCTGATCTTGTGGGGGACTGATAGGTAGTTGAGTGGGAGGCGGAGCATCAAGAGTCGCCTACGTACGGTGGTATATATAACTTAGGGCCTGTAAAGGTTAAAGGAAGTTTCATCTAATTAGTCTTACTTTTTCCCCTAGGGGTAGAGGGTAGGTATAAATCCTGCTTAATTTTAGGGAAATATCACTAAATTTAATGAATCCTACCTCTTCGGTAAAAAAAAAATTTTTTTTATTTTTAGTTATTTTGCTTCGCCAGCCAGCCTGCAACAAAATAATAATAATATGTCAAAAATTAATGCATAACTCTGGGGGGGGGGGCTACGCCCACCCCCCTTCCATTGAACGTAGTGTTGGCTGGTGGGCTCCAAAAAAGAAGGTGGCGAAATTTGGAAAACGCGGTCTGTTTAGGCCAGGCTTATCTTTAATGGTTTTACGGGTTCAAGTCCCGTCCTTCTTAAGATTATTTAACCCTCGGGTCTATATTTTCATCCTTCGACCCAGGTACAGAGCCCTGGGTCTGTAAAATTTTTATTAGTTCCACGTCGGGCCGAAGGCCCTATGTTGAACATCCCCGGCTAAGCCGGGAATGTTCATTTTTAAGCTGTGCTCATAACGGTTAGTTTTTTCTTATTAAGTAAATAATCCTGAGGCGAAACCAAGACTCTATTATTATTCTAAATTAATTATATTATTTACTAAAGGGTATGTTTTGGGATAGACTATCCATATTACGAGGAGATAATTGTATACGTTCTAGTCATATTTACCTTAAATATCTTGTGGACTAATGGGTTTTGGGATAGACTATCCAGAGGAGAGGAACCTCCGCCTACAAGAAGATAATTGTATACGTTATAGTTGTATTTACCCTAAATATCTTGTGGACTAATGACATTATCCTAAACATAAATTTATAAGAAATAGATCACATATAATATTTAATTTATCCATCTTCATCTTATGCCTAATTAGGGGATTCCTGTACGTAGAAGGATAGAATTTAACTATACTGTCTTGCGATTATTTTATAATTAATTGAACTATTAGTATAGTTGATGAGAATATTTAATATATATAGGCTGAGAGTAACTATATATATTGTGGCTAGCTCTATTATGTGAATCTATTTACCATCTCTCGTATGGGACGAGATAATCGTTATTTCTAAGTACCAAGAAAACCGGTAGCAATTCCTTTCGGTCTATTCTATAGAGGAGGAAGGATCATGCACGCACCAACTTTGTTGACGCAGGTATAAAAGGTGAAAGGGGAGAGGGGTGATCCTAATGAAGGAGAGGGTCATATAACAAGCATATCTCAGTTTATTTACAGGGTGATCAGACCTCTCACAAATATTCTTAACTTCTATTTGTTTTGCTATTATTAGCCATTAAGGATTTATATCTAATACGGAACTAAACGATATGTTTCTTATGGCGGGCTACCAACCCGAACTGGTTGAGGCACAAGCTGACGGTATACGCCAAGAATAGAAAGGCGGCATGATTGCTATATGCATTGTGTTGCTTCCGATACCAGAATAAGTGGATGGCCGTTCCTAAGGCTTAAGTTAATTGTGAGACGATAATCATAGTTAGAACAAGCCGCTAGTACTGCTCAAACAGTCACATTTGGCTCAATAGAAAGTTCATTATGTCTTCTAGTTAACAAAATGTGCTGGCGTATGAGGAAACGAGACCAAACTACCTAGTTGCCAACTAACTAGATAGAAAACTCTTGACTGAAATCAATACCAACTAGGGGAGCTTGCGTCATTAAAAGGACGCTATTGTGCCCTTTATGTAGTAAGTAGGCTTCATCTCACATCAAGCCTACTAATTGAGATAAGCCTATTGAAGTGAGAGAGCTGCTAAATTAAGTCGGCTGCTATCTTGAGAGTGCGCTGAAATAACCGTCGGTCGAGTAGGTAAGCAAGATAGTAGTAAGAAATATGGAGTGGTTATTCAGTGACAAAGCAGAGAAAGGGCTATGATTAAACGACACAATGATACAGGGACGTGTTAGATACGAGAGTTAAGCTTATATATATAAAATGAAAACAATATTATTAAATAATAGTACAATACGTGGATATTTTCCTTATGCTGTTTCTGTGTTTGGTGTTAACAGTTTTATGTACAAAGCCCACAGCTTAGCATTACCATTATTACCTTTTACTTGCTTAGGAAAACGGTTTTATTCTTCTTCACCTGTTTTATCTGAACACGCTAATTTCTATGATTGATTTAGAGGTTTCACGGATGCTGAAGGTAGTTTTAATATTTCTACGGTAAGAAATAAATTTTACAGTTTTTCTTTTGAAATCAATCTTCACATTGATGATATTAAAGTGCTAAATTTTATTCAAAATACATTAGGATTTGGAAAAGTTTACAAATTAAATACTTCACCCAGGTGTAGATTTTCGGTTTCTAAACAATCAGAAGTGAAGAAGATCATTGAGATTTTTTCAAAATACTCTCTTAATTCAAGTAAAAGGTTAAATTTACTGAATTGAGTAGAAGCTTTTAATCTATACACTGAGGATAAATAATCTTCTGCGGAATACATTTTTCATCGTATAAAAGCTCTTAAAGGGGAAATGAATACAAATAGAACAGTTTGAAACTGCAACAAAGATATCAATATTACTCCTAACTGGCTTTTAGGATTTGTTGAAGGGGATGGGTCTTTTTTCGTTCTTAAAGAAAACAACTTTCCATTAATTTTTTCAATTACTCAAACAACGAAGGATTTACCTTTAATGGAGGCTATTAAAATTTATTTAAATAGTTTACATAGCGACTTTAATGATGCGGTGTATCTTACTACGTACAAGAGTAAGACAGGTGAAAGATCCGATATGGTTAATCTAATTGCAACTAATACAGGGTTTATTTCTCAAGTTCTTCACCCATTTTTTAATAATTTAGAATGGGTTAGTAAAAAACAGTTAGATTTTGTAGATTGAATATCTATTTTGAAAATAAAACAATTAGGTATTCACCATATGGAACAAGGTGTAGCTATAATTCAACGTATTATTAATCAAATGAATAATAACAGATTATCTACGTGCACCAATCCTTGTGGTAATCTTGAGGACAGAGATTTATTATTGTTTGATATTAAAACAATAATGGAAGGTGGTTCTAATTATATTATGAATAGTAAGGGACAAACGATTATAAAATCTTCTGGAAAATTTTTTAAAAAAGGTTCACCAACCGCTTTATTAATTTTAGATAGTGAAGATAACATTATACAAGAATCAAAATCCATTAACGCCTGCGCTACCTTATTAGATGTATCACATGATACAGTGAGGGCTAGGCTACGAAGTGGAAAACCTATTAATATGGGTACAAGATTAGTGTATATAAAGAAGAAATAAATAATTCGTATTCATTAGTTGTAGGGACGTAATAGGGACGTAAGCTCCTTTACTATTGAATTAAACTCCGCGAACTAATCTTATTGTTGCTAGCCTACGCTTTGCTACTTTTTCATTATGAAAGAAGAAGGAAGATGATTCTAATGTTCTATTATGGGAACATTTGCTGTGTATATTGATTATTGGTTTAAAATTAATAATCAATATGCACAAATATCTTGTAGACTAATTCGGGTAAGTCGAGAATTTTTGATGTTCTATAATGTAGGTTCGAATCCTACCAAGATAAAAAACACTTGGGAGGGGTAATTATACGGACATTAGATGAACGAAACAAGACAGAGGGAGGGTCCTTTGATGGTTAAATCCTATTGTATTAATCACGTACATTAACCATCTTACTGTGTAATTAATAGTAAGATATTGTTGTTTGTGAAGAACGCATGCATGCTTCGCCAGCCAGTCAGCCAGTCAGTCAGCCAGCAGAAAAAGTCTATTAATAATAGGTTGATCATACTATTATTAATAGCACCAATGAGTTCTAATTAGATAGGGTTTTTAGGGTTGGTTAAGTGTTCCTATGGGTGCGACTCCCTTAACTCTTGATGGCAGGCATACTTCGTACGCAGCCGAAAAAAGTAAAATTCTATATTATGACATTTTTCCAACAAGACGTACAAAAAGTTGTTGGGTAATTAAACAGTTGTAGAGGTATGTTTAATTTATTTGTTAATCAGTATAGTACAAATGTGGGTACTTTAACCAGGTCCAGGGCAATCCATAACAACCACATAACTTGTATAAATAAGTTTGCATCTTATAATTTAAATGATCATAAAACTAATTTGTTTGTTAAAACTTTTTCTACCACAAGTAAAAATTTAGAGGGTGAGTGTAAAGAACTTATATCAACATTAAAAAATTTTAGTTCGGCGACTTCGTCGTAAACATGCCGTCCCAATGTTCAAATTTTTGAACAAAAGTTTGTTTATTTTTAATACGTTTGGTTATTACAATTGCTGGGGCTATACTAGCTAAAAGTTTGTTTTTAGCTTGATATAATGGTAATTATAGTTGTCAAGAACTTCCTCCCCCCCCCCAGGGGGGGGGGAGGATGATCAGCCCCCCTGCGTAGCGAGGGGGGCAGAACTTCCCCTGCTACGCACGGGGGAGTTCCACCCGGGGGTGGAACTATATAATAATATATTTAGTTTATCTAGTGCTATAATAGGTATTGGTTGCTTTACAGGACGATTTATAGGTATTAGATTATACCCCCCCCCCTCTAAATACTAAGATTAAAGACTTGTTAAGTGTGGCGGCGGCGACTTCGTCGTAAACATGCCGCCACCATTATTCAATATATTTAACTCTATCTATTCTGACAAAATAGATTCAACTTTTTTTTTTACCACGAATTACGCTTAGTTGTAGATGAATAGCTTTCTCCAATAAATATTTCTAAACGGATTAATATTAATTTTATGGTTAAAGATACTAGCGATAGCGAGATACATATATAATAAAGTAGACACTAGATATGATAATAATATACCTACAGGTGCTAAACGTAAAAGAAGTTAAATTTAATCCCCCCCCCCCCCGCACTATTCGCACGCAGGGGAATATTTGTTAGTTTAATAATAGAGAGATATATAACTTAATTTGTAAAAAATAATTCTACACCGGGAGTGGGGGGGGGGGTTGGTGAAACCAACCTCCTCCTAATTCTCATTAGCTCAATGGTAGAGCCGGATACTTCTAATATCCTGATTTTAGTTCGAATCTGAAATGAGAAGGTATTATTTATAATATACATTTATTCCTAAATTTTAAGTTACTTTTTAGCAGTGATTCACTTGGATGGCCATTTTTCAAAAAATTTCGCAAGGCAAGGGATTTAATTGTTTAGGTTATATTTAAATATTTGTTAATTATGACCGCGCCTAAAAAATTAGTGATATAATTAATCCTTTATAAGTCAGTAGCGAAACACTTAAAAAGATCCTAGTTTAAAACTAGGATCTTTAATATAAAATTTTAAGTAGGAAGTACCAAAAAGGGGATAGTAAAAATTAAGGGTGCTTAGATAAGCTGTTTTTAACCTTATTTTTTTTTTGACTAAAAAAATATAAATATATGCAGCGTAGTAGTTGTCCAAAAATTAGAAATAGAAATTTATGAGGGAAAAGTTTAAGTTAATACAATATAATTGACATTAAGGTAATATGGGGTAAGTCTGGCGCTCTTTGTTTAAAATTTTCGCTAATTATTAGCTAAAAATTTAGGCCAAGACTAATTCCTTTTACTTAGAGGATGGCTTTTTTTTTTTCTTCGGACCTAGGTCCAGATTTCTGGACACAGGGTCCTGTAATTTTTTTTATTATTTTTTTTTTCCCTTTACCTTGTTCCATTCTATATTTATAGCAAAAAATCTCATTAGCTCAAAGGTAGAAAAGTAGTTTCCTAAACTATTGATTTATGTTCTAATCTAAAATGAAAGGTAATATGAAAGATTATGACTGTAGCTAGGGTAGGATTAGGCTAATGCTCATGGTAAAAGAACCCTTAGATTTATAAATAGACGTTTACGTATTTATAGCTAAGGTTAACTGATTATTTTATTTCTCTGAAGGTATACAAATAAGTATATGATATCATGTGTATATAAAGTAATCTAAATTAATAAAAAAAAATGTTTAAGATTCCAACAATAATATCACTTCTCGAGGTTGTTTTGGTACTTGTTCCTGCTTTACTTGCGGTAGCTTATGTAACAGTAGCTGAAAGAAAAACTATGGCTAGTATGCAAAGAAGATTAGGTCCGAATGTTGTTGGTTACTATGGGTTACTCCAAGCATTTGCTGATGCCTTAAAACTTCTTTTAAAAGAATATGTTGCGCCTACACAAGCTAATATGATTTTGTTCTTTTTAGGGCCTGTAATTACATTAGTTTTCGCACTTTTAGGTTATGCAGTTATACCTTAGGATTATAGGGTAATATAGTCAAATTCCGGGGAACCCCTAAAGCTTATTTTACCTAACTTTATACGAAAATATAGCAGTGGATGAAGTAATTTTTCATGTATGGTAATAATAAATAAGATACTAGAAATAGTAATGGGCAATCGCGGATCTAAATTAGTTGTAAGATCTTATTCTGCAATTGTAAAAGAGCAACGAGTAAACGGCTATAGATATTTTCAAGATCCACCCTCTCCCCCCCCCCCCCC
>JALRMH010000081.1:47816-93857 GCA_026119935.1 Endothia cerciana | reverse complement strand
ACCCCCCCCCCCCCGGGGGTTTTTTTTTTTTTATTTAATAAAAAAAAAAAAAAAAAAAAAAAAAAAAAAAAAAAAAAATAAAACAAAAAAAAAAAAAAAAAAAAAAAAAAAAAAAAAAAAAAAAAAAAAAAAAAAAAAATAAACAAAAAAAAAAAAAAAAAAAAAAAAAAAAAAAAAAAAAAGGAAGCCCTGAAAAAAGAAAAAAAGGTCGGAAAAAATAATAAAATCAAGGGATAAAAACCCACCAGACGGGTTTACGGTGCAGATGGGTCATCGCGTCAGCATGCAGGGCGCACGAGATCCAGATGCTGCACCTTGTGAAATCTGGCTTACGCAGCATGAGGCGTGTCTCGCAGGCCGCGATCTGGCAGCGTAGCACCGAGGCTGGTCTTGGAACGATTCCCGAATGTGTCGCCAGGGTCGGGTGTAATCAGAGGAGAAAAGACCCTTTATGCGCCACCTGGACCCCTGGAGGGGCTTGTCCGTGCAACACCGGGCGCGATCCCGCAGACAACCTTGGCCCGTCTCTTCAGCTCTCGCATCGGTGAGGGTACACGACATGCATGCAGGAGGTGCATGTTCCCCAGTGCCTACCTGGCAGCCTCGTTGCCGGGTCATCTTCTTAATTACCCTCTTCGGGCGTATCCACCAACACCTCGCATACCTGGTCTTGCATCATGTCTGACAGATCTGAACCGTGTCTCCTGCAACCTGATCGCTGGGAATACCTCGCACGTCGGGTCATATTCGCTGACTTGTTCACAAAGCCATTGTCTCTCCACCTTCGGGGACCAGACACCTGGATCCCGAATGTCGTCGGTCTTCTCTCCTTGCCTTTTGGGGTGACACTAAGATCCAACGTTGCCTTTTCCCGACACATTGCGGATACCTACGGATCGATCGAGTCGCCCGCTCAGCTGACTGCCACCCACCGTTCCCGAGTGGTCGTAGGGCCGTGTGGAGGACATGGCGGGAGACGACAGACGAACGTTGGTCAGGCTCGCGGCAGGACCAGGCAGTCAGGCCTAGGATGGGTAGGGGTTAGGAATCACCCTCTTTGAGGATGAGGGGAGCAGTCATCGATCTCAACCTCGGCCGTGTGATGATGGCAATCGGGCCAGGACCACAGGTGTACGGTATGTAGCAACCCCCGAGGGCCCCCTGCCAGGTCAGCTCCCACGCATGCAGCCTTGACTGCTTCTGGCGTGCTGTATGCGAGATCTCAGCCTGCATACGGATGCATTTTCCTGCAGATCCCCATCTTTTTTGCGTTTTCCCATAATTACTGATCACCAGTCGGCCAATCAGGGCTCGGTGGCAGCCGCCTCCTCGTCCCGGTGTCTTGGGTCGAGGATCTTGGGTTTCTCTGTGCGTCAGGGGCAGCCGCACGTGTTCCCTTTTCTGTTTGGGTTCCTCTCCTCTCCTGGAAGATCGGGCTCCTGGTTTCTAAATGATGGCGGACTCCACAATAGGGCCTATCTCCGGGCCATGGTCTTCGATGAGCACGAGGAGCTTCCTCCTCTCGAGTCCACCCCTTCTCCAGGTTATGCACACCATGAAGCAAGCCGCCACGAGAAGCCACAGGATCCAAACGTTCTGACAATCGACCAACGTGTGTATTTATGGGGGGTTTTTTTTTGGGTTTTTTTTTTTTCTTTCCTGGTAATCGTACAATGGTCATCGTTTGGGCATCAGCGCTAACATACTCCGAGCTGTATCCAGTCTTCAACGTCTACAGGCTTCCTGACTGGCCGTGAACCCTCGATGTCTTCTGCCCGCATCAGAACAGCCTATCAGATCTATCACTGCGACCCTTTTGTGCTGAAACATTTTCCGCTGCCTTGGGCTCCACAGACATGCTGCCCACCCTTGAGACCTGAGAGGAAGGGAGAGAAATGAGGGTGACTCGGTGAAGCCGAAGGGATACCCCGCCTAGCTCGGATCCTGACCCAACTATCACATCGGCCCGGCTGGCGTACACGTCTCGCAGCAGATATGCTCGCACCGCACCTGAGTCCCCTCGATGATCATGATGCAGCTGCACCTCCCCTGCTCGTTCCAACCCTTTCCGCACCAGCAGCAGTTCCAGCAACGGTTGAGCGCCTCGAACGGGCACCGCGGGAGGGGACACTTGGGCAGCAGAGGTGACAGGGCCGCAGTCGACGGGTCACCCTCGAAGCTGGGCGGCAGCGGGTAGGCGATCGCCTGTGTCGTTAGGTTGCGGCAGGGTTTGCGCTTGGGTGCTGACTTGCTCTGTGACTTCCCCTTCTCCCTGGACGAGACGCGGCAGCTCTTCTTTCCGCTGTCTCTCTTCGTCTTCGAAGACGATGATCCTCCTGAGTGACCATGCCTGGAGCTACTTTCAGGCGCGTCGGCGCAGTAGACCACGTCCGTCCGTACGTGCTCGCATGGCAGCGTGTAGGTGATCTGGTGACACATGGCCTTTTGCTTTTAGGGAGGACCGGCCCCTCTCGCTCCCCGGTATGATCGGTGACTCGAGGCTGGCGACTCTGTGGTCCTTGTGCGTTCCGAGACGACGACAGGAGCTCGGTCGTTGACCCGCTGCTCTTTGGTGTAAATCAGACGGGAATTGGGGGGGGGGGGGGACTCCTGAAGTCGTGCTAGACTCGAATATTCTGTACGAGGCCGCCGAGCTGAGCGGTGCTTCCAGTGCCTATGAGCGTGAGAGAGCTGACAATGCTCCGAATGTCCGGAAGCACGACAAGCCTTGTCGGGCAGGACCCTTAAATACTGACGAGGTCGTGGGGCATATGTGGTGATCTACCAGGTTGGAGCAGCCTCCTGGTCATCGGACAGGGGAAAGTCAGCCTTCATCATGTCACTACTCATCGGCGGTGGTCTTCTTACCTGAAAACCCATCCTCAGGTCCGACTTTTAGGGCTGTCGGCGGAATGACAAAAAGAAAATAGGCAAGAGATTTGTTGTATGTCGGCGTCTTACGTTGTCGATTGGCCAGGGTGATTTGGAATTCCTCCTCTTCCGGTCGTCCACTATTCGACAGCAGCCGCCGACCCGACAGGCTGGGCCCGACTTCATGCTTCTTCCTGTAGAAGAGGCTGCGAGCTGTATGCGGGTCATCGACTGGTATTCGCGGGTGACAGACGCCTCCGAGCATGAAAAGGGGGCCACGGGGTCGGGTTCGTGTGGTCCAAGTCTTACAAAGTTGCTTTCTGTCCCCCCTCTCCTTGCAGGCCTTGCGGTCTAGCGGCCAAGGAGGTCTAATGGCTCTCAAAGCCTCACCGAATAGTCTGTTCGAAACCCCACCCAGGTCCAAGCCACTTGGCTGTTCTCCTTCTCATAGGCATGCCGGAGGCTTCCTGTGGAGTTCCACAGACGGGTGCCTTTCAGCTGGTGTTGCCCGGGAAGTTCCATCCCATGTTCTCGTTGCTTTTCCCGGCCCACCAGATCCAAGGCAGAACGGTCTCGCATGCCTAATGCCGAGGGATATGTTGATGGCTGAGATTCCGATAAATTGCAACAGGTTGCTGATGGCTGGGAACGTCATCAAGTGCTACAGACTTCAGCGTTCAAACTAGTCAGTCCTTACCTATCTTTTGGAAGTACATCATCACCTCTGCTGCCGCCTCGTGCGACTAGTCCTCCTCGCTTCCGACGCCCCAAGCGCACGAAAGCTCTCGCATAGTCAACTATGCCCTTGGTCCTCGGCGTCGGCCTGGCCAGATGCTTCTGCCTCAGCCCCGAGCCCTAAATCCGGTTGGCAATTCTGGCAGCACTGGTGGTAGCATAGGGTATCCGGGCTCCGCTTCATCGGATGGTGGCAGCACGGATATCTATTCCCACCGAAGCCACACTGGCAGCATATCCAGAGGCCATTCAGTTCCTGCAGCCGACACCTGCCGAGGCTGCAGTCTGGACTGGCCAGACACCCGCCACTGGCACAGGGGTTGTTGAAGTCGATGCCTGGATTACCATTCGCCTGGTCGTGATATGAAATGTTATGGCAGGCATGCCGAGTCTGGGAAATTTCGTCAAAGGTGGCGGCAGGACAATAGATGTAGTGTATGACAAACTCGACATCACGGGTACAGGGGTACATGTGGTGGTGATGAAGGTAGTAGTAGGTGCACATGGTCGCCGAGGTCGGATTGGAATGGTGAGGTAAAGTCCCTAAGGGCGGTAGGCGCCGTTGTGATATATGTATGAAGCTGTTGTGCAAGCCTTTGATGGTCCCGACTGGAAGCTGTGAAGTGTCTGAAGATCGCTGGGCTGTGGAAGGAGGCTGTATCTCAAGGCTGCACCCGAGAACTGTGGCTGACGACGTCCGGATAGTGGTAGCGCAAAGGTGACGACCAGGTTTTTATTTATTAGGAATAATATTCGAGACTCGCGAGACGTTGTGAGTTCCGGAGACTTGGAAAGACTTAACGGATTGCCTGCCTTGGGTTAAGGCACAACGTGGGTATTCGAGACAGGGAATATATGCAGGAACGGAATATCTTGCAGCTGTCAGAAGTGACTAACTTGGAACCGAGGTTCTGAAAGATGACTGATGGAAGCACAGGTCGAGTTGATATATATCGTCCGATCTCGTGACGTTTGGTGATCTCCAGATGCTGACGATGGTGTGATTGGTGAGAAAATCATGAGAGCTGGTCCTAGCTCAATCTTGTGTGTCCGCCGAGGATCTTGGGTGACGGTCACCTGGAGGCCGTATTAGCAAGACCGTGGATTATATAGAATGCGATGACCCTGTTCTTAGCTTTCAACTTATCGTCAGGCTGAAAATGTCAACTGTTGGTGGTCATCGACGCCTCTGGGTCCGCGACCGAGGAAGAACGGTCTAATGCCTCTTTATGTACGAGCACAAGCCTCGTATATGAGGGATCTCGCTTCAGTCAGAGCGCCTCAAGTCATATTTCTTTCCATCACACCCGCGAGAACCCCCACCTCATCCCGCTGGCTGCCCAACTTCCCGCTGCGTCCGAGGATCCAAGGACGGAGACGACAGGCAGCCCTTCCGCCACCTGAACAGGCCTTCGGCAGCGCGTCAGTGCATCTATTTGCAACAGCCTGAAGCCTAGCTGGAATGGCCGGCCGCCATGTCCAACAATAAGACGACACAAATATGCCGCACGTGGCTTCCTCGTGGCCTGGATCGGTCCGCATGTGGGAGGCGGAACAAAACGTGGCTCGAGAGCACCGTGCGTATAATTCCGGACACCTGGAGGGACACAGAATGTGAGACACGCGACGAAACTTGGGCTCTCAGGTACCATTAGGGATCAAGGTGTGGACGAATCCCAGAGAAGAAATTGTGCCTGAAAGCTGCGCTCGCTGTCGAGATCCGGGCGCCGGAACTCGTCACCTGAGAAGCAAATTTTCGAGAATTGGGAGGTTACCCTGACGTCAAGACGCGATGCCCAACGTGAAACTGGCCAGAAATGGAAAAGTCGGGGACAGGGAGGGCTGAACACGCGATGTGGCTTCAGCCATGAGGAAGCCTCTTGCATCCCCTCGCCACTCCAGAAATTGTCCCAGCGGAACGCAGCCCTAGGGCATGCCGTGCATCCAAGGCAGAGTGGGGATGCATGCAAGATCTCAGATCCCATCTCGAAGTCGCCCGCGAAGTGGTACGATATTTCGTTGAGCCAACCCGAAGTATCTCGGGAAAAGTAATGATCTCGAACGACGTGTCCCTCAAAAGTAAGAGTAGCTGCCTGTCTTGATCCTTCAAATTTTTGGATGCTGAGCAATGGTCTCGCAAACCACTACCGGATACGGAGCTATATTTGTCTTGGATGACACACCGAGGTTCTTCGACGGACGTTTCAACTCGGTCCCTTTCAGCGCAGCCATGGGGAGATTCATATTGTTTACGGTCGTAGATTCTCCGTCGCTCGGCCGGTGTCACCTACCTATATACGGTATCTGCGGGATTGTGGGTGGGTTGTCTTGTGCGCGCAAACCTTAGACAGGGCACAGGTGCGACGGTCAAACGAAGCCACGGAAGCCAGCTGTGTCGGTCAGAGATCCGGCAACGTGGCAGCCGGTGGAGCTGACCGGAGTCTTGATTCCGGCGGCCAGAGGACTGGAAGATGCTGGATGTCCTTTGAGCGGTCTGGTCCGGATTTTCAAGATATTGGGTGTTGCGATTGTCTGGGTGCCAGTCGATCATTGCAGATCCGTCCAAAGAAGCAAAAGCTTTATGCATCTTTGACAGGCGCGAAGCAGGGTCAGCCCCTCAGGCAGACCGACTGACGGACTCGGAACTGCGAGTGCCCGAGTGCAAGAGACAGAAATAGGACCTCATTGGTTGGTGCCAAGGTAAGCTGGCGTCGACCGAGCAAAAGAAACAATAGGGGGGGCTCAGGTCTGGAACACAGGCCGCCCAGGGTCGCGGGCCACACAAAGGCATTCTCCGGGCCAGACGATGCCACACAGTGTCATCAGACAGAGATGGGGTGTGGTTACACAGGCGATGTTGATGTTCAGAACGTTCGGGATTGTGCTCTCAGCCGCTCCGCGCCCACAGCAGTCTGAATATATCCGCGAAGCCGCCCCGCACCCAGACCCAGCAAAAATGGCTGCAGCGCCTTACGCAAGAGCTGTTTGAGAATTGGCCGGTGTCTGATTCGTTGAGATACGCCTTCGGCTTGAACTGCACGACAATACGATTCGAGTGGCTTGAGGCCATGGAGATGTCGCTTCAAGCAGGACAGGACGTGAATACCAACAGCTGAAGGGCTGGGAAATGCACCAAGGTGTTATGACCACGTCTGCTCACGTTGGGCAAGACCGCCCGGCTTCAGGGCAGCCATCCATCCAGGTGTGCGACAACCACCAACTGAGCTCTCTGAGGAGCTTGTACAATCTTCCTTTATCTTCCTCGATCTCAGTGATTCTCACCAAACGAGCGACCGGCCGCCAGATCCGGGCAGTGATCTTGGGAGAAGCCATGTTGAGCGGTCCTCGACGTGCTCCTTTGATCGCAAGAGCCTCGTGGGATTTCTCCCCGAGGTATGGTACCAGAGTCCCCGCGAAGGGCCTGCCGGTTGTGGAGCGGGCGGATGCGTGTCAGGAGATAGAAGTAACATACAGCTCTCCCGATAGCGAAGGGATGGAGGCGGCGTTATGGGCACAATCGTGGTTTGGGCTTCGTCAGGACACCGCCGCAGACGAGGGCGCAGAGGACTGATCGTGATTCCGCAGTAAGCAATCCTCCGCAACCCTGCCTGGACGCGTGCGCCCGCAATTCCCGCACCTCCTGGCGAGCGATTGGCTGGTGTTTCCGCGACCCGGGCCACCCTATCGCCCTTAAAGGGGCCAACATCTGACATGCGCAGTGAGGCGATCCTTCACTCGAGCCCACACACGCGGTGTGATACAGTGCTTTCAGAGTACGGGGCTACCCCCGTGTTTCGCCGTCCGCCCTGCCTGACAATCGCAGGTTGTGGTTGGTAGACACTATAAAGGCGATGTCGTGATCAAGCTCGCCCTGACTGTCGGCGGCAGGATGTCGCGCGAGACAGATGAGGTGGTGGAGAGACACCCCCGGGACCTGTCTTGGGGAACACTCCGTATCAGTCGTGACAGGAGGAGTTCCCAATAGCCAAGCGGTATGCGGCGATACTGACGGATGCCATCTCTCGGCCCCCTTGCATCCAAAAATGCCTTTTGGGTCCAAGAAAGGAAAGGCGGAGAAGAAGAAAGAAGGAAAAAAAGAATAAATATCAAAGTCCAGACTTGTCCTGTTGACTTACAAACCCGGGGATAACCCAACGCCCAACAAAGACGGCAGAGGAATGACAGTCAACGTATCACAGCACCAACAACTATGCAGCCCTCGTGTTCGGGGCGTCGCAGAAGACAAGAGTCACGCGGATCTCGAACATGGCTAGACCCAAGAGGAGCGGGTGGAGCCGGGTTCCGATCAGGCCTCGCCGGACCCTGGTGGGACAAATCCGTCCGCATCGGCCTGGCCAGCCCCCGACCGACCGCAGCAGCACCCATCGTCTCGTGTGCTCTCGCTAGGCCCTGGGCATAGCCGGGACACAGACTATGCCTCCGACCTCCAGCAGATCGCAGTTGATGGCGCCATTGGCCTCCTTCAGCCTGTCCACGCCGATGCCGTGCATCTGTGCGATGTCCCAACACGACTCACCCTGCTGGACCTGATGTGCGTGACTCCCCGGGTCACAGCGAGGGGGGGTCCTGGAGCTCGTCATCCAACCCAGGAACCAGAACAGGCCGACCAGGAACAGCGCCAGGATCATGAAAAAGTTGAGCAACGGCATCAACTCAGCGCGCCAGTGCCTCGCCATAGTATCGCCGGCCCACGTCCCGGGCGCGCGTCCCGGGCCCGTGTGTGTAGCGTGGTTCAGGAAAGGGACAGCGGCCTCGCTCTCGTCGTAGCTCGGGGGCTGGTCGCCATGACCGGCATCACCGGACTCGACGTCGATGTTGGTGAGGTCTGATGGGGGCTTGGGGGCGTTGGCGACCTTGGTCAGGCGGCCATATTGGCAGCCGGGCGGGCCCTCCCAGAGACTGCCGTCTGTGTCGCGAAAGGTGTAGACCTCTGTGTCTGCGTCGTATCCGACCCTGACCATGCCCTCGGGAAGGCGTTCTTCGTCAGTGTCGTAGTCGAAGCGGCGCGGCATTGTGAACCTGGTGAGGGCTGCTCGTATGATGATCCTGTTGGGGCGCACTGATGCCTCGATGGACGGCCGAATGGGTCCAGCGTGTTGTGTTGTGTTGTGTTGTGTTGTGTGAGAGAGGTAAAGAGGTAGGCGTTATTATGGTGGTGGTGGTGGTGGTCCAGGTGTGTGAGGAGAAGGATGGATGGGTGGATGGATGGATGGATGGATGGATATTGTTGGGTGTTGTTCGAGGAGAGAAGATGAGATGACGGGCGGTTTCAGTTCGGGGCCCTGCGCCACACTGCTCATGCAGGATTTCAGGGTCTCCCGGCCCCCCTATGGATGCGTCTCGTGTTTTTGCGTCACTCGATATGGCCATCCTGTCATGAGGGCCTGGATCTGCATTCAGTACTCATGATTTCTCTGAGAGGTCCCACCCGCCCTCGAGTGTGCGCCTGCCAATCACAGGGGTGGCTGCATAGTATAGTAAGTACTACATAGTAGTATGCCTCTGGGCGGTGCGGTTGGGTTCTGTCTGGCTAACGAGGACAAAGTCCTCCAGTGAAGGCCCCTGTGGGATGTGTTATGTACCTTGACCCACGGCATGTTTCCACTATGCATAGGCTGGCAGCACGGGCTGGGGCCCTGGAGGCAACATCGCCGCTCACATCCCGCGGCTCGTGTCTGCGGGGGTGTCTCTAGGGCCCGCTAGGGCCCGCTAGGGCCCGCTAGAGTCCGGCAGGTACCCCCAGGGGAGTCAGGGGTGCAGGCAGTGACAGAGTCTGTACTATGGTACATGCTCAAGAGATATCCCTAGGCAAGTCTCAAGGGCAGCGTAGATGAGTTTACTCCACCGTCTACTAATCAGAGCCCTCATCTCACCTCACTGACAGATCCAGACCATCACCAAGCAGAGGTGACCACCTTAGACGCAGGCAGATTGGGCGACGGATGGATTGCGCTGCACTGCACTGCATCGTCATTGCCGGCAGCCAACCAGCCAGCCAGGTTGCCAGTGACGGGCAAACGATCCATCCTCACAAAAAGTGGAAGAAGGGGGGAAGAGAAAAAAAAAAGAAGAAAAAAAGGAAAAAGAAAATACCGGATGTTGACACCCGCTGTGTCTGGGATTTCACACACCCTCCTCTTCTCCCCACACCACATTGCACCACTCCCAGCATCTTGGCAACCCGCATCCGCTCAACAAAAGGTACCACGCCGACATCCCAGGGTCTCGAGAGGCACAGGGACAAGAGGCTGAGCGTCTGAGCGAGGCTAGATAACCTCCCTGGGTCGCCCCATGGTCGTCAGCGCCATCGCTGCCGACCCCCGCCTGCTGCACCGCCCCCACCCCCCCTTCGACCTTGACCGTCAGCGAGAGCCAGGATGTTGACCGACAAGGAGATCGAGGACGCTGCGAAACAGCTGGCCGACTACCGCCGCGATGATGCCCTCACGGCCATCCTCGACGGTTATGAGATGCTGCTTGAGAAGTACAAGCGCCTCAAGAGCGACTACGAGGAGGAGCGGGAGACACGAGAGCGCTACAAGCAGCTGGCGCGCGGCCAGGAGCGCAACCCTTTTGTCCTGGTCCTCGTCGCTGCCGGCGCCGAGGGTGGCTCTCGGGCTGCCCAGCTGCTGAACGGCGTCATCACGGCGAGCCTGCGCCGGAAGGGCCTCGAGTACTGCGAGACCGTGGTCCGCGTCTATGCCAACGTCACCGGCCTGTCCAAGGCCCTGAACAGGGCAGGCCTCACCGGCGCCGAGAAGCGCTCCCTGGCCCCCTTCATCGCCAATTTCAACAGGTCCTACCCCCTCACCGACTTTGTCGACGCCGGCGAGCTCAAGGAGAACGCCGACTTCAAGCTCCGGGGGCTGCTGCGGCTTTATGCTGAGAACGCCTAGTGTAAGCATATCTACTTTGCTGCCTGCCACGACGCCGGCTATGTTTCCGACCTCACGCAGTACCGGAACCACAGCGGCCGCTTCACCCTCATCAAGACGCCCGGCCTGTTGTTCCACGACGAGTTCACCAAGCTTGGTCTGGACATCGAGGAGCTGCCTGGCGTCTTCCGTCCGGCCGGTTCTGCCCTGGACGCCATCTATCCCAAACCACTCCAGACCCTGTCGCACAACAACCCTGCCCGGCCCATGGCGCCCTCGTCTCCGGCCGCTGCGAAGGCCCAGCTGCCAGGATCTGGCGAGGTCTGTCCGTTTTACAAAGTGGGAAAGTGCAGATATGGCGATGCCTGCAAGAAGCTGCACGCCAACCCGCAGCTGACGACCCTGCCCGTTCGTGACAGCTCGAGGCGCCCTCGAGATTGGTGACCCGAGAACGGGCCTTCCGACTATGATGGCGTAGGGAGCCCAACCAGCGCTTGCGAGGGCCCCCAGAAGACCTACCTGCAGCAAGTCGACCTTTTGAGACAACTACCCAGGAAAGAAAACATCCCAGGCGGCCAAGTAGCCGTCAATAAGTATGGCCAGCGTCTAGACGCCTATATGCCGCAACCCACCCCCGACGCCGAGGCTCGCCTCAAGACTCGTACTGCCCGTGGAAAGCTGTGCAATGCTAAGCAGCTGACGGGCTCGTGCAGCGCTCCGGGTTGCGAGTACGACCACGCCCACCTCGACGAGGATCTCAAACCCACCCTCGGATGGGTTTCACGCTCCCTGCCCTGCCCTAGGCGCTTCAATTGCCGAAATGCAGTCTGCACCTTCGGCCTCGTCTGTCAAAAGCCGGACTGCAAATATTATGGTACGGGCAAGGCCTTTTGCAAGCTAAACTTTCCTTTGCACTTCGTCGAACTGGCTGTCGACCGTTACGTCCCAGCCACCGCGGGTCGGCAGGCCAGTAATGGGGAATCTAACCACACCTCATCGGTGACCGCTTCCGTTACCGAAGACGAGGACAAGGACGAGGACGACGGAGGCAACACCCGCTTGGGCTACACTTCAGTCTAGTGACTGGCCATCTATGCGGCCACGCCCACCGTCAAGACCTGCACTAGCAGGAGATTAATGTTGTAGCAGATACGACCTCATGTTGCGCTCGTGATGTCTCGCAGTCATTCATCCTTACCGGCACGAGGGCGTATCTGACCTTTCGAAAACGCGGCATCAAGATATAGCTGTTCGCACTGGAACAGGGAGAGAAGGCTTGGATGATGATGATCGAGGCCCAATGGTTGAGATCTAAGAACAACATAGCACTGATGTGGAAGCTCCCCACCATTTAACAACGGCGGGCCATCGAAAATACTACCGATCTATGGGTCTTCAGAGCCCACTTTCAGCGCCACTCACGATCGATGAAGATCATTGGTGTTCAAGCGGCCGCGGAGAATAATAACTGTACACGTGACAGACCGAGAGGGACGAAACTGGAGAAGAGGATTGCTTTTGGGGATGGTTGGCGCAGGTTAAAGCTGAGCAGCTGGTCACAGATGCAAGAGAACGACGGGCTGAAGGAGGCGGTGGTTCATCTTTAGATGAAGGAACAGGCCGATCCTTAGGAGACAAGTTCCTGCTTGAGGCGCCCCTCTCGGTGAGATCCGAGGGCCCCCTGAGGGGAAGGTAATAGTCTCGGTTGCGGGGTGGTCTGTCCTCGGAGTTTGAGCTTCAGGAGATTGCTGCGTGCTGAGATGGTGTGCTATGAACCCCGAAACGAAACACGGTGCATATATAATGTACGAGGAATAATGGCCGGTTAGGCTAGCACGACTACGATCGAATGTAGCCTACGGGCGTGCAGTGGAGAGTCATCTGGTTGTGATTCAGAGCAGCACGTATGAGGTCGGCTTCACATCCTGTCAAACTAAGGGAATAGAACTTAACTGCCCTTTCAAATCGGGGTTCCCGCAGGGAGTCTTCCATCATTCCCGTCTGATCCCGCCTGATAGCCTCGGCCACCGACGTCGACATTCCCTCGCGGAAGGATATTCAAAGGTATGTCCAGCCGGTTCTACTCGGCAAGTAACAGAACCCTCACTTTCCACAAGAGTTGGGCCCGCGGAACAAGTAAATTCAACGCCTGCAGCCAACCTTGTGAGGCTATTCAGCCCGTTGGAAAGCCAACGTTAGACCAGGACATAGACTTGATCTACAGCCATCCTGACGGAGTCAGAGGCACCGGTAGCGCCAAAGTACATGTGGCATTGTTCCCGGACCCACGCGAGCAGATTAGTGGGAAAGTAGCAGTGCACGTTGGTGCCTTTCTGATACATGTCGCACCGTGATATGCGTAATAGTAGATACCACTCATATTTCCCGAGTATTGATCCGAAGACACAGTGAACCCGATGATAGCAGCGGCACTTCCACAATCGAAATGCCTTCCTCCAAGCTCGTTTCGACGGCTCGGCTGAGGGTTGGCAGCCAAGCATGTTGAGCTTTGGCAATCGAAATCAACGCCGACGGTATCGGGGGCCCCGAAGCCAAGAGGCTGATACGCCACAGAGGGGAGACCAGTGTAGCAATAAGGAGTGCAGGTGCAGCTAGGGTCGCTGTTTGCAGACACGTTCGTAGAATTCCAGCATACTTGGGTCATCCCAAGGGAAGCTTGCATTGACGCAGTCCAGATTGTGCGTTGAGTTGAACCAGCTGAAGGCAGTCATGTTTATAATTGTCGTAAAATCGCAACCGGCTGGCACGGTTACTTCCTGTAGACGCCCCGGATGAGGTCGCGGTCGATGTGGAGTCCGAGGAGGCCCCGGAGCTGGTAGATGATGTGAGAGCCTGAGTGGTTGAGGACGAGGACTTAGGAAAGGAACTGCTGGCAGCTGTTGCTTTGCCAGCGCTGTTTGTGGTCACTTTGGTGGATGCAGCTGTGGCCGCTGTCTTTTGGATATCCAGCGTGGTTGTTTGGTGGTGGTGAGCGAGCTTGAAGAGAATGGTGTCGACGAGACGCAGCCTCGATCATAGTAAGTATCAGAACCGCTTTGATCCGCATCGAAATTGCCGTTCAACGGAATGTTGAAAAGCAAGCACTCTGTGCCGCCATAGCCGAAGGAATGTAGATCTCTGAAGAGTGAAGTAGGAGATATCGCAAGTGATCAGGCAGAACAAGTTGACTTGAAAGTTTTGGTCAGCGAGCGTCTTAATATACCGCAATTTATGGATATGAAGAATGTGCCGGCTGCATTGAATTCCTTGCTACTGCGCACGTGAGCGTGCCTTTGTGTTAGAAAATCAGTATCGCTAGTTTGTTTACTACGCTCGATTATTCCAGGTAGAATACACTCACTCTTCATGGACGGATCTTCATAGTAGCATTGCCAGCGGCTCGAAGCTGCATGGTTGGCAGGGTGCAGCCATGGCACATCCAATGCCCCCTCAAGCTATGGTGTCACAATACCTAGCTATGCATATACCTCTAACTCTGAGAGTATACAGATCATAGCTACATACGATGTGCTTGCAGAAATTCATGTTAGGGGCGGAGGCTGTAGTAGCTGGTACGCTACTACTATGTAGCGAACTGCAACCTTCGGGGAGACTTTTTTCCGCTGCTTACTAGCCCACCTGGTACGGGTTACGTGCGGGGACCCGTGACATGCTTAGAAGCAACCTACCAAGTAAACAACGGCAAGAAGCTTCGTGGAGATAAGGGTTCTGTACCCTGTTTCTGCATCAGGCCTGGTTCAGTTCGTCCCATATAGACAACCATGGATGAGAAGCAGCCCTTCCTGGGTCCGACCGCGCCGCCTGGGCAGCCTCGAAAGGATGCTCGCCGTCACAGACGTCTCAAGTCACCCAGATTACTTCTGGCAGGCAGCGTTCTGGTCTTCCTCGCCATGATACATCTGTCCTGGCGCGTATCCACGCGTCATCATTGTGAGAACCACAGAATTGGTCGCTATAGCTACGAAGGAGAGCACATCATGTGGGAGGCCTGTGGTGATATCAAGGGGCGACAAGTGGAGTGTTCGACCATCACAGTTCCCATGGACCAGTTCAACTCCAGCAATTCGGGCGACAAAGTCTTCACCATTCCGCTGATCCGCATGCGCGGCAAGGACGCTACCAAGAACCTTCTTCTCAATCCGGGTGGCCCAGGAGGCTCCGGTATGGAGTTTCTGTTCAGGCGTGGTGAGCAGCTCAGCACCATCGTTGGCGAGGGTTTCCATTTATTGTCTTTCGATCCAAGAGGTGTAAATAGCTCCACCCCTCAAGCTGCCTGCTACCCTGATGCGGACACTCGGCGTTCTCTGTCTCAGGTCAGGGATTCCAGAGTTATCGAGGACAGCCCGGAGGCGTATGCCTTTGCCCAGAATTTCGTCCAAGCTTGCGCCGAAACTATGGGTGAACACGGACTATACATCAACACGCCTCAAACAGCTGCAGATATGAACAGCATTCTTGATGCCGTGGGCCAAGAAAGCATGATTTACTGGGGTTTCAGCTACGGAACATTGCTTGGCCAGACCTACGCCGGTCTTTTCCCCGAACGGTCCAAACGCGTTATTATCGACGGTGTGGTCAACCAATTCGACTGGTATGAAGCGCTTGCGAGCGAGGAGGACTTCAGCGATACGGTGCACGTTCTCGAAGGCTTCTTCGAGGAATGTCTCAAAGCAGAAGAGAACTGCACCCTGTCCACGCTTTCAAAGTCCAAAGAAGAGCTTATGGACAAGGTTCTCGGACTGGCAGAGAGCCTATACGATGAGCCATTGAGCGTCTACATCAACAATACAAGTTGGGGAACTCTTGACCATTCCAAGATTTTGTATGCCGGTATCTTTCCCGCTCTGTACAAGCCGGCCCAGTGGTATGGGCTCGCAGATCGCCTTGCGAAGCTGCTTCAAGGAAACGCAACCGATGCGTTTCTAGCCTACGGCGGAGGTGATTCTTGGGGCCTTGAGTCCGAGGCCAATCAATTCGTCACCTTCAACGATGGCAAAGCCGGGCTGAACAACTGGCCCAAAGGACGCCATTCTGCACTCAAGATAATTGCGCCTGTGGTCAATGCGAGCCTCTTCGGTCCGACTGAAAATGGCGGGCTATATCAAAAGCAGCAATGGATAGTTCCCAGGACACATAATTATGTGCCTAAAGTCGGCGTCAAAACTGCACACCCCCTGCTCATCCTATCTACCACCTACGACCCCATCTGCCCACTGGTATCTGCTCGATCCGCCAAGAGGGCCTTTATAGGGTCAGAAATCGTGGAGGTCAAGGGTTTCGGCCATTGTTCTGTGGCCGTAACGTCGAGCTGTCTTGCAAAGCATGTTCGGGCTTTCTTATACAACGGCACGGTACCAGACGGCCACACCCAGTGCGAGGTCGACGGGCCGTATTTCTTGAAGCCAAAAGAGGATGGAAAGAGCATCGCGGCTTTGAGAGATTTTGAGGACCCTGAGGATATGGAAATACACATGGCACAATTGACGATCGCAAGGGATCCGGGTTGGCCGATATGGCCGCGGTGGTAACTGCCTTGAACTTGGGGCGGCAGGGGACTGTGACCCAGCCTTCATACTAACTAACATATGGAATTACGCCCGTCGCCTTGGAATCTTTTATATAGAGGGTTAGACTCTTAGGGGATCAGGAACTGCAACCAGAGGGCGAGATAGTGTGACGATGGCCTAGTCTCTGCGAGTCATCCGCAACCGACCTCAAAATTACATTGAGGCTTCCTGTGGCCGAGAAATGTGCATCATAGTAACAAATCTGAAAGCATGAAGAAGGGCAACATTTTTCAAGTAAACCAAGGACCATCGGGCGTTCTACTGTCAAGGCAGTTTTGGGACTATTGGCAAGGCGCCTGAAGACCACTACTTGATACCAAGCTTTGACCATAGTATACCATCAAAAGTACATGCATCCGCTAGCCGTGCATTATAATTGCGTTATTCAATTTGTTTTCTTGGGGCGGGGTGGTAAAGTGAGCCCGGACACAATTCAAGTAGACAGAAGGTGAAGGTCTACTCATGTATGACTTGGATGTCCACAACCCCCCCCCCCCCTGCCGGGGGAAAGGTCATAAACGCCTTAGGAAAACGAGAGAGGGCCAGCGAATATGTTGGAGGTAACTACTATGTCCGGTCAGTGTACATCGGGAATCTTTTGATCTCGACATATTGGTAGGCGGAACATCAATTTTCCCCCGCATCGTCTTCAAGGAACGCCTTTAGAGCCATAGGGACCAGCTCGGCCGCGTCCCCGGTGAAAGACCAGTCAGAGTCCTCTGGCCTAGCCACACCCGCAGCTTTCACATCTAGATTGAAAAAGGCTATCCGGGCGCCCCGTTGTCTCGCCTTCTGTATGTAGCCGGCAGCGGGATGCACCATGGCCGATGTTCCAATGACGAGCATCAGATCGCAAGTTTCGCCTTGACTGAGCCATTCCTCGACCCTCGCGGCGTTATGTTCCGGAACACTTTCACCAAACCACACAACGTCCGGCCTAAGCAGGCTCGTCTTGCAACGGGGGCAATGCGGGAGGTCTTCGATGCTGATGTCTTTGAGTGGGAATCTCGCGCTATTCATGTCGTTCCCGGGTGATGACGAAGGTTGTTGTGAGGCTGGCACAATGGGCACATTATAGTCATCGGCCCTATAGCTGCAGTCGCCGTCAATGCATCTCACGCGAAACAAGGACCCGTGGTAGTTGACGATTTGCTCCGATGGATGACCAGCTCTCTCACAGAGGCCTATGGGCGTACCCGTCAGCAAATCTGACCACCAAGGCACGGTTCGATATATACAATGCATTCGGGTTACTGTACCATCAACGTTTTGATTCACCGCCAAGAAGCCGGGCTTAACGCCTGCGAGCTTCGTCAGAGAGAAGTGCGCCGCATTGGGTTGTGCTGCTAGGACCTGCTCTCTCCTATGCTCATAGAACTGCCACACAAGACACGGGTCTGACCTGAACGCCCCAGGGGTTGCGAGCTGCTGGTCCGAGTAGGTCCTCCAGAATCCGCCAGGGCCTCGGTACGTCGGGATGCCTGACGATGCGGAGAGCCCAGCTCCAAAAAGAGCCAAAATTTTCCGAGATGCTCTGAGGTGCTCTGTGAGACTTGCAAGCATCTCTTGACTAGGCGGCGGAGTGGCCTGCGCGCGGAGCTGGACTTCTTCATCCAGGCGCTTGAAATGTCGCTGCAGGCTCTCGTTGGCCTTGGCCAGGAGTTCAGCTTTGAACTCGGGGTTGAGTTCTGGCATTGCTTCTTTGGGAGAATTGACTTTTGTGAAAATATATCTGTTCCAGGCCGCCAACAGCCAACTCAACACAGTCCGATGGCACTCGGTATCATTACTGTACCCCTTGAACTTTATTGTATAGCCCAGCAATGACCAGAGAGCTCGTCCAGGCGTGATGGTGACCGCCCAAATAATTGTGAGGCTGGGCCGACCGTTGTAGGTGGCGAAGCCCATGCAAGTATCAATACGGCTTATGTGGAAAAGCATACTGACACGCAGCTTGCCAGCCTACAGGTTGAAGCTGCTTTGGACAGGGAGTAGCATTGTAGGTGCGAGACTACTTCTGGTGGGCTAAAAGCGGGAGGAGGATTCATTTGACCAAAGCAATGATAGGCTCTACCTTTACGAAGGACTTAAACAAGAGTCACTGACACGTCGTCACCTGCCTAGTTTACATGGTACGTAGGGAGGCACTGCCATGCAGGCAAGCGTGGAGCCTGGCCGCAGGGCCATCGAGCCCTGCATCCTCACTCGTGACCACAACAGCAGCCTGCCACCAAAAGTTTGCAGCTGTGATGCCCCGCAAAGTCTCCTTCATGCCTCAAGTCGCCTTCCCATCCACAGGTGCCCAAAGTCCACGGCTCTGATTTCCTGCAGTATCTTATGCTGGTATGTTCCCTGGTGCGGCACTATCTGTAAAGGATGTAATTAGTTGGAGAGAAGAAGCGTATGACGGTCGTACCGTTTCCTTCTTCTTACAAGCCGAAATTCAATAGATGCCAAGTTTTATAATTGATTCCGGGTGGGATGGATGAAGTGTGGTGGCATCCTGGTCCTTCTACGTGGAGTGGGCAACGGCAATATGATTACTTATGAGCCTAATTACTTCAAGAACCTAGGTGTGTTGGCGAGATACCAGATAACAGCACGTTCGGCAGTCGTTCCGTCCTGCGCGCATGTCATTGTATTTCAGGACTGTTTGACACACATCTAGGGGTGGGCCTCGAGTTGGTTGTATCAGCTGACGATGGAACAGGTTAGGTCGTGAGGCTGTGAATATTAGTCGGATTCAGGTCAAGTAGTGATTTATACCACCATTACCTAACAACCGGCTGCTACCGATATCGGCCCGTGTATGGCAGTTATCGACTCGTGCAATCGACTACTATAGTAATACCCAAGACAGCCGGATTCAGTATACAGGCTTGACTATCGACAGTACCCGCTATCGTAGGCGGCCCGTCATCCGTACTGTCGGGTCTCGCTTCGAGGTGGGACGCACGTGGCGTTCGCGTGCTGCTTCAGCCAGTATTTTGTATCTTTCGCATCGACATCTGCCTATGCAAGCACGGTGGAGCGTCGACTGCGGAAACAGGAGGGCAGCACGGGCTTCGACGACCAAACTCGTCCCCCGGCCTGCTCCACAGACCGCCGCGGGCCTACCAGCGAAGTACACAGGTGCCCAGGTGGGAGATACGGGCAAGGTTCTCTAGCTGCTGACGGGTCGACATCGCATGGCGTGACAGCCCAGGCTTTAGCTCTGACCCACACCAGCTGATAAGGAGGCGTGGCGTGGCATCAGGGGCTCACAGGGCTGATGTTCCCCAGATCAGTCAACCCGAGGCCCTGCATGAGCGCGAAGAAACATCCAGAAGTGCGGCTGAACAGCGCGCCAGAGCCTTCCGCCCGACCCGCACTCGGGGCCTCACTCGACGCACACCTGTCTGGGTCTGCTGAACAGTTTTCAAGAGTCAATTTCGAGAATCCTCCCCGGCTTATCTTGAGTGGGGTCGGCCCACGTCTTTGAGTTCCACTCTGGCCGTCTTGGCAAATGCCTATGCCAACAACGGCACCGACCCGAAGATAACCATGAAGTTGGTCAGCGCAATCTCTGGGCTTAGGAAAAGATAATGCCTGTGCCAAGCGTCTTCCGATCTGCTCTGGCAGGAGGTCGGACTTGTATTACAGTGTCTCGCTGCCTGTTCATATCCTTGTAGGACCGCCCCCCCCCCCCCTTTCGCCCTCAGCCTCTTGGTCTTCCGCTCACTTTGGGCTTTCTTTTGTCTCCGCCATCTGCTTGAGCTCCTGGGACAAATCGTCGAAGTTGACCGGCGCCTTGCTTGAAGACCACCGGGCTTCTGCGACGAGGCATATTGAAGCGGTCTCCTTACAGGAGTAAACAGGGGCACGATGTCGGCAGGTCCTCTTGAAACGTACAATGGCACGAGCGGCGTTGCCAGTAATGGCGGCGACTCGCTGACCGAAGACCTCAACGTCTATTATTCGGTACGTGATATCGGCCCTTGGAGCGGAAGATGCAAGACCATGGTCTCGCGTCTTCCACGTGTCATGCATCATCTGATACTGACCCTCATCTGCATAGTCTGGCGACTTCGCTTGGATCCTTACCTCGTCGGCCCTCGTCCTCCTCATGGTCCCGGGCGTGGGATTCTTCTACAGCGGCCTTGCACGACGTAAATCGGCCCTGTCGCTCATCTGGTTATCGATGATGAGCATTGCGGTCGTCGGATTCCAATGGTTCTTTTGGGGTTACTCTTTGACTTTCAGCCATACCGGCAGCACCTTCATTGGTGATCTATCCAACTTTGGTCTGATGAAGGTGCTGGCTGAGCCGAGTGTGGGAAGCACCAAGATCCCTGATCTGCTGTTCTGCCTGTTCCAGGGAATGTTCGCTGCTATCACGTACGTGCAACCCGTGGCGTGCCTCAGGTCTTCCGAAGACCCTCCTCCCGCTTTGTAATCACACTGACCCTCTGGTCATAGGCCCGCTCTGGCCGTCGGAGCCGCTGCCGACCGTGGTCGGATGCTCCCGGCTTTGGTGTTTGTTTTTGTCTGGTCGACGATCGTATACGACCCTATCGCCTACTGGACCTGGAATGCGAACGGGTGGTCTTTCAAGCTTGGTGGCCTCGACTTTGCCGGAGGCACGCCTGTTCACATCTCCTCAGGTGCCGCCGCTCTCGCGATGTCGCTTATGCTGGGCAAACGCGCCGGTTATGATAAGGTCCATGGGCTACCCTACCGCCCACACAATGTCACCCACGTGGTCCTCGGCACAGTCTTCCTCTGGGTTGGATGGTTCGGCTTCAATGGTGGCAGTGCTCTCGCAGCCAATCTGCGTGCAGTGATGGCCTGCATCGTTACTCATATCGCTGCTTGCGTTGGCGGCTTCACGTGGTGTTTGATGGACTATCGCCTTGAGAGGAAGTGGAGTGCCGTTGGTTTCTGCAGCGGTGCGATCGCGGTGAGTGCTCCTCTAGACACGACCACAAACCTGACTTCCTTCCTTCCTTCCTTCCTTCCTTCCTTCCAGCTTCACAGACCTTGCGAAGAAACCTCTTTTTAGCATCATCTCGGCTGATTATTCTGTCATAGGGCCTGGTCGCTATCACCCCAGCTTCAGGTTTCGTTCCCGCATGGTCAGCTGTCGTGTACGGCGTTGTAGGTGGCATCGTGTGCAACCTAGCCACCCAGGTCAAGTTTTGGATTGGGGTGGACGATGCCCTGGACGTCTTCGCGGAGCATGCTGTGGGTGGTATTGTGGGCAATTTGCTGACTGGTCTTTTCGCCGCGTGAGTCCCTCCGCCCCCCCTCCCACCCAAACGAACTGTCTAGAGGCGGGCCCGAGTCTCCGCCCCCGGTAGAGGGTTACATGGACTTTGCTGACGATTTTGCTATAGCGATTACATTGCTCACCTGGACGGCTTCACCGAGATCTCCGGCGGCTGGCTCAACCACAACTACATCCAACTGGCCTACCAGCTCGCCGACTGTGTTGCCGGCTTCTCCTACTCTTTCGGTGTCACCTGCCTCATCCTCTTCGTCATGAACCTCATCCCTGGTCTCAGACTGCGTGTCTCTACCGAGGACGAGGACATGGGCCTGGACGATACCCAGCTTGGCGAGTTCGCATACGACTACGTCGAGCTTAGCCGACATGTCAACGAGCTGCTTGGCGCATCCGAGGAGGCCCGTTCCAGCCGCGGAAGTCTGAGAGAGACGTCCGCCGCCGGACCATCAAAGATCGATGCACGGAATGGGGAAAAGGCGATGTAGGCATCAAGAATATCGGATGATGTGCGTGATGAAGGAACGAGTTGAGAAGGGTGCCGTTAGAGTTTAGTATTGCTGGAACCGGCAGATCTGTACATTGTACTTGATTCATCATACTCCGGCATCTAGGCTTCTGGTAGTCATCATCGACTGGCTGCTTGTGCTTTGAATTCTCCTTGGCCTGTACATAAACTATAATGAACTCCCAGACATTGTGAATAGCTCATACCCTTACCGTTGTGAGAAATTCCCGGGGGGCCACCACCAAAAACTAAAAAAACTAAAAAAAAAAAACTGATAGGGAATAGGGTTAGGGTTGTCCCCCTCGCCGTTTGGCCTTCCAATAGGCACTCCGTCCTCTATGGCCATTTGCACAGTGTTTCTAGGTAGCAGAAGCATATGTGAACTGGCCCCGGGAGAAGAGATGTCCTCATGTGGCCAGAGACTAGGATGTCATGCATTGTACTTCTGTATATACTATAGTACAGCCAGAAGGCTGTATTACATAAGCACGACTCAACACGCAGTATGTAGGACATGGTGGATGTGGAAGTGGTCCCGTATAGTAAAAGCGCATGTGCCATCTCGCCTGACTTCAGAACTTTCGACGAAGCTAAGTTGGATGCATAAACGCAGATGTGGGCTGGTTCGTCCCGACTCCCTAGCCATCCTCACCCCACTCGCCAGTTCTGTAAGCAGGATCTTGGCGCCCCTCCTTAATTCCCGCGATCCCTGTGCTATGTACAGTAGAGGTAACCCGCTCGCCCTGCCCCTGACCGGGTGGGCACGCTTCCTCCTCAAGGCGATGCCAAAGTGCGGCCTTCTGCTATGGTCTCTAGTAAATAGATGCTGCACTATAGTACTGGGGCCACAAGCAGACAAGTTTCAAACGTCTGTACGGCTCCTCTAGCGATGCCTGCGTGTGCCCACAAGCAAGCAGGGCCTGGGCTAACAAAAATAGACTTCATCTCAAGTCTGCGCTTCCCTGTCCCCCTCTCTGTCCGGCAAAGCTTGATGATGAACTCAGTCGGGCTCTCTCCGAGCCAAGCTGTATACCCGTGAACCACGTCATATTCACGTGAGTCTTATTTGTTTCCCTCGCGCCACACGTTCTAGGGCCACTTGCTCCCCATTCACCTCGCTCCAATGAGTAGAACCGAGGACGGGCAGCATCACAGCCCTCGGGATCTCTGCTGTACCTCGGTACTTGGGTGTTGTGTAATTGCCAAACTCAAAGAAGAAGAAGGAGAAAATAAATCTCTTCGGATGTCCCCCCCTTACTGCAGGTGGACAGCACTTTGGCGCTTTGCCCCCCCTTTGCAAGAACATCCCAGTCCTCTCCGGTTGCCCACCTGGTTATGAAACCCCATTCATATTAATATGTCCGAACTGAGCTACTATAATAGAGGGTAGAAGCCTATCAGCTCAACGAACCTCATGTTTCCACTCGAGATCCCTACCCTTCTCCTCATTTGCAAGAAAATCCTACCATGGCACACCCCGCTGGGTCCAGAAGTAGGCCACAGCCTTGCAGCCGAGCTCCCAGGTGGGAAACAAGACCCGGCCAGACGCACCAGGGGTGGTAACCTGACCCACCAGCTGCCGACGAATATATCGGAGGCACGAAAACGTCGTCAGCGCCTGCAGTCCCACGATTTCAGGAGCATCCGTTGGAGACGTTTCAATGCGAGTGCGGACGGGTCTGCGGAGGGGTGGAGCCAGCTCCCGGCCAGCGGCGTATCGCCGCCAGGAGAACCCATGAGGACCAGGGACCGCAGCAGGGGGCCCGTGACGCCACTCGCGGGCAGAGCCTCCTGACATCCCCCACATCAGCTCATTTACAGCGTCAAGCGGCCAGCAACGATTCGAAACATGTTCACCACCACAGCCACCAACAAGATCCCGAAAACCGCATGCGGGGCCGGCGGACCCATGACCGTGGGGAGGCGGGAGATTTTCCCCGGGGTGATGCCCCAGCGAGGTCAGCCGGGCGGCTGAGATGCCCGCGCGGCTGAGATGTTGAATATAATAAGGGCCGGAAGCCTCCCACCTGGTCGGATCTCAGGAAAGGCTTCTGCAGCATCGTCAACACCGGCTGCTTCATTCATTCTTTTGTCTTCGTTGTTGCGCACCCGGCGGGTCTTTCGTTCTTTTGACTGGTGCTTTGGTCACCGCATTCGTTCTCTTCACTCACCCACAGTCATCGCCCCCATCCGCCCTCGACCGGGAAGGAGAAAAACCGTCCCTCGAAGCCACTCCTTTGACCCAACAAGACACCCCCAGGTATCATGCTGTTCCACAACGCCGGGGCCTTTGCCGCCCTTCTGCTCTTCTCCCGGGGCGCTCTCGGAGCTGCCATCAGCCCAAACGCAACAGCCACTGACGATTCTTGCGAGCCCGACGAGACCGTCACCTCGACCCTCCGTCCTTCTGGCTCCGCGGGGCTCTACAGCCTCACCGGGGCCGGCTCCGCCTTCCCCCCTTCCGGGACCCCCTCTCCATCCGGTGTGGCGTCTTCATCAAATGGGACTTTGGGTGCTGCTGAGCCGGCTCCAGAGTCCGTCGTCACCGAAACTGTCTATTCGACAAACATCTATACCTTGACAAGCTGTGCTGCCTCGGTCACGGACTGCCCAGCGCGCAGCTCAGCACTGTCCACCGAGGTCGTAGCAGTGTCCACTACCCTAAGGACAATCTCCTCCGGGGTCGCTGTCGCCTCTGGTGCTCCCCTCAGCTCAGGTCTCCCGCCTGTGTCTGGAGCTGCTGCTGTCTCCGGTGCCCCCCAGAGCTCAGGCCTCCCCCCGTTGTCCGGAGCCGGAGCTGTGGCCTCCGGAGCCCCTCGTGGTTCGGGCATCCCACAATCTGGAGCTGGCGCTCTCACTGGTAGCTCCAGCGGAGCCCCGAGCGGAGCCCCGAGCGGCGTCCCGAGCGGCGTCCCGAGCGGCGTCCCGGGCGGCATCCCCAGCGGCAGGCCTAGCGGTGTCCCCGGCTATCGCAATGGCTCGAGCCCGGCTGCCCTGTCTTCAGCGGGTGCCGTCGCCGGCTCGCCCAGCAGCAGCTCTTCAGCCGTAGTCGAGATAGTGACCGAGACCATGTACACGACGAGCCTTCACACCGTGCTATCATGTGCAGCCTCGGTTACCAACTGCCCAGCCCGCAACCAGTCGGTCTCGACCGAATTCATCCCAACCTCCACGGCGGTCCTGACCCGGACCTTGACCCCTGGCGTGGCCGCCGTAGGTAATGCTACCGCCGCCATCTCCTCCGCGGCTGCTATCACGGGCTCCCCTAGCAGCAGCAGCAGCAGCAGCAGCTCGTCTGCTCCCGTCGAGTTGGTGACGGAGACGATCTACTCCACCAGCATGGCCACCATCCTCTCGTGTGCACCATCGGTGACCAACTGCCCCGCCCGGAACCAGTCCGTCGTCTCCACCACGGTCATCCCCGTTTCCACCACAGTGAGGACCATCACCTCGGGTGTTGCTGCCGTCACTGGCGCACCCAGCAGCAGCCAGTCCGGCGAGCAGACCACCTTGACGGTCCAGGTGACTCAGGCGTACACCGTCGTTTCTTGCGCCGCGAGCATCACCAACTGCCCGGCTGCCACCGCCACATCCGCCATCTCCGCCCTCCAGTCTTCCCTGGGCTCCTCCGCCATCAAGACGGTCGTTGTAACGGACGTTATTGGGGAGACGACGACGATCTGCCCAGTAACCGCGGCGGGAGGTGTTTCTTCCTCGGTAGCCGCGAGCTTGAGCTCCGCCGTCGTGACCACGACGGTATCCGGCTCCGTGTCCTACTATCTCCCCTCGGCGACCTCGTCAGCCGCTGCTGTTCAGGTAACGAGCGTCCTGGTCCAACCCACACAGTCCGTTGTTACCATCACTGTTGGTGGCCAAGAGACGACCTCGGTGAGCTCCTACGACGTCACCAGCACCGTCACCACTGCCGTTGCCCAGCCCAGCTCGGCCGCACAGGCCGTCACCACCGAGGTCATTGTCAGCAGCTCCGTCGTTCAGGTGCCGAGCGTGGTTACAATCACGGTGTCAGGTGTCGCCACGACATCGTCGACTCTGGTTCCTTCCACGAGCGTCGTCACCCAGACAGCCGTCGCCAATGCTGCCTCTTCGCCATCCGCGGCCGAGACTTCCTCTTCCTCCCCCGTGGAGGCCAGCGCCCTCTCCTCTAGCGAGACCATTGTTTATGAGACTGTAACTTCGCAGCTGCCCGTCGAGACTGTCGTTACTGTCACTCTCGGGTCACAAGGTGAGCCTCACATATGCGGCCGTGTCTAGGACCTCAAAGAGTGCTGACTGGTGTGAACCAAAAGTCCTGACAAGCACCGTATCCACGTCCGCTGCCATCCAGACCCCGGCGACGACTGCAAAGCCTATCGTGTCGACGGTCTACGTCACGATCGGGTCCGGAAGCTCTGCTACCGTCCTCACGAACACCTTGACGGCCTCCGAACTCGTCGCTCAAGAGACCGTGACCTTGACAATGACAGGCTCGGCCGGAGTCGCCTCCACGATGACCCTGACGGTGGCGGGAAAGACTACGCAGTCCGCCCAGGCCGTCACGACACCAAAGGCTACCGGACAGGGACTTACCGGCAACCAGTGCAACGCATCGACCGTGACCCTCATATCGGTCTCGACGGTCTGCGGCTCGGCCTGCCCAGCGTCGGCTACGGGACTGTAGGCCTGCCAGGAACAACCCCTCCCTTGAGGAGATGGCATGAACGGCAGCCTACCGCAGACGCATCTGCAGCCGAGACTACCCACTTGAGGTAGCCCACGTGCCCTCACACGAGGGGGGGGGGGGGTGGGGCTTGAGAAGCCCGAGCCCTGGCTGGCTCTTGGGCTCGGATCGCCATGTATCTATCGGGTTTGGTTTTTCCAAGGTCAGCGAATGCTGTCCATGAGGCATATGTAAGGGCGGGGACTGTTTTTGTCAATTTTTTTTGATCCTTCTTGCATGTACATACGTTTACGTGCACGGGCTCTTGCCCAACGTGCCCTGCTCAGTCCCGCTGCAATGAAAGTTATGGGCGTAAGGCGAGTGCTCGCGATCTGGAACCAGGCCTCTGCTCTGATGTGACGACCAAAGGACATGCCGAAGCCCCAAGTTGGGAGAAGTGGGCTCGATCGACCTTACATATTCAAGCCCATGGCTGATAACAGGTAAAAGGGTAGCCAAGTGACAAGCAAGTCCAACTGGACACCGAGTAAGCCTGGTGGTAGGTAAGTAAGTACTGTATGTATAAGACAGGACTTACATATACATATATCGGGCGAGTTAAAAAAAAAAAAAAAAAAAAAAAAAAAAAGGTCTTTACTGACTGTTGTTGGCGTTTCGGCAGTGGGCAGACACCACCAACAGACAGTTCCGCCACCTCTGCAGGAAAATAGACGGACAGCCCCCCCACCGTGAGCGTACCCAGAGCTGCCAGCATGTACGGACGTACAATAAGAGAGCGAACCTGCTGATGCATCGTGTTGACGTCCCGGACGGAGGTGGGCGAGCCCGTACTCTTGGTACGTACCTCAGGCGACCATGTGCTTATCGATAAGACCTGCCACGGTATACTGTACGTCCGTACTACGGTACTAGTACCATGGTACGTACCGTGGTACTGTGGACGAATCGCTGTGGGAACGTGTGCCCACCTTCCCCAAAACGGCAATGGAATCAACAGGCACCAACCACCGCGGACCAGGGTTCAGTGGCAGGGGCATGGCAGGTGCCAGCCAGCCAGCCAGCCAGCCTCCTGCCCTCAGGCCGCAGGAAAGAAAGGAAGAAAAAAACAAGGCGAGGTCGATGTGAGACCGATGCATTCCTCACGACGGCAGCGATATCGTGAGGTAGTAGACGACATCTCCGAGACCCTGTTAGGCATCTCACTCGAACCTCGACTCATGCCCGCCGCCGCCCTCGCCCTCGACCCGCGGTCCGTCCGCTCCTCGGCCTCGACGCCGTCGCTGCGCGCGCGGGATGGCACGCTCCCAATGCACGCCAGGATGGACAGCGGAGGCAACGTGCGCGTCGTGGTGCGCGTCAGGGCGTTTCTGCCCCGAGGTGTGTAGTATCTGTCCCTTCCCCCCCCTCCCCTCTCGCCTCGGCGACAGCCCCAGTCCGTCCGTCCGCTGACGCCCCCCCGTCGTGACCAGAGATCGAGCGTGGCGCCGAGTGCCTCGTCGACATGGACCCCATCAGCCAGGTCACGACCCTCCTCCCCCCCAACGGCCACGACCCCGCCAACAGGCGGACGGCGGGCGCGCGGAGGGCCGTCGAGGAGCGCAGCTTCACCTTCGACAGCTCCTTCTGGAGCCACAACCCCGCCGACCCGCACTACGCCCACCAGGAGGATGTCTACAACAGCCTCGGCGAGGAGTTCCTCGACCACAACTTCGAGGGCTACCACACCTGCATCTTCGCCTACGGCCAGACCGGCTCCGGCAAGAGCTACACCATGATGGGCACCCCCGACCGCCCCGGCCTCATCCCCCGCACCTGCCAGGACCTCTTCGAGCGCATCGCGGCCGCCCAGGACGAGACGCCCAACATCAGCTACGGCGTGCGCGTCTCCTACTTCGAGGTCTACAACGAGCACGTCCGCGACCTGCTGGTGCCCGTCGTCCCCAACCAGGCCCCCTACTACCTCAAGATCCGCGAGTCGCCCACCGAGGGCCCCTACGTCAAGGACCTGACCGAGGTCCCCGTCCGCACCATCGACGAGATCCTGCGCTACATGAAGATGGGCGACGGCTCGCGGACCACCGCCTCCACCAAGATGAACGACACCTCGAGCCGCAGCCATGCCGTCTTCACCCTCATGCTGAAGCAGATCCACCACGACATGGAGACCGACGAGACCACCGAGCGCAGCAGCCGCATACGCCTTGTCGACCTGGCCGGCAGCGAGCGCGCCAAGGCCACCGAGGCCACGGGCCAGCGCCTGCGCGAGGGGAGCAACATCAACAAGTCCCTCACCACCCTGGGCCGCGTCATCGCCGCGCTCGCCGACCCAAGGGCCAACCGCTCCGGCAAGGGCGGCCGCGGAAAGGACATGGTCGTCCCGTACCGCGACTCCATCCTCACCTGGCTGCTCAAGGACTCCCTGGGCGGCAACTCCAAGACCGCCATGATCGCGTGCATCGCCCCCTCCGACTACGACGAGACCCTCTCCACCCTGCGCTACGCGGACCAGGCCAAGAGGATCCGCACCCGCGCCGTCGTCAACCAGGACCACATCTCCAGCGCGGAGCGGGACGCGCAGATCGCCGCCATGGCCGAGGAGATCCGGATGCTGCAGGTGTCCGTGAGCGAGAGCCAGTCCAGGGAGAAGAGCGCCAAGGAGCAGGGGGAGAGGCTCGAGGAGTACCAGAACCGCGTGGGCAGCATGCAGCGCATGATGGAGGAGAGGGGCCAGGTGTACGAGGCCAAGATCAGGTCGCTGCAGACCGAGAACGAGGCCCTGAGGCTGCACCTGAAGCTGGCCCTGGAGAGCCTGAAGAACCCCATCTCCGTGGTCCCCAACGGGGGCCGCCCTGACGCGGCGGATGGCCACAGGGAAGAGGCCGAGGGGGCGGGCGAGGGGGCGGGCGAGGGGGAGGAGAACCGGGACGTGCAGCGTGACGAGACGTACTACGAGGGCAGTGACGAGGACGAGGCCTACAACTCAGAAGACTACGAGGACCGCCACAACGAGATGCAGGACCACATGCACGCCCTGCTCAAGGACCTGGGAATGTTCAGGAGGAAGATCGGGGATGACAAAGGCCGGTGGTTCGCTGAAGGCGGGGGGGGTGCAAGACGGCCGCTGGGGGGCGCGGGATAACGTCTAGGTCTCCGGCCGGCCCCTCTCACCTTTTCCGCATGCAAGCAGCGGCGACATGGCTCGTACGATGATCGATGATGATGAGGGACGCTATGCTTCACACGACGGAATGGGATCTCTTAAAGGGGTTTGTTGGAAGGGTGCAGGGTGTTTGGGCGCATTCTAGCAGAAGGTCCTGGGTAGGGATCGCCAGATTCTTGTATTGTACATACTACGGGCAAAGGGAAAAGCGCATACGACGTAACCGCAGAAGGACCAAGCACGGATGCTGTTTCTTTTTTTCTTTTCTTCTTTTCTTCTTTTCTTCCCTTTTTCCCTCCTTCTCTTCTTTATTTCTTGATCAAGAAGAACAAGGTTCTACCTGGGTATCCTTACCAAGACCATCTGGCTCCTGCTAAGCATATCCGCACAGTCTTGCCGGCTGGTAAATGTCGACTACATACATGGAAGCGATCAGGTCAAACCAAGACGTAGAACAAAAGCACCCCTTACGATCGATCCCATCGGGCACATGCTCTCCCGTCTTATCCCTCGACCCGGCCTTCCGATCCATCTCCCCCCTCCGCCCCATTCTCGCATGCCCCGTCATCATCATCACCATCCTCCGCAGATCGCACTTGCTGCTGTTGCTGCTCTGGACCGGGGGAGGGGCGCCACCCGGAGAAACACCCCACGTCCTCCTCCGGCCCAGGACGTCTCGGACGGTCACCCTTGACCTGCCGCTCCTGCGGGTCACGATCGGGGAAGACCAACGGCCTCTCGCACCTGTCGCCCTCCTCCCTCCCGCGGTGGCGCAACGCTTCCCCCAGCCGGTAGCCCGCACAGGGCTCCGGCTCGGTGCCCGTCTCCCGGATCCCCCGGACGGTCCGCTGGAGCTGGGCGATGGTGTGCACCCGCGCCACGCGGTCCTGCACCAGGGCCCTGCGCTGCTCGTCCGGCCACGGCGGGATCTCGGCCTCGTCCCCCTCGGAGGAATGCGAGAGGATGGGGATAGGTCCTGTATGAGACGAGGGGCGTCTGTGAGACGGGGGACGTCGTTTGCTGTCGTGCGAGGAGCCGGGGCCGGATCCGCCCGGGGCTGTGGGGTCATCGCTGCCTCTGTCCTCGAGCGCGGCATCAGATACGGGGCCTATCGGATATGGGGTCGGGGTCGGGGTCGGGGTCGGGGGCGGCTCGCGCGGGTCTGACGGGTCAGTGTGGCTTCCGAGGAGGTCGTATATGGGCTTGTCGGCGGTCACGCAACGCTTGATGCACCGTCTCCTGGTCTCGCGTCGAGGCCGCTGTCGTGCGCGTGTCAGCAGGGCTGGGTCAAGATGGGCGCCCGGGGGCGTAGAGGGGCCACCAGGGAGGAGACGAGCTGATCATCCTTCTGAACGAGCTCAGTGGGGGGAAAGGGGTAGTTGGGGCGGGTGCTGCAGAGCCGTGTCTAGGAGGACGCTCGGGGGAACGAAACAGACCACCTCGCCGAGTCTATGCCGCAGTAGGGACACCCCGGAAGGATACCCATAGTGCGCACCGCTCAAAAAGGAGGTTTTATGGGACATTCGATGGGAGATTCCTAGAGGCAGAGATACTCAGGTCGGACCAACCCTTCTCCCTGCGCATCTCCGCTCTTCCCGTCGGCGTTGGGACGGTCGACTTAACCATGAAGTCAAAGTAGCCTAGGGTTCTGGCCCTGATCCCGCGAAAGGACCACTTTTTGAACGGTAGCCAGGCCCGCGGCGGCGGCTGGGGAATCGATGGACTGGCGACGATGTCTGAGCTGGGCCTCCCCCGGAGTCGCAGCTCTTTCTGGGACCCGGATCTGGGGATCCCGCGCGTGACCGTCACTGCCAAGGGGATACGAGTTCTACCGGTGTCCATTTTTCTTGATATTCCGGTATATAATGAGATTCCGTGGTCCGTCTCCGAATCTGAAGTGTGAAAGCAGTGCAACGTTGTTTTGTTGGGTATAGATACCGCAGGATTCGGTAGTGAGAGATGCTGAGGGCATGTTCAAGTGTCGGGGTAGGGCTCACGATATTGACCATGGTTTCTTCTCAGGTTGTTAGATGGGTACCAAGGACAGAACGGGGGATAGAATTCATATGCAGCCTAAATATCGACAAACGGATCCTAGCGTCCTTGCATGGCGCTGCTAGGGCAGGGCCGCCGAGTTCCCTATGCCCTGACCTCTCCCAAGCCGTGGTGGCAGCCTCTAGAAGCACAGGACGGGGGCCCGGGCAGAGGTAGCCCAACCGCCGAAAGACGGTCCCGCCCCTCCCCCCCCATGACGGTGCGGGTGCCGGCTGGATCCCCTGATGTGGGTGCTCGTCTCGGTCTAGTACCGGAGTGATGCCCGACCCGGAGTCTCGACGCCGCTGAGAAAATGTTCCGGGAAGTGAAGGACTGAGGGCGACCACTAGTCCACTCGGGGCCGCTTGCTGTCGCCCTCATCCTCCCCATTCTCATGACCGTTGATCTCCTCACGTGGGCGGACCCTCCCCGCGCCCTCGCCCAGCGCCTCACCCTGGGCCTCCCCATCATCGGCTCCGCCGATCCAGTTGCCGTCCTCGTCAAGGTACTCGCCGACATTCTCGGCGGTGATCCAGCCGGAACTGCCGGGCATGGGAGGGGGGAGGCCTCCGGCCGCACTGCCCCTGAACACGCCGGGCAAGCCCTCCACCGCCTCGGCAGATCCGTCGACAGCGGACTCGAAGATGATGCGGTCCGAGTAGTCCTCCTGGTCGTCCTCGTCGTCCTCGTCGGCCGGGTCGGGATGGAGGTTCTGGCAGGCCGTTATGGCGTCGAACAGCTTCTCCTGCTCGGACAGGGCGGCGGCGGCGCCACCGGCGGGCGAGGAGAGGTCCGTGGATGAGGCAGGGGGCACCAGGGTGAGCTGCACGGTATCGAAGGTCTCGTCGTCGGCGCCACCATCAGAGAGGTCGAGCTGCAGCAAGACGCAGGGGGCCTTGTCGGTGTCGACGACGTCAGCCGCGCCAGCCGACGGCTCGGCCTTGTGCTGCATGGCGTGCAGTGCTATAGACGGGTAGGGAATCTGGATACCCACGGCCGTCTTGGTGTTGAAGATGGTGAGGTTCCTGCGAAGTCATCTTAGAGAGACACCCCGCGACCGGGCAACCAACCACACCCGCACATCTGGTAGGATCTGGGGGGGGGGGGGGAGGACCAGGGGGTTAGACCTACCCCGAGTTGATGAGCAGCTCGATGCCGTCCTGTGAGATCATCTCCCCCGAGTCCCCGTCAGAGGCGGGTGCGTCTGCTGGGAAGATGGGCAGCCTGGACTGCTGGTCCCTGGGGAGCCACGCCCTGGCGCCAGTCGCGTGGTAGTGCAGCACCGGCTTGCCATCGTGGAAGCTCTCGGGCGTGGTGGACTGGTACCCTGAGAGGGGCACGAAGTCGCCCACAGAGGGTGCCGTGTGGATGGTGGTCGGCAACATCGTGGGGGTGGCCTGCCGAATCCCAGCCTGAAATTCTCGTGCTTGTTTACTCTCACAAGCTCGGTCGATCGATGGCCGTCCATCTCACGCGCACATGTCAAAAGTTTTGGTGGGGCCCGGGTCTGCTAGTAAGTACTGGAAGTAGTGCCTAGTCCTGCAGGTACACGGTACATGGTACTACGATATAGCGCACTACGACGGTATGGTAGTGACCGGCCCTGCTGCAGTACGTGCTATAAGGTACATTGCGGTACACACCCTGCAGGCCCCCCATCCACCCAGCATGCCAGTGCCAACCTGATCCTACGTACTACGTACCATAGCAACAGACTCACGGTATACCCTCCGCCCCAGGCGGGATGAGAGGGTATCGGGTGTCCTGCTGTGCGTGGTACGCTGCCTGAAAAGTAGCATCCTGTCGGAACCTGAAAAGATACTTCGAAGTCATCTTTCCTACCACGTGATGATTATGCGACCACCACATACAAGTACGCAACAGACAGCCAGCCCTGGGAACCCTTGCTCCATAAACCCTGAGCCCCCCGTTCGGCTTATGTAACCAGCATACGCCGACAGTAACGTTAGTTAAACTTAACGTCGACGTTAACTTAGTCGACAGGTTCATCTGCCTAACGCTCTATCTGACATAAGCCATCTCGTCATCAACGAGGCTGTACCTCCTCAACCACGCCGTCTCATCACTCACCACTGTTCGTCACTCACCCTTCAGGCACTCCAACCTCACAGGGGCCATCCCCTGGAGAACACGTCTGGCTGAGGTATCAAGATGCACGACAACCGTACGTCCCACAGCCTTCCCCCGTCAGCCTCTTGCTCCCTCATCTTACTGACCTCCCCTCCCCCCCCCCCCCAAACCAGGCACACACCCGCTCCTGGCGCAGGTGCCCCTGACCGTCTCCCCCTTCGTCAACCTACCAACATCCACCACCCTGCCCTACACCTACAGGCCCATGCCCTCCACCATCCCTCCCTCCGCCACGGGGATAACCTCCACCTCGGCCTCCGCGGCGGACGGTGCCGCCAGCCACCACGAGGGCGGCAGCAGACCCCGCTACGTCGTCAGCCAGTCCGGCCACGCCGCCCACCCGGACGACATCATCGCCTCGTGCCGCGCCCTGCAGGCCCACGTGTCCAAGCTGCAGGCCGATGCCGAGCAGGAGCTGCGCGACCTCGGCGGCCGCATCAGGGCTCGGGAGCTCGCCGAGAAGAGGCGCGTCGCCCCGGGCTGGCTGGACAGCGACGCGAGGCTCCTGGAGCCTGAGAGGGCCGGCGGGAAGGGGGACGGGGACGGGGACGGGGACGGGGCCGGGGCCGGGGACGGGGCCGGTGTGGATCTGATGACTGGTGGTGTCGGTGCCGGCGTCGTGGGGCAGGTCAGCGAGATGGCCGCCCATGAAGACGAGGGTGCGCAGTTGGATCGGGCCTTTGGGAGTCTGGCGTATAGGCCTAAATGAGAACTCCCACCGGGGGTGATCTGACGGGCCCGGTGGGGTCTCCTGGCTGACCCACCGCGGAGCCGTCGGGCCGGTGCATCTTGATTTCACGTTTCTACCATCTAGGTTGGCGCCCCCAGGGAGGAGCTATCAGCTTTGTAGGCCTCTCATGTCCAGGGTCACCAGCCAAACACATCCTGTTGACATCCTGTTGCCGTGGCTCAGTCGACTCTCTCTTATGGACGCCGCATCCCAAAGGCTGCTAGGACGGCCCCCATCCGACCGGCAGCTTGGCCATTTCCCTACGGGAGAGAGGGTCCGGGGGGGGAGGCGGAGAGGAATGGAGGGACAAAGCAAGGACATTTGGATACGAGGTTCAGGCTCGATGCTTCCCGGGGTAGGAACGGACCTCATACGGCCATGGCCAAGATGACACAGAAGAGAAGACTGGCAGCAGAAGACCAGGGGCACGAAAGCTGGGACAGGGTGATGCCCCTCCCCTCCTACCGCCACAGCAATTCGTTCAGGTGGGGGTCATCCTGTAAAATAAAAGGCTACCAGAAGAAGAGGTCATGTTGAGAGACTCAGGAAATGATAAGATTCCATAATTTCATGGATGCAGTAACAAAGCAAAATCCGTATCTCTTCACCAGATATAAATTTCCCCAACCGAGCATGACAATACAAATTTCCACAGCGAACAAGGCGACTAGTTACTGAACACCATCCCTTCCATCCATGCCATTGCCGGCGTTGCCATCGTGGCCGGTAGAGAATTAATCCTCCACGCCAAAGAGGCCACCTGCCGTAGACCTGTCAGGCACCTGCTGGCGCCGGGCCTGGCACACATGGTTGGTACCCACGCCGGAGGATGTTGAACGAAGCCGCCCTCGCAGCGTGTTCCCGGTACTCCCTGAGGTGAGGAGGGGATCAACCGTGGATCCGTCGTTGCCCCTTGGATCCCCACCAGGCCAGACCCTGTCGACGTGGTATCTGGTGGAGTTGAGGTCACCATCGTACTCAGTGCTGCGAGCTTCGGCGAGGGCGCGTACACCACCGACCCGCCCGATACTCTGTGTGTGAAGACCCTTTTCCTAGATACTGAAGATGAGTGATTGCCCGTATCTGCATCCTCAACCCGACGTCGAGCTGGCCTGCAAGACTTTTCTGGTCATCTGGATGACGGGGTCTCCGCCTTGAGCTACCGCCACTCTGATCGGCACCCTGAAGAGCCAAAGCCAACTGTCGGCGGGTATAAGATAGATTGGTCTCGATTCCTGCCATCGGGCCTATGGTCCGTGAGAGGACCGGCTCCCACCCCCCCCCCCCCCCCGTGTCCGCTCCCTGGTCGGCCGCCCTAAGCTGCCACAGGTTCCAGACACGTCTACAAGACGGGATGATTGTGGCCCATACTGCCCAGAACGCTGGGGCTGGATGTGTACCACGACTCGCGATGGCCAGGAGGCACGTGCCACTTCTGTTTCCCTCACCGATATGAGGCGTTTGGGTGTATCGTAATGTTGAAGTTCAATTTGAGACACACGCACAGCAAATGCCCTCCTCTGAGCGAGGACGGGGGGGCACAAGTGGTGGATGGAGATGAGGCGGGGACGAGCACCTGGCCATAGCGTTCGTGCAGCAGCTATTAAGGCGACCGACAGTAGCGGCTCAACCTTAGGTGCCGTGCCTTACTGTACCTCGCACAGGTACTACATACATAGTATCAGCACAGGCCCCTCGGTGCGGGGCATATTCATGTACACAAAGTACTTGCATGTAACTCCGTGGTGGCAGTACTATTACCACCAAAGTAGAGCAAGCGCGCCCCCCCCCCCCCCCCACCCACAGACGGGCACCAGCCAGCCCAAAGGTTCAGACCGACATCGAACCTCATAACCTGCCTGTCCTGGTATCCAGGATTCAACCACCGGCAACCGCCGCGCCGCCTGCTCTGGACCAGACCTGTCTCTTCGCGACGACGACCACCAACCACCAACCACCAACCACTAACCACCAACAATCAACAACCCGCCGGCCCGCCCCGAGCGGAACTCCCGCCGCCCCAGGATGCCACCCAAGCGCATGACCGCGAACCCCCTCAAGCCCGGGCGCCACTTCGCCGGCAAGCCCACAAATGCCGACTCCGACTCCGACTCGGACGGCGGCAGCGGCAGCGACGCGGAGGCAGAGCCACCCACCACCGCCCGGCCCGCGCAGCCCAGGAAGCGCACCATCGCGCCCCCGCCCAAGGTCTCCGGGCCAGGTCGCGTCATATCGACCGGCGACGCGGCGCGCAGGGAGGCGGCGGAGGCGGCGGCCAAGAAGCTCGCCGAGGTGGAGCGGAGGGCGAGGGAGGAGGGCTTCGTCACGGAGAGCGAGGGGGGCGAGGAGTCGGAAGACGGAGGGGGCGGGAGCGAGGAGGACGACGAGTCCGAGGAGGAAGAGAGCAGCTCCGAGGAGGAGACACGCCGTCCCGTGATGGTCCGCCCCAAATTCATACCCAAGGCCAAACGGGAACAACAGGCCGCAGCGCAGGGCAAGCCCGCCGAGGACACGCGGGGGGAAGGCGAGGAGGCCCAGCGCCGCGCGGAGGCAGACGCCCTCGTCGAGGAACAGATCCAGAAGGACCTCGCCGCGCGCGCCGCGGGCAAGAAGCACTGGGACGACTCGGTTTCGGAGGGCGACGAGGTCGACGACACCGATGACCTGGATCCCGCGGCCGAGTACGCCGCGTGGCGGCTGCGGGAGATCAGGCGGATCGTGCGGGCGCGCGAGGCCATCGAGGCCAGGGAGAAGGAGATCGCCGAGAAGGAGCGCCGGCAGAACCTGACCGAGGAGGAGCGCCGCGCCGAGGACGACGAGGTCATCGCCAGGCAGAAGGAGGAGAAGGACGCCAGGGGCAGGATGGGCTACCTGCAGAAGTACTACCACAAGGGCGCCTTCTACCAGGACGAGAGCGAGAAGAAGGGGCTCGATAAGAGGGACATCATGGGCGCTAGGTTTGCCGACGACGTGAGAAACCGGGAGCTGCTGCCGCAGGCGCTGCAGATGAGGGACATGACCAAGCTGGGCAAGAAGGGCGCGACCAAGTACAAGGACCTGAAGAGCGAGGACACGGGCCAGTGGGGCCGGTTCGACGACCCGAGGCGGCAGAGGAGCGAGTGGGATCGATATGGGGATGGGGACGAGAGGAGGGGTGGCGGTGATTACGGCGGGAAGGGGGCCAATGCCATGCCTCTCGGTGAGAGGAGGGAGACGAGAGACCGGTCGAGGGAGGACAGGGCCAGGGGCGACAGCTGGAGGAGAGAGAGGTCGACGTCCCGGTCACCACCGAGAAGGCGAGACAGGTCACGATCTCGATCACCCGGGCGTCCTGGCCGTGAGGGCTACAGGGACAGCAGGAAGAGAAGCTACTCGCGCGGGCGGGACGGGTACCAGGACGACAAGCGCCGCAGGGTGGACAGCAGGTAGATGGACGGACACCTATCTGCATGCATGCATTCATGGGTCATTAGAAGGCGGCAGAAAGACACCCAAACCCCCGGTCCTGCCTTTCCCACGCCCTTCTATCGTTTCATAATGTGCCCGCACACCACCTCATATCCTGGTCATCTCTACCCTCGTCCGGTCGTAAATCTTGTGAGCCATCATGTCGTCACCACTATCCTCGATATCAGACACCGATGGCGGGTACAGACTCATCCGGGCATAAGTGCCTGCACCGCGTCGTCTGGACAGATAGCCTGGGTTGATGACGAGAACACTCTCGACGACCTGCGATGACATGGTCAGCGACCTCGCTCTCCGCGAGACAGCGTTCATTAAACCTGCAACATACCTTGGCAAATGGTGGCAACGCGCTCGGCACAATCAAGACATCCGGGCGCCCTCCGACCATCTCGCCTAGTTTTAGATAGCTCACGTCCAGCATTGCCCCCTCCTGCACGCCCTCCGCCGTACCGGTCTTGGGGTACCGACCTCGGTCCATCGGCGGGTATACGGGAAAGTAGTGGCGCTGCTCGATCAAGTACCTCGACAGCCTGGCCAAGAGGTCCGCCGTCGGTGCCGGCCGGCTGACGACCTCTTCACCCTTGAGCTCCCACAGGATATCTTGTGAGGATATGGCAAGGACGACCTCGTTGATGGAGAGGGTCATGGGGTTTCCCACGATCTTGACTGATTTGTGCAGACCGAGTTCCTTCCTCGGGAAGGCATCCTGCGGCCATGAGACGTGCTTGTCGATGACGTCCCGCGCCGAGGGGACCAGCAGGACGGTCACGGTAGGGCTGGCAGCCACCAGACGGTTGAGTGCGGGCGAGATCATGTACTTGAACACGGTGGCCATGGTGGCCGTATCCGGGTCGATGGTCGCCTCCTCGGGTAGGTCGAAGTCACCGGCAGCGATCAGCGGGTGGTCGACATCGATGAATGGCCCCGTGAGGACGAGTGCGTCTGCGTAGCTGTCGGCTGCGACGGTGCACAGCTGGTGGAGGGGCCCAAAGTCGAGGTTGTCATCCGCCGTGTATGGACCCGAGGCGTAAATAACGTTCAGCGGCATAGGTTCGCTGTCTGTTTCCATGGCGTCTGGGCCTCCGAGGAGTCTCTGGCGGTGGGCAGACAGGGCCGACGGGGCGGATGCGGCATTGGGTAGCAGGGGGACATCGAGAACCTCGGTGACCGTGAAGTTGTGGCCTGAAGTGTTGCTGCCGCGCAAGGCAACAATCTGGCCGGGGAAGAACTGGTAGCCCTTGACCTTGTCCATGTTGAGTGGTATGCGCAAGCCACCGCCTGTCCGTCTCGAGGCCTCGAGGACCAAGGAGGCGGCATTGAGCCTGCCTTCCAGGGAGTCTGAGGCGATCCGACCAACCGCCACAATCTCGGTGGTGCCCTGGGTGGCGGCGCTCCCGAAGGCGTCGTCGTCTAGCTTGTGGTGCTTCCTGACGAGGCCTAGGAAGTCATCTATCCGGTCGTCCAGTATCTCGGACGCTTCTGACAGCTTCATGGCTAGAGGCTTATAGGCGAGCTTCTTCTGGTCTGATGCGGCGGTCAGCTTGATGCGTGATTCCCCGAACGGTGCGATCGGAGGCTCCGCAGCTGGTAGGTGACTGTTTAGGACCTCGATGATCTCCCCTGGGTTCTGTCGATCATTGAACGAGGATGGCCTGCCACCGTGTCAGAATCTGTCTGTATCCCGTCCTGGCGCGGATACCACGTACGGCAGCGTCCCCACCGAGTCCAGCTGGTCTTTCAGGTTGGGAGACTTGTGGCCTGGTGAGCTACCGGCGTGTCCCGACCTGACGCGAGAAAGGGGAGTCTCCTTTTTCTTGATGGCACTCTTCTTCGCAGCCGGAGTCCCCGGTATCAAGCCATCGATCCTATAAGGCGTCAGTACACACAGGAGGGTCGTAACTTTGGCCCGTATCGAAACTTACATGCCAAAGACATCACCGCCCCGGTTCGCCGTCCTCGGTGTTGCACCCACCCGCTTTTCCGGCTTGCTGTGCGCCTGCGTCCGGGTTGTCTTTTCCAGGGCATCCTGCAGATCCTGTTTGAAGGCATTCATCCTGTCGAAGGAGGGTCGTGTCTCGTCCATGTCCAGCTTGATGCAGTACGACTCCCACTTAAAGTACAGGTCCTCTGGCGACAGGCCATGCAGCCTCATGATGGACTGCATCTCAACGACGACATCCTGCCCAAGGCCCTTGTCTCCAGCCCCGAACCGCTCATTCAGCTCTGCCACTGTGGGGTCTGCCATGCTGTTGTCCGTGTCGAGGGGATTGCCTGAGGTAGATTGTGAGGAGTGGAGTGGTTGTCAGAACAATGTCCTCGCCCAATCTCGAACGGGACGCGTCTCGACGCGTCTCGGGGTTTAATGGGGTTGGTGGGGGGGGTGGTCACAGTGCTTATCGATAAGACAGTCCAGGGCTGGTGGTGCTGCAGGGCTGGCATCTTGCAGCGGTTCCCTACCTCCCCTGGTCCTTGCACTGGTGGTGCCCCCCCTTAGGTCCCTGGCCCCCTGGATCCCCCCAGCCAGGCTTAACTACAATAGATGGTAATTACTGTATGGACGATGTCTGTCGAGAGATCCACCTGGCCCCCCCCATGGACCTGCTACTTCACCGACATCTCACCCTCAGCAACAACCTATGATGTGGCTTCACGCTGCCTGAGTTGCTTCGCCGCGCATTGTGGTTACATATATCGAGCCAGGGGACATTGTCAAGACAATACTTACGTGCCTCCCCCGCCACATCGCTCACGAGAGCAGAGCACACACATATAACACCCTACGACAACTCTTATCTTCCCAGGGCCGAAATGACAGAAGCTACCGGCCAGGACGCCAGGCCGGCCCTGAAGGTGCCCCTCCAGCACCCGACAGAGACCAGCAGGCCCAAGCCCGCCCCGGAACTCAGCGAGGAGCAGCAGCACAAGTATGACTGGCTCCTCAACCAGGTGAGGTCCTGGCACGCCCCGGGCTCCGGCGTCAACATCCCCAAGAACGCACTGTCAGACCTCACCGACGACGAGAGGTTCTGGCTCACCCGGGAGTGCCTGCTGCGCTACCTGCGCGCGACGAAATGGAACCAGGCGCAGGCCGAGAGGCGCCTGATCGACACGCTCCTGTGGCGCCGCGAGTTCGGGGTCTACGACAGGCTGACGCCGGAGCACATCTCGCCCGAGAACGAGACGGGCAAGCAGGTCATCCTGGGCTTCGACAGGGAGGGCCGGCCGTGCCAGTACCTCAACCCGGGGAGGCAGAACACGGCCGCCAGCCACAGGCAGGTCGAGCACCTGGTGTTCATGCTGGAGAGGACGATCGAGCTCATGCCGCCCGGCCAGGAGACGCTGGCGCTCCTCATCAACTTCAAGTCCAGCTCGGGCCGCAGCAACACGTCGCCGCCCATCAGCCAGGCCAAGGAGGTCCTGCACATCCTGCAGACGCACTACCCCGAGAGGCTGGGCAAGGCGCTCATCATCAACATGCCCTTCCTGGTCGTCGGCTTCTTCAAGATCATCAAGCCGCTGCTGGACCCCGTCACCAAGGAGAAGCTCAAGTTCAACGAGGACATGAAGGCATACGTCCCCGCCGAGCAGCTGTGGGCCGAGTTCAGCGAGGGCGCGCTGGACTTCGAGTACGACCACGGGGCGTACTGGCCTGCGCTGATCAAGATGTGTGAGGAGGCGAGGGACGGCCAGAGGAAGAGGTGGGCCCTGGGCGGGAGCGTCATCGGGGAGTCGGAGGCGTACCTGAGGGGGGCGGAGGCGAGTGGGGTCCAGGGCGCCGCCGAGGACGCGAGTGACCTGGTCCGGGAGAAACTGGCCATCTCGGACTCGGATGCCGAGGCCAAGGCAGACCAGGGCCTGCCACTCGGGAACACCACGGCCGATGCCATGACCGCGTAGGCTGTGGGATTCTGGGCTACGATCTTCTGAGGCCAAGGCAGGGGGGAGGGGCCATGGCCGACCACCTGTGATAGTAGACCCATCCGGTCGGGGGGAGGGACCTGTACATAAATATTTATAGATCACCGCATCGGCGTGGCACTTTTGTATAGATTACATTTTAATGGGGAACAGTAGAGGGGCATCCATCCGGTGAAAGGGGGGCCTGTGTAACTACCGTATCCTCACCCACGCCCTTATCGCGATAAGCCGACCTTCAGAGGAACGGCATGTATGTACTTGTACGCGACCTCACAAGCAGGTAGCCCTCCAAGACCTCCAAAGCTTCTTCCAGGGCACACCACATCGCCAACCCTCCTCGGCAGCCCCTTTCCAGAGGAAGTAATTGATACCCTCCCCCCTCCCCCCTCAAAGACAGACCCCTCCCCCCCCCCCCCCGAGTGGAGGCAAGATGTCGAGTATACCGCCGACGCCCAAGACGGCCACCACCAGTGCGCCCGCCGCGGCCGTGGTCAGCGGGCTGCGGTACCCGACGAACGGCAAGACCATCTACTCGCGGACCCTGAACCGGACGCGGACGTCGGAGCTGAGCCAGTCCAGCTTCGCCTACCTGTTCGCCGAGATGGTCAGCTACGCGCAGAGGAGGGTGACTGGCATCCAGGACCTGGAGAAGAGGTACGGCTCGTCCTCCTCCCTCCCTCACAGACCCCCCTCCCCCCCCCCCCCAACCCCACCAACGGCCGGCGCACCGTATTAGCAGGTATCTAGGATGGCTGACGCCCGCGCGCCGTGCCACCGCAGGCTGAACCTCCAGGGCCACCCGATAGGCCTCAAGCTTCTCGACCTCCTCCTCTACCGCGAGCCGCCCCGCAGCCAGCTCCGGCCGAGGGACATCATCGCCCTGCTGCACCTCATCAAGATCCAGATGTGGACGCACCTGTTCGGGCGGCAGGCCGACCGCCTCGAGAAGTCCTCCAACCCGGAGACGCCCGACGAGTACATGATCATCGACAACGAGCCCCTGGCCAACGCCTACATCAGCGTGCCGCGCGAGATGTCCCAGCTGAACTGCGCCGCGTACGTGGCGGGCATGATCGAGGGCGTGTGCGACGGCGCCGGCTTCCCCGCCAGGGTCACCGCGCACAGCGTCGGGGGCCAGCAGGCCGCGGCTGAGGGCGGCGCGGGGGCCGAGGCCGGGGCTGCACAGGAGATGTGGCCCGGGAAGACGGTGTTCCTGGTCAAGTTCGCCAGTGAGGTTCTGGAGAGGGAGGCGTACCTGGGCGTGAACAAGTGAGGGGCGTGTGTTGAGGGGGGGGGGAGGGGAAGGCAGCGGAGGCCCGCACAGCATGATGGTGGCGGCGGTGGTGGTGGTGGTCGTCTATCTGATAAGTCTTTTCATGCATGGCACGGCGTTTGGGGGGAGTTTTGGGGGGGTGGGGGGGTGGGAGAGCAGTTTCTCTGGACCTGGGGCTGGGAGAGAAGGCACTTTTTCTGAGGTCGATGAGCGGACCCGTCACCACGGCGGGATGGTAGGCGCTGGCACAAGGCAGGCAAATCACGTTAAGGGATTCGCCTCTGGTATTAGAATATAGACATGATACCGTTCGGTCGAGTCTCAACCCCGAGTAGAGGCGCATCAAGACTGCATATATCCCAAGCTGCGCAGGGCAGCGTGCACACACAAGAGCACACCATACACGCCAATGCCAACAACAGCACCACCCTGCGCCTAACCACACCCGAACACGAACACAACCCGCCGTCCAGAATGTGCCCAGTACACACAAGACTTCACCGGGGCAGACGACTCGGCGGTCCGTTGCTCGCCTGCCCTGCACCCCGTCCGACACCCCTCCAGACGCCCGCCTCGGGCCCCCGCCCCATCAGCTCGCCCAGCCCGTGGTCCCTCCACGCCGGCTCGCGCCTCGCCTGCGTCGCCCTCTGGATCCCGAACGCGGCGTGCTGGTCCGGGACGACATCGTCCTCGTCCTCGGGGTTGACGGGCTGGTGCTGCGCGGGGACGTAGATGTCGTCCGGGGGCAGCTTGTCGCGGCAGAACTGCTCCAGCAGGTCCGCGTCGCGCGGCCTGTGGAGGTGGAGCTGCGTGTGGCGGCCGTCCTTGTTCTGCCCGTGCATGTTTATCAATCACCTGGCCCGGTTTTGGGGGGGGGGGGGGGGGACGGTTGCGCGTGTGTGTGGTGTGTCTTTGGGGGCGGGGGGCGGGGGGAAGAAATGGTGAGGGATGAGTTACCATGGTGGCAGGGTGGACCCGCCCGATTCTCTCGTCGATGGCACGCACGGCTTCCAACAGCACGGGAAAGTCGACAGGCGGCTGCTCGTTCCAGGGCTGAGGCTGATGTCGCGCACCGCCGGTGTCGTTGGCGTCCGCTTGTTGCTGCCGGCGGCCGAAGGCCCGCTGCAGTGCCTCTCGCCCTGGATCCATTATCGCTTGCGGGGGTTCGGGTTCTCCACGTCCTTAAGATCACGGGGGTCTGTAGTGGTTGTTGTGCAGGTGACATAGGAGCCTGTAAGCCCTGGGATGTCAGGATCACCGCTCCCCCCCCCCCACCCCCCCGAGAGGGTCAGCATCTAGACCTAACACAAAGCTATCTGGATTAACGTCCAGGTAGAACCATGCCTTACAGAGGCAGGAATGCAACCCGTCGACGCCTTCCCCCTCCCACGCCAGCTGTGGTTTAGCTTCCGTCGCCCGATCCAGACACGCCACGCCATCCACAGGGCGGCTGTATTTCGGATCTAGGCTGAAGGGAGACCGATGGCACGGACATATCGCGATTCCCTCGCCCGAAACAGGTGAGTCTGATGAACATGGAGGAAAGGCAGGCGGCCCGTCCCTTCATCACACGGGCTCGTGTGGAGTTGAGTTCACACACGAGCAAGGACGTGGGATCCTCATGACGTCTGGATGCGTCTCGATCCTCCTCGGAAACCTGGTCTTCTTGGCCTTTCTTCCCACGTGGATCCCGGTTATCGAGCCAGGTACCATCGAGGCTACCCTCCCAATGGCTAGTCAGATCTGCTACGCGGGGCCATGCTCTAATCTCAGACATCCAGACGAGACACATACACGTGGTGATGAGGCTCCTACGATTCATCCCATGTCTCCACTGACGGCTTTGGAACAGTGGCACGCACGTCTGTTGAGCTGTGGAACCGACCTGATCCTGTCGCTTTCACGCGGCGCCGGATTCTCGGTTGGCGATTCCGTATCATTTAGATGGGCAGAAGTACATTTCCGTATACAGTTGACCCTCACCAGCCCCAGAAGGGGACGCATGAACCCATCCCCTGAGGCGGTCCGGCCATGCCATTGTAGGGAGATTTATTGGTATGGGGGAAAAGAAAAAAGAGAGAGGAAAAAAAAAAAAAAAAAAAAAACGCCAGAGATATGCATGCAGCCTTGTTCCTGTATAGATTTTGGTCGTCGTGCCGCCCCGGCCATCGGGAGCCAGCCTCCCTGTGACCAAGCCGAAAGCAGATATGTCGTCGTTTCTCATGCAGCCTGCGGCGTTGTCACCGCAACCGCCGGGGCATCACTATGCGTCCCGTTCGTGTCGTTCGACTCCTCCGGCACCGAGGTGGGCGTGGCCTCGGCAGCGGGTGCCTTCTCGGCCGCGGCCTTCTCTGCAGCCACCCTCGCATTGTGGGAGTCCAGCACGGCCTTCAACTCCGGAGGGGGTTCGAAGCCGGGATGGTCGCAGTGCCTCTTGTAGAAGTAGTTATCGGGCTTCGGCGTCAGCTCGGGGGGCAGCTCGCCGAGCACGGTGGCAAGTATGCCGTCGATGGACTTTTGTTTCGACCAGTCGCGGTGCCAGATGGTGATCAGGTGGGAGTTGAAGCGGACCGAGAGGCCCACGCCACAGATCTGATCGCCTGTATATTTAGTGCGCTCAGTCAGCCGGGCCACCCAGGTGTGTGCGGGCCATTTTTTTTGGGGGGGGGGGGGGGGGTTTGTAATAAGGGCAAAGCCCCGAAGACAGCAGAAGGCCTCCACCGCAAAAAGGAGCCAACAAACATCCTGCCACCGGTTACGGATCAAAA
>JALRMH010000081.1:0-47806 GCA_026119935.1 Endothia cerciana | reverse complement strand
CGCCCTCCCCCCCCCCCCCCCGCCCCCCCCCCCCCCCCCCCCCCCCCCGCGCCCCGGGGGGGGGGGGGCCCCCCCCCCCCCCCAGACGATCTTACCCTCGGCCAGGGCAGCCTGTAGCTGCTCCCCGACGGCCATGAGCTGCACCCTCGTCCAGAAGTCCGGCCCGACGTTCTTGCCCACGCGGAACGTCCAGCTGCCACCTACGATATTGCGCCTGTCCTCCCATATGGGCCTGAAGCCCTTCTTGAACAGGTAGATGGACTCGCGCATCTTGATCTGGTCGACTGGTGTGTTGTTGTTGTACCGCCAAAAGTCCTGGACGGACTCGATCAGGATGTCGAGCTCCTCGAGCTGGGCCTGGTAGTTCTGTCCATCGTCGGGCTTCTTCTGGTCCTTCTGTTGCCTTATCCACCCCGGCGAGGGTACATGTTAGCCACCTAATCGTCTCCACAACACACCACACGGACACGGCTGGAAAGGGGGGGGGGGATGGTGGTGTTAGGGGGGCATACCTGTCGAAGAAGACGTTCCACACGTGCTGGGTGGGCAGGGGTCGCATGGCCTTGAGGAAGCCGAGCTTGGAGTCGGCCCTCTGCTCGGCGGGGGAGTTCACGTTGGGCGAGTTCGGATCCTGGGCCTGGGAGAGGCCTGAGAGACCGCGGGTGAACATGCTCAGACTGGGCCGGGCTGCCATGGTTGCGAGGGCTTATGGCGGAGGGAGAGGGGCGGGGCGGTAGGTATAGAAGTAGTCGCCGTCGACTGGCGTTCAGCAGGAGGAAGATGACGGCAGGGCCGCGGGGATGGGCTCTCGAGGACCTTCGTGAGATGGCGTCGCGGGTGTGGAACAGGCCCAAGGCTCGTCTATCTGCTCACGTCCCGGCCGGGTGAGGTGAGGTGAGGTGAGGTGAGGTGATGTGATGTGATGCGTGACCAGGAACAGCGGAGGAGGAGGGAGGCGTGGAGGGCATAAGAGGAGCAGCAAGGTTGCGGGACAGGGAGAGCGGCAGCCAGGTCAGCGGAGGAGGGGGAGCTGCAGGTGGTGGTGGTGTTGGAGGACCCGGACAGGCGGTCGGGCCTGCGAGACGGGTCACCTCAGCAGGAGGCCAAGCTCGTCGAAGGTGTTCCCTGCAGGGTGCATACGGCGGGCGACAAGAGCGGATCGCAGACAGGCTGACAGGCTGCGAGGCCGACAGGGGACGGAGATCGCAGAGGGTGCTCCCCCAGGCAAGGTGTGCGAGGTTGCACGACCGCACTGTCGGCGGGTACCTCGAGTACAGGGACCAGCGGTTGCAGCTGCGGTTGCCCAAAGAACTGGAGACCCGGGTCGAGGGGCCGCTCGATATTCACCCTCCAGCAAAGTCGTACCGTAATAGGCGGAAACGGGGGAGGGGGCCACACGAGGTCCTCTGGACACGAGCGGGTTTTGGGTGAGGGTGGAGGTGATTGGCCTGGACCCTTGGAAGGTCGGGCCAGTCAATCTGCGAGGTCGCCTAGGCCCGACGAGCCCAGTGTGGCATCAGGTCCTCTCTCGCCAACTAGACTTTGGCACACGGTGGGACAGGACACGACAAGGGGCCGCCGTCCTCCCCTTTCCGAGCAGCGGCAGCGAGGACGATGACGCTCAGACAGGACGTTGTTCCTGTGGCCAGAACCTGACTGACGTGAGGCGGCGGCGACCGTGCTATGGCGGCAGGGGGCGATGGTTTGTGGGGGGGGGGGGGGAGAGGGAGAGGAATAAAGAAAGGAAGGGAAAAAAAAAAAGGTGGGTTTAGGGTTGAAAGAGACGGACGTGAAATGAACAAAAAGACCCTCCCTCATGCCGAGTATGTTTTGGATCGCCGTTCCCATTTGTTGGCAAGGATTTGGGCGGGTGGGCTTGGGGAGGGGGGCACCTCGTTGGGCGCTGCTGCTGGATGCAACCCTGTTCATGTCGACCCTGTGACGCCCCTGGATGAAGCCTTTACCACCATCATACCCTGTAGTAAGTACTATGGATTATGGTATAAGGAGAGGGAGGGAGAAGACGACTCCTCGAGGGGGACAGGCCTGTGGCACGGCGGTCGCCGTCTCGCTGGTTTTGAAACAGTAGCGGCCTGTGAGCGTAGCGGCCGTTTAGGGTTCCCCCCTACTGAGTCCCACCTCACCATGGCAGCAAGTTAGCGTGCTTACATAGTGGGCACCCTAGCGGTGCTCCTAGGTGCTGTAAGCCGTGTCCACCCACTGTGGCCGCGGCGGTCAAAAATAGATACATACCACGGTGGGGGACTTCTCTCATCTCTGGCTACCACCATAATCACATGGCATGGTATGTAGAGGTGAGATGAGCGACAGCTAGGTAGGTAGGGTACTATCAGGTAGGTGCTCGCCACCGGGGCTGGTCCCCATCCCCCACCCCTCCCACGGCTCATCCCACGGCTCACCGTCCGTCCATGTCCTATATACCAACCAGGCCCTAGCCTGGAGATGCATATAGGGCCCGTCTCAAGGGCAGAGAGCCGGCACAGTCAGCCATCGTCTGTTCCAGAACGGGTTTGGGCCCAATGGGCCGGGCCACGGCCCATGGTTGCAGTATCCTGGGCCTCGCTTGCACCTTGCACGCCCATCTAAGAGTAATAGGAAATAAATAGGAAACAGGAACAAAGCACAGCACGGTCCCGGTGACCCTCTGACCCGGCCTGATCTGGAGTGGGTGACCAGCCCAGAGAGCCCAGGCGTAGGAAAACGTCCTCCCCACCCCCGGACCTTGTTTGTTTCAACCCTTTTGGACAGCGAGGGACTGGGGGGCTAGACAGGTGAGGCCCTCCCGGACATGCTGCTGACCTGGTCTCGAGATCCAAGGCCTCGCCCGCCATGAATGGCCTCGACCCTTGGGACACAAAGAAGAGAAGACGGCCCCACCAGCAGGGCCAGCCTCGAGCATGGGACCGAGAGATGAGGGATCCTCCTCCGGCCCTACCGTGAGAGCCCATGCCACCCAATAATGCCCCGAGCTCAGCCTCGAAATGCTCCGTGCGTGACCTCTCTTTGCAACTGACGGCAGGGCGGGCTCCTCTCCATTGTCTCTCTCGTCTAGATACAGGCCCGTCTGTGTATGGATCGGACACTCTCCTTTTCTTCTCGGTCCTCCCTCGCCTCGTCTTTCTGACCTGGCTCTCCTCTCCTCTCCCTCCGTCCTTCTGTACCCAGCTGGAGACGACTTCCTGCGCCAACTTCCAATCCCGGAGACCTGCCGAGTTGAGTGAGCTGCATATCCGTATTCACGAGCCTCGCTCCCCCCGTGCCCGGCCCCGGTCCGCTATCATCACCTCCTTCCGCCCACTTCGGACGCCGAAATCCCACCGGACTATTTACAATTATACATATATATATATATATATATATATGTATATTTGACCGCCAGCCATCAGCGCAGCTGCGTCAGTTGATGTGTCTGCCGGGCGTCGATCTGTGAACAAGTTATAGATCGATACATACAGCTGGGGCCCACCGTTTGGCACTCAGTCTCCGTCCTCCTCCTGCTCACCCATCCGGATCCGAGCACCTCACTCGGTCAGTCACACACACACACACACACACACACCGTGCCTACTATTAGTCCGGCGACGTCTCCACCGGCCCCCAGTCTCTCGCTCTACATATTGCAAGCTCTGCCCCGCCTCTTCAACCTCGAGGGCTCTCGAATCCACCCCGACCGCATCAGCCCAAGCATCAGGCGTGAGGTCGAGCCTCAACACACACCACAGACTAAGGGGATCCTCACTGCGCTAGGCAGTTTGGTGCTACACGCCGTCCAGTGGTCTTCGAGGCATTCATGTAAGTCCTCTACACAGGGCAATCAGGATGCCTTTTTTTTTTTTTTTTTTTTTTTTTTTCCCTCTGCCCTTGTGCATTTTGGTGCTACTCTTCCCATACATGTTGAACCCCCTCTCCGCTTCAGCCATTCTGCAGACCCCTTCACAGCCTACACGAAATCTCCCACAGTAACTCATCACACAATCACCTCGTTTCCCCCTACGCACTCCGTCCACTACAATGGGCAGCCCGCAAGATGAAGCAGAAGGGACTGACAACCACCAAGAAGACCACTAAGAAGGCCCAGGCCAAGTCCAAGGTCGAACCCGAGGCTGAACCCCAAGACCAAGTCCAAAAACAACACCGCCAACATGCCTCGCCGCTCTCGCTCTACCCGGTCCTCGTCCGTCCAGGGAGGAGGCGTCCCCAAGCGCCATACCATCAAGTTCGACAAGGCCCAGATGGCCGAGCTCAGGGCGTTCCGCGCGGACCCCGCGCAGTGGTACCGCGCGAAGGTCGACCGCGAGTGCGACGAGCTTAGGCGCGACTTCTACAACAAGCAGAGGCGCACAAAGGTCACCATCCGCCTTCGGTCCCGCCCCCAGTCCTCCCAGTCTTCTGACCAGTCCTCTCGGTAGTAGGAATTGGGGGGTGGGGGCTGTGCCGTCTTCACTGCGGTGTGCCAGACCGGCCGTTCCCTGCCTGGGGAGGGGATCTCTGTATCTTCATTCTTTTGGTATGTTCCGTCGTTCGCGCTGTCCCGCCTGAGATATGGGCACGTGCTAGGGAATCAGCTGGCTGACGCCCCTCTTCCAGATTGGGTTTTATTGTACAACACAAACGGATGACAGCGTCCCACGGGTCCGACATGGCGTTCAGGAGCCGGTCCCACGCTCTCCTCGGATGAGTGGCGCGTGCCGGCGGAAGGGCTGAGGTTCACTAGGAACGGAGTCTTCTGGGGGGGGGGGGGGTTTTTTCCTTTTTTTTTTTTTTTGGTGCTGTCTTCAGTCATTAGATCACTTTGCGTGGCGTTCCTGATAATAGGTCCCTGGTTTTATGTATACCCGGCACACGCCGAGGCATCGGCACGGCACAGGCGTTGGTGAAGTTACCTGGATACCTCTGAGTATGTTCGCCTTAGTTAGGCAGGCAGGCAGGCAGGCAGGCAGGTTTGGTGAATTATGGTGATATCAATCCCAGAGTTTCTATAATATAAACCTACACGCACACCAGTTCCACACCGAAATATGTCCCCATAAGAAGGCCGTAGGACTTACACACCTGAACCACTTTTTTGCAATCAAGTATATTGTGTGCCCCCTCCCTGCCCCCCAGTGATGCTCTCGAGGTGGCATACATTCCCCTGTCTCAAAGTAGACACTGCGTAATAGACACATAAGTACCACCTCACCAGAGGCACTGCCACGTGCGGCCATAATCGAACTATTGCCTCCAGCCCCCCTTTCTGGACCAAGTTACACCTATTGATTAGCCTCGCTGGCCCTCTCGATGCGTCGCGGTGGTCTCTTACCTAGGCAGTGCAACGGCTTTCCGCAGAGGTGAGGAGACCAACGTCGGTGGATCGCAGGAGACGATCAGGCATTCTTCCCACCAGTAATTCGGGGGGGTTTTTTTTTTCTGCGCCTCTGTTGGGTCTGCTCGAAATATCCTCACCCTGGGCGTCCTCCACTGGCGGCAGAGCCGGTCTCCTTTTGAACCTGGCTTCCAGGTATGGACAGGAGCACCTTTCTGTGATGTCCGCCTTTGCTGGCAATGTCTCAAGGCCCAGCCGCGTTGTGTTCTCGCGGACAGCTATAGGTCTTCTGGTCATCAAGAATGATTCGGGGCAAGACATGCAAGATTTCAAGGATGATATGCATGGTCCATGATGGTATTGGTCGTCCCGAGGCTTGACCACACGCACTAGTATCATCCAGGGCTACATACCTGTGGATAAGCTCGTCCGATACACGCTTAGAACGCCGCCGTGGGGTCTAGCAGACCAACAGCAGCGAGTAGCTACCTTCCCTGGACCGTTCCCCTCCTTCCTATCATAAAACAACACCACAAACGCCTCCGAACCATATGCTCCTTGCCTCATTACCGTGGAGATGAAAGCGCGACCTAACAGGTCGGCATCTCGTCCTCCTCCATCAGCCGGCCCAGGATGAGGCTCTGTATAACAAGTTCATCACTCAAAAGGCGGATCTTCTTTGGCGGCTGCCCTGCGAACCTCGCATCACGCTTCCTCTTCCTCTTCCTGCTCGCCGAGGGCGGCGCGGCTTCTGTAAACGGGTCGGCCCTCCCAGCCATCTTCTCGTCGACATACACCCAATCGAATGGGTGGCCCGCGCCCTCCATCGCCTTCAGCTGCCTCCTCGCCTCATCGACGGTATACACTCTGGAAAGCGAGGCCCCCAGAACACGGGCCAGGAAGATGTAAGCTGCCTTCTTGCTCTCGTCGGCGCGCGCCATGACCACCAGGATCCGTGACTGGTCGAGCAGACGTGGCCGGTACTGGATGACCTCGCTGAGTTTCGCTGATGCGGCATCGTAAGTCGGCAGGTGTCGCGACCTTATCGCATCGCCGAGGAATGATGAGTTTCCAGCACAGAGGAGATAATCGGACCAGTCGACAAGCCTCTGCTTGCTTATGCACGTGGTGATCCAGCGCTCGTGGATACAAGGGAGGCCAAGGGCCAGTGCTTGCATGTATTTGACCTTGCGCGAGTGGCCGTCAGCAATGAGGGCTGTGAAGCCTGTCTCTCGAGCAGCTGGGATGAGCTCGATGTCATCGTCGGGATGCGGCGTGGACGTCACGGCTTCGCAACCCGCATCTTCAGCCGGAGATATCTCAAACAGCTTGTCGAAACCATCCGTCAGTACCTTGCCACCAGCCTGCTTGATCTTGTTGGTGAGTTCCTCGGAGAGCGCTATCCTGGAGTTGTACTGAGCATCCTTCTCTCCCGTCTTTTTAGACTGGAAAGAGATTGCGAAGACCATCCCTGCGAAAACCTTCGTTCCGCGACTTGTCTCGCGTGAAGCTGGTGGGTCTCTGATGGAAGCCCTGCCAGACCTCGCTACTCGTGTGCTCTGCTCAAAGGCCGCGGTGGTAGGCGACCTAGCTAGCTCGTCGGTCGACACTGATACGTCCGAGGCGAATGGCTTCCTAGTCCGCCTGATCGGCGCCCCAAGCTTGCTTGGCATCGCCTTGGGAACAGCCTTGGCATTCTTCTGACGGTTGGCCTTAGCAACCGCTGGAGAACTCTGCACGTTGTCCGTTGAGGAGGGTGTAAGCCCAGGGCGTGGAGACTCATCCGTGGGCGGGGTTGCCTTGTCGGAAGCAGACAGTGCCGGAGTTGTAGTCAATCTACTGAGAGGTGACGTAGAGCTCGAACGTGCAGCTGACGAAGTCGGCGGTGCGGTCACGAGAACCGGACGAGGCGCTCCGCGAAGCCTTGCTCTGGTGCTGAAAGCGGGCGCAGGAGGCGATGTTCCGACGACGATACTTGGACTGCCTGTGTTACCCGTTGATTGGTGAGCGGTAGCCAGCGCGGCATCTGGGATCGGCGTGGTGTCCTTTGGCTGCGATCGGCTCGGCGGCATCCCAGCTTGTGATGACCTTCTGGATACACCTTGCAAGTTTGTAGACAGACGCCCAGCTCCTGTTGAAGAACGGCCCAGTGGACTCCGCAGGATCGTCCCGGAGGAATCAGGCTTCGATACCTCATCTGAAGGGTGGGGCCTCATGTCGCCCAGAGGCCGAAGGTGCAGATTCGAAGGACTCGTTTCCGGAATTTCATCAGTACGAGTTGCGCTTCCGTCTGGCTTAGCGTATTCCTCGTCTGCCTGCATAATGGGTCCAGACGTCGTGGGACCAGGATCCGTATTCGGAACCATGACCTCATTGCTGGAGAGATCCTCAGGCGGGTCCGACGCATGGTGTTCCGACACATACTCTTCCTCGACATCGTCTGTCGAGAGTCGTATGACGCCGTCCTGCGAGGCTTCGACGGCATGCTGAGTATCCCCGACGGAGTCCTGAGAGTCTCTCGTAGAGAACCCCTCACACTGGTCAAGGTACTGCTGAACCTCCGGACCCGGTGCCTCGTCCTGTTTTGTCGAGGGGACCACGGCATCTTCTGCACTAGCAGGGCGCGGTCGTTCAAACTCGATAGCACTTAGCCTCTGTGCAGCAGCAGCTTTTCGCAGGGCGACGCGCTGACGACGGCGATACTCGTCGTCGCTTAGGTCCTCATCGAAGCCGCCTCCGGACCTAGAATGTGCCTGCGCAGGTTCCTCCTGCCGAGAGGCGTGAATAGGCTCGTAAACCTCAATGGGGGCCCTTCGTGGCGCAAAATGGAAAGACCTGGACGCCTTTCCAATGCCTCTACTGCCGTGCGCCATGCGAACGGGATCTTCCGCCTGTTCCTGCTCCCCGTCCTCCTCTTGCCGCGGCGAAGTATCATAATCAGCAGGAAAGGCCGGAAGACTGGAAGGGGCGCCTTGTAATGGCGAAGACGCAGCAGGAACCCTCTTGAGCGGCGACGAGTTCGGAGAGATGGTGTTGAGGGGGCGGAGATTGTCGGGTGAAGGGCGTGACGAGGTCGGGCTGAACGACGGTTTGTAGGCGGAGGAGAACTGGGTATGCCTGAACATCTGGGAGCTGGGCATCAATGGCGCCGCCGCTGACCCCATCCCTGACAACGGGTTCCTGGGCTGTGCTGGGGTCTCGGGGATCCCGATGAGACGTTCAGGTGATGTGTACATCCGCAACTTGTCTGCCCCAGGCGAGTCTGGGACGGAGACCTGGGTGTCCCGGCGACCGAGGGTGCTGAAGTCGAAGTTGACAGCGCCGGTGTCTTCATCGTTCAGGGTGGTGTTCTCGTTGTTGGAGGGGGAGGTATGGTGGGAGTGCTGCGATAGAGGAACCGCGGCGAGAGGGTCGGAAGAGATCAGGTCGTCGCCGCGGGCAAGGTACTGCTCGTAGCTCCTCCCATCGTTCGACTGCGTCGGGGACTGTGAGTACTCCATCCTCTTCCTGCGGGGGTTGTTCGAGTAGGTGCGCGAGATCAGGCGGGTGCCGTCCGAATCGGGTGGTAGATTGGTACTGCCGGCGGCGTGATCATGGCTGCCGTCATTCGCTGGGGTGAGGATGGCAGGGCTGCCGGTCCGGGTGCGAGCCGGGGCACGGCCTGGGGCATTCAGCTGGTGGGCGCGTGTCCCATCAGGCTGGCTCCGAGGCGGGCTGCCGAGTGCTGCTGTTGTAGGCTTGACGGTCAGGTGTTGAGAAGGAGCTGGAGGGCGGGGGGAGGGAGAGACGCGATGGCCTGACGCGTCTGTGCCCGCGCCTGCGCCTGCGACCCGGGCTTCGTCTTGATACTGGGGTGGCGGCAGGCTGCAGTCAAGGCTGGGTGCAGAAGCGAGGTGGAGATCCTTGCCCCTGCGCTGGAGTGTCGCATTGGCAGCGGGTTTCAGATTCAGGTCTCGGTTCTGTTGGTTGGTAAGGGCCAATCTGCCGCGGGGTTCTGCACCCGCACCCGCACCCGCACCTGCACCCGCACCTGGCCCTGGACGTGCGCCCGGATCTGCAACTGAATTTGACCTTGGCTTTGGCTCTGGCTTTGGAGATCTCGCGGTCGATCTCGCTGGTGGTGCCGGTGCAGGCGGTGCAGCTCCACAGTCACAACCGCCGGCAAACGTCTGACTGACCTTGGGGGATCTCGGCTGCTGGCGGTACTGGCGCTGGAGCACAGCGTCGTCTATGCCCAGCGGCTGAACAGGTGAGCTGCTCCTCTCCCCGATGCCGTGGACGCGATGCATGTAGCTGATCAGGGCCTGGCTGTCCTGCGACTCGACCTCGCCAGCCACGGCCCGCCTCGCCGCCTCGGTCAGGGCCAGGCTCGTGCGGGCTTCTGGTGCCATGTCGACCATTTGACGTTCATAGCGGCAGCCGTGGGGTGAGACCGGAACGTCTAGGCCAGGCGTGAGATGGGCACACGCGAAGGAGGGGATAGAGGGGCAGAGATGGCTATGGGAGGGGGTGAGGGAAATGTCGCAAGCCGAACAGCCGCCAGCGCTCGTCAGAAAGGAAGAGGGGAAAAAAGGCCATCGTGCCTGAATCGCGCCTGATCGATTGATTGACCACCCAGTAATTGATTGACTGATTGATAGATTGATTACCTGATGCAACAGCGATGACGCCTGCTGAGACGGGACAGTGCCATGAACGCGAAAGCACGTGCCCGCACAGGGAGCAACCATCTAAAAGAGTGAGACAGGGAGACAAGTAGTACATACATACTTGGTAGTCCTGTGCAGTCCACGTGAGTGCCATAGCACTATTATGGTATGGTGAATTGGATGTGTGTGACACGCATTGGCATCCCAGACGCGTTCGCCCAACTGACAAGCAACAGTCATCCGTCCTTACCTTTCCCTTCCTCAGGTCTCTCCTCTCTCTCTCTGTCTGTCTCTCTCTGTCTGTCTCTCTCTCTCTCTTCCCTTCTCGTCTTCTCTGGCCCTGTCTCCCTCTCCTGTGGACGACCTACTATTAGGACCACTGCTCCCTGTGCGCCTGAAACCTAGACGTGTGCACCTGGATGCAGCCACCCACGCCACGTTTGTTTTTGTCTCCCGTCCGTCCAGCCCTTTGTTTTCGAATCCATCAAAACATACACACACACACACACACCAGAGCAGCCACCCTGCAGGGCCCCCTGCGCCAGGTGTGGTGCCGTTGCTCTGGCAAGTCGTCAGAGAGTGGATCCCCTCATCCCCCAGATCGACTGCACGCAACTCGGCCCAACAAGGATCTGCTGGGCACGACGTCGAGAAGGGGAAATGAGCATCGCACCATCATGCTCGCTCATGCTGCTGCCGCTGCCACCTTCGCATCGCCTATTGCTGGGCATGAACGTCAACAAAAACACTCTACACAATAAGAACCCGAGCGTCAGCCTCACCAGCCCCTCCTTTCTCTGATCCCAACACACAGACAGACAAACACACACACACACACGCACGCACGCACGCACGCACGCACGCACGCACGCACGCACACACAGACACACGGTCATCTCTCGAGCTCGACTCCTGCACGTCATCTCTCCTCTCTTTCATCGCCTGGCCTGTCTCCCCTTTCTCAACGCTCTGGGTCCTCTTTACCGCATCCTGGCCTCCACCCGGCCTGCTCCACCAGTGCCACCCCTCCCTCGTCCCTCACAACTTGCCAGCGGCCAGTGCAGTGCAGTGCACGGCCACGCCGGCCAGGACACTCCAGCAGGGTACGGGGGAACTACAGGTCCAGCACTGAGGGAGGGCTCGGCTCCAGCGCTCGTTTGGGGGGACCGCCAACAGGCACAGGAGTCCCCACCGCCCATAGCGATCCTCAACCCGCCAGCACACACCTGGCCAGCAACCCTTCCTTACCTTACCTTACCGCCTCTGCCAGCAGGCGGTCCAGGCCCTCCACGGTGGCCCTTTATACGTCGCAATCTCCCCCGTCTCCACGGGCACCGTTGCCTCACGCGCCCGGGAACCCGTGCCCCAGCTGCAGCCCCGGTCCCACCCCATGAAAACGGCCGCAGGACGAGCGAGGCAGAGGGATATTATTATTATTATTACTGTACCGCCCAATGGTACTTACATTGTGGTAGCCCCTGCGTGCGCAAAGCTGTGCTGAGGGACCCCAGGGTCTTATCTTGGCCAGCCCAGCCCGTCGCCGCCCCTGAGCCTGAAACATTTCTTCGGTCCATTTCGACCATCTGCTCCATGACCGCTCCTCTCTTCACAGTCTGTTTCGTGACCACCTGTTCCAACACTCTTTTGTATAGTCAGTACCTGCACCACCCCTCAGGCCAAAGGGAATCCGTCGTCGCCAACAGAAGATCGACCTTGGCCTGGAGACAGCGCCCTAGGCGTTCCCGTCGCGCTCCGTCCATTCTTTTCACCCGGGGCAGCACCAAGAGGAGACAGCGAGCCCCCGACCCGGCCTGCCGCCCCGGACCCCCTCAGCGCGTGTCACTAGGTCTAACGCGCCCCGAGGCTGTGTCACCCGCGCCGCCATCACCCAGGAAACCGCACAGCCAACATCAATTGGAGGGAACGCCAGTTCTAGGCGCCATCTACAGCTTACACGACAGGATGGAGGACCTCGCGGCCCGGAGGGCTGGCCACTCCAGATCGGCATCTGCGAGCAAACGTCAGGTGTCGAGGCTCTCGAGGTCGGAGACGATGCCGCCGCTCCCGCCGCCCCCAGCAGATGAGGTCTTTGACTCGCCCCCGTCGTCGTTTGGGGCGCGCTCGACGCGGTCCTTGTCCTCCACCTCGCGCAACTCCAACAGGCTGTCTCTCACGCTCCCGATCGCCCTGCCGACGAATGCGCCGTCGAGGCCCACCCCGATCTCTACCACGGTCCCGTCCTTCCCGCCAACCCCCGGGGACACCCCCACCGTGAGGTCCCCGACGGACGCCAACGACTTCATACATGCCATCGCCGCCCAGGAGAGGAGGGTGCTGGAACTCCGCGAGGACCTCAAGAGCGCCGAGGCGGAGCTGTCACGGCTCAAGAAGCAGTGGGGCGCGTTCGACTCGGTGCGCAAGCGGAACGCGATGGTCAACGGTGAGCCGCTGCGCCCCAGCGCACAGAGCTCACCTGCCGTGGACGATGTCGAGGGCAGGACGCGGAGCGTCGAGCTGGACAGGAGGCGGACCGTGTTGATGAGCCAGCAGCTGAACAAGGAGACAACGCCCAACTCGGGCCGCCGGCGTGTCATGCGTGGTGGGCACACACGGGCTTTATCCCTGCTCTCGCCGACCAAGCCAGAGGGAGGCTTCCCCATCCTCGAGGATCCCCTGGACTGCCACAAGTCCCTAGGGAAGGACTCGGAGCCTCACTTTCAGAACCTAGGCCGGCACCCCCTGGCCGCCAATGGGATCTCAAAGCGGGCTACCTGGACGCCTCGGTCGTCGGCCAGCTCTCCGTCAAACAATGGCGTGAAGCAGATGGCTGAGGATTTCAAGGCGGGACTGTGGACGTTCGTGGAGGACCTGCGCCAGGTCGCGGTTGGCGACGAGCCCATCAACGGCGGGCCGAGTGGGTACAGGAGGGTCTCGGGTCGGCAGAGCGAGGGCGACCGAGACACGATCCGGGCCTCGAGCTCCTCGTCACGAGCACACGTCACCAGCGCGTTCAGCAATGACCATACGCCCACCCCCTCCACACGGTTCTGCGATCCCCTGAAGGAATCCGACACTGCCAACCTAGGCCGGCCCAAAAGGACAAACTCGAAACGGGCAAAGCACTTCTCCTGGACCCCCCTGACCGTTGACGCGTTCGACGACGCCGACTGGAGCAACTGGGAGAGCCCGCCAGCGGCGCCCTCGCCGCGGTGGAGCGGGACCACCGTCAACGGCGACATTATCACGACAGCCATCCCGGAGGGGAAGGGCGATGAGAACGACTCACTGTGAGACACCACCGCTCGTTGACCCGCTCAATTCGATCACACTGTCCTTGCCCACCGTCTCACAGCTGGGACGCCCTGCCGTTCTCCTCTGCCCCCCCCCCCCCCAAAACCTTTCATCCCTGCGTTGATATTCGTTTGCTTACCCTGTGCGCCTCCTAACCAAGACTAATCACCGTGCCGCCCACAGCAAGGACGAGACCTCGGCACCGAGCGACCGCGAGCCTCCCGAGTCCCCTCCGCTCTCAGCAGTGAAGATCGAGGAGATGCTCAACAAGCTGTCCCCAGGAAACCTGAAGAGGGCGACGAGTGATTTCATGAAGGAGTGGGAGAAGACCCTCGGGGAGCCGGCCCTGCCCATCAAGGACAAGGCCTGTTAGACGGCGAGACGGGTGGTTGCTTCGTGTGGTCACGGCAAGGGGTCAGGGCCTAGACGGACCGGATAGAGTGGCGTGGCTAGAGGTCGGAGGAGATTCAAGCTGGAACAAAAAAAAAAAAATTTAAAGAAAAAATAACTAGTAGTATATAGAAATGGTGGCCACCTCGTGGGGCACCACACGCATCTCACGACGCCATGCAGCGACAAGAGCATACACGCATGTACAGTGGTAGATGTGTGTCGGATCTTGTAGAAATGATAATGACTTGCGCAACGGCATTCGCCACGTTCTCCCACCTGCTCCCGTACCGACCCAGTGACTTTTCATGTACATGTATATATATCTCTGAGCCGTCGTAGTTCAGACAAAGAGGCCTAAATCATCTATCTTCTCAGCGGGCCTCGAGATCTTATCACTCCTGCATCCATGTTCAGCTTCACCCCGGCCCCGTTCAACCGTGAACATCAGGAAGAAAGAGTCTGCAGTGCTCCGGCCGTTCCTGGATCGAAGGATACTGTGCATCACCAAGCCGCGAGGAGTATGTATGGTAACTATCCATGCTCGACGATCTAGCTCGGGCCGACAGAACCCCTTCCAAAGAGGGGGGAAATCGGGGGCAGCAGGGTAGATCAACCGTACGGATAAAGCAGATGACGACCTGTGTTGAGGATCGCGAAATACGTTGAGACGGAAACACAGGTCCCATGATAAATCAATCGGCGAATAAATATGCATTTGGCTGGACGGTATGGGAAAGATGTGGTCATATATCTATATCTGTGCCCAAAATGACCATGCATGCAGAATGAACAGCTGTGGAAAGGACGCATCCATGAACCTCGATACCCGCCCGTCCTTCAAACCGCTGTCCGCCACAGCTTCAGCTTCGCTCCTTGTACATATTTTGCTACACAAACGCCCAATGCTCGCTGGCTGGAATGTCCGCGGACCAGCTTAGTCGTCCATGACGGAGGCGAACTTGTCGAGCATAGCCTGTTGTATTTCCTCATACTGCAGCACGTTTGGTCAGTATCGGGCGGTCAACGACGGGCTTGCGAATGAGAAGGGGCAACGTGCCTTCTTGCTGACAGCCTCCTGGCCCTCGCTGGGCTGCTCGAACTTCAGGCTCCTCAGCTGCGCCTGCAGCTCCTGCGTCGCCTCCCGCACCTTGGCCCAGCTCTGGCCCTGCGCAATCGCCTTCTGCGCTTCGTCGTGGAAGCCCACCATCAATTTCATCATCCACTCGGTCTTCCAGATGGGACAGAACTGGTCATAGTCCGAGTAACCGTTCTGCTGCAGGAAGTCCTCCTTCAGCAGGGTTGACATATCCAGGGTGATCTTGTCAGGGTCACTCAGAGCGCTCTTGCCGACCAGCTGCACGACCTGGTCGAGCTCTTCGGAGTCGGATAGCAACTGCTTGATGCGGTCGCGCAGGCGTGGGAAGTCAGGGTATTCCTTCTCATACCACTTGTCCAAGACCGTCGTGTACTTGGAATACGAGAGGGAGGTGTTGATAGAGGGAAAGTGCTTTCGCTGTGCGAGCTTCTTGTCGAGACCCCAGAAGACCTGCACGATACCAAGGGTGGAGGAAGTGACGGGATCGGAGAAATCACCACCGGGAGGCGACACGGCACCGACGATGGAGACAGAACCCTCGCGCTCTGGTGAGCCAAGGGACTGGACCTTGCCGGCACGTTCGTAGAAGGAGGCCAGCTTGGCACTCAAGTAGGCGGGGAAACCCTGATCAGCGGGCATCTCTCCCAGGCGACCGGAAATCTCACGCAGAGCCTCAGCCCAACGCGAGGAAGAGTCAGCCATCATGGCGACGTTCATGCCCTGGTCACGGAAGTACTCGGCGACGGTGATACCGGTGTAGATGGAAGCCTCACGGGCGGCGACAGGCATGTTGGAGGTGTTCGCGATGAGGGTGGTGCGCTTCATGATGGGTTCCCTGCGGCCCTCGACCTCGATGGTAAGCTCGGGGAAATCCTTCAGCACCTCGGCCATCTCGTTTCCTCTTTCTCCCTGCTCGGTGTTAGAACGCTATTGCGGAGCTTGGAGTACCCCGTTCTCGAAGTGTCTGAAGGGGGGAGGGGGGGGGGGGAGAGAGACAGGGCACCGTGCCCTGAGGAAAAAGGTCCTACTTACACAACCCACATAAACGATGACGTCCGAGTTGGAGAACTTGGACACGGACTGCGAAATGACGGTCTTGCCGCAGCCGAAAGCGCCGGGGATGGCGACGGTACCACCCTGAACGGAGGGGAAGAGGGCGTCCAGGACACGCTGGCCGACCAGGAACGGACCGTCGGCCGACTTCTTCTCAGTGGTGGGACGGGGCACCCGCACCGGCCAGGTCTGCATCATGCCGTACTCTGTCTTCTTGCCGTCGAACTCGACCTCGAGGATCTTCTCGTCGACGGTGTAGCTGCCCTTGTCGGCGATCTTGGTGATGGTGCCGCGGGCCCGGGGAGGGAACAGGACCCTGTGGTTCGTGATGAAGGAGTTCTCGTAGACGCTACCCCAAACGTCGCCGCCGGAGATGTGGTCGCCGACCTTCATGGACGGGGTGAAGTCCCACTTCTTCTCGCGGTCGAGGGCGTTTGCGGCGATGCCACGAGGGATGTAGATACTCTTGGCAATCTGGGAGATCTTCTCGAGGGGTCTCTGGATACCGTCGTAGATCCCGTTGAGCAGGCCAGGGCCGAGTTCGACGGAGAGGGGCTTCCCGGTTCGCAGGACGGGGTCGCCAACCATGACACCGGCTGGGAGGCCCATCATGTCAGCAATATAGCTCCTGCACGAAGGGGGGGGGGGGGGCGCCGGAGCCGGCAAGTCATACCTGTCTCCTCGTAGACCTGGATGGTGGCCTGGTCGCCGCTGATTCGAATGACTTCACCAACTAGCTGGTCGTTACCCACTCTCACCTGCGCACCGTGTTAGCCTCCCCGTACAGTGTAGGCAGCGAGGCTCAGGATGGCCCGTACCAGTTCGTACATAGCCACGCCAATCATGTCCTCGGCGACCACGACAGGGCTGTGATCTATTAGCAGTCGAGCCTATGTGGACGACGGAAGAACAATGGCGTATCGTGGACGGTCGATTACGCACCCGGAGACGGAGTAGATCTTGCCTGCGGACAACAACGGATCAGTCCGAGCAACAGCACGCACGCTACGCGAGAAGCAACTTACCATAATGCTCGCCCTTGGCACCACCTGTGGCATTCTCCTGCTGTTGTGATGATGGCAGCTCTGGTCAGCGAGGTTGTGCTGCGGGCGGGCGGTCGAGACAGCGGTGGCTGCACGCGGGTGCGTTCTATTTCTGGAAGCTTAGCTTACCGGAGGCATCTTGGGCGGCGTGTTGGGAGGTCGTGGAGGTTCTCTGGCGGGCGAGGATGTCTCGTGGAGGGTGATGGTAGGGGTGCGGGCTGGCCTGCGGGGTGTGGAGGGCGAGGGCGGCGAGGTTGCGGGTTGGGAGAGGGGCGAGAAGGTTGAGGCAGATGATGATGATGGTGGAAGTGCTGGCGTCTCCGGCAGTGGCAGTTGCGAAGCTATCTGCTGCTGGTGGACAAGCTCGGCCGGCAGCTGGTGGGATGACGGCGAGGGTTCGGGCACCTCGGCAAGGTCGCTGCTGGTAGGGGGCCGCGCTGCAGGCCTGCCGTCTCCGGCAGAGCGCACTAACAGGTCTACCAGCGACGGCCTGGCCTTGAGTGTGGGCCGCAAACCCAGCATCTTCCTCTGGTCACTCTGCCGCCGTACATGTACCGCCGGCTGCTGTGTCTGCTCCCGATCCGGCCCAGAGGATTTGACGATCCGGATGTTGTTGTGAGGGTGGATAGCTCTGTGCGTTTGTGCTCGATGTGTTCTTTGGAAACGCGAAATGAGGTATGCAATGCGATCGGCTCGAGGGGAGGGGGGGGGGGGGGCGGTCCTGCGCTACCGCTCATCTCCTCGTGCCTCTGCCTGTTATTTTGAGCCCACCCCAGGGGCCTGGCCTGCAATGCACCGTCAGCAGCGCCTGGTCAGTTTCGGCTCCTGGAGGATCCCGTATAGGTACAAGGTACCCTACGCGTAGAGGGTCTTGCGGCAGCCCTGCCCCGGCGTGATAGCACCTACTGTCTGGCTCGTATGCTCTGCTGCCAGACGGGTCATCTAATATCGAACCCAGCACCTCTCGGGTTTCCGCAACCTCTCTTTGTCTTTTGAAAAACATCCTGTCCAGAACCTGTATCTTAGAAGTGGTGGGTAAATTTTTTTTTTGAGCAGGAAACCTATTCTGACCCGGTCTCGTGAAATTTTGTCCTTCTAGTGTCTCAACGGCGCATCGACTCGTATATGCATCTAGATGTGAGGGAAGAGGCTGTATACCCGGCCGCAGACCCTTACGTGCCAACGGTTCATGAAATGTCGTCAGGTAGTAGAGGAATCAGCCTTCCCAACATGCTCCTACATACGAGACCTGGCGTAACACCAAGCATAACGTTGGCCACCGTGGGTCTTCCCCCAGGTGCTTCTTGTCTGAATCGGCACCGCTTGCCTCAACACTCTCGCAGCTCATGAGTCGTCCGAGATGAGCTGGGGAAGCTGGCTTCTCAACATGACTCCCATGTGAGGCTGTTGGCCCTGGGGAGGAGGAACATGGGATTGGCGAGGATTCAGTTTGCGCACTGGTCGCCGCGGGGGCTGAGAATGCCCCTGTAGGGATTGATTGATCGATCACGGTTTGGTCCCTCACACCGACCATCAGACGGCCGCCGTCTTCTGCGGATCCACGTCGTACTCAACATCCGTACGTATCACATACTTTGCCGAAGGTCGGTCCCCCTTGTGCACACCGGTTCCCTCGTGCAGGAGGTTCCCATCTACCTCACCGTGGGGAAACAGCGCGACACCGCCCTGGATCGGTTTGAGCGGGTACGCATTCAGGGTTCCCTCCCTTGTACCGGGTAGGAAGTACGTCGTCTCACCAGCCTCAAACTCATCATTAAGGTAGATGAGGAAGGTGAACAGCGACGATTGCTTCGCCTCCGGAGGGCTCGAGTCGTAGATGTACGAGTCTTCTGGACTGATACCTGAGGGGGGCCAGGCGCCATCTAAGAACACGCGTTAGCGCCAAGACATCCACCCGGCGTAGGGGGAAGCCCCAAGACGTACCAATGTGAGCCCGATACTCCGCGCCAGGGACATATCGGTAGACACGAAACCTGCGATTCAGCCCTCGCACGCTTCTACCGCCCACGCTCGCGGGGACAAACGGCTCGACCCTCTTCCACAGCCCCTCACAGAAAGCAGCATCGGCGATCCAGTAAAAGTTGTGCGCCAGGATGCTGACTTCCTCGCCCTCGGCCCGTATCGGCGCATCAGCCGTGAAGCCGATCTTCTCTGCCGCGCCAATGATCTGGGCACACTCGTCTGCGGTGAGGACGTCCTTCATGAGGTGCAGGTTGGGAACGACCGGGTGCCGGTGATGTGTGGTGACCGGAGGCGGCGAGGAGAACTTGATGGTGTTGTCCTGGGAGGCGTGAAGGATGGCGGGATGGTGATTTGGAGGTTTTCGCTGGAGTCCCGGCGTCGTTTCGATAACCCTAAATCGCGACGCCGTCTCCTCGCTCACCGTAGCGGTCAGGGTTCCGTCAAGGACACTCTCATAGACCATCCTCCGCGGCCGCCCATCTCGCAGGTCCCACGCCTGCCGCACCACCATGGGTCCCTCCCCGGCTTCGCATCCACCCTCGTCGCCAGCCGTGTAGTCGACCGGGCCGACCACCCTCAGAATAGCATCCAGGGCCCGGAGCACCTCCTTCTGCTCCGCGGTCCTTTTGGGCCCTCCGCCGCGCTGCTCTGCCAGGCCGCTGATGACGTCCAGATCGCGCACCCACCGGCACAGGGCTCCCAGCTTAGGCTTCTGGCCCCGGATCCGCATCTCGGCCAGCATGACGCGCGCACCGACATAGTTCTGGTCGGCGAGCGCGCCACTGATCCGCGAGGTGAGGTTGGCATCGACCGAGGCGATGGAACCGGTAGTGGAGGCCTGCTTGAATTCGAAGACCGCGGCTCGTAGGTCCTTGCATGCCTTCGATTTGATCAGGCTCGAATTTTCGGCCAGAGCTCGGAGGGTCTCAACAGTGATCTCGAGGTCCTCGTCCGGGACTATTGTCTGCAGGAGCTTGGGCTCGTAGGGGCTGCCGGTGAGCGTGATTGAGCCCGGTATCTCGGTCTTGATTTTCTTCGTCACCAAGCCGTTTGCGGCCTGAGAGGACTGTTGCTTGCGCTTCGCTTTCGACTTTGCCATGGTGCTCTATAATATAATGAGATTGATTCTCCGTCCTCGTCGCCGCTTGAATATTGGACGTGTACACAGATTCACGGGAAGATTTAGATAGAGCTAGTGTTCCAGCCTCGACATGACGTTGAGGCGGATATCACGTGACATGAGCTGAGACCATAGTGGCGATGTTTTTCCTGATGTGGTTTAAAAAAAATTTAAAAAAAAAGGAGGAGGAAAAAAGGACAACAAAAGTATACAAATGAATGAAACGACATGAGATAATGAAGTAATTTTTCCTTGTACACCTCAGCACATTGATTTCGTTGTATAGCTGAACAAGTGGTCGGAAGCGATGATGAGCTATCAATACTCCGTACCTAATGCTTGATGTATCCTCGCCGTTGCACTGTGCAAGTAACGAAGAATTAAGCCGTAAATAAGGGATCTGGGACACTGGAGTGTATACGTAGGAACAGAGGCCCGAACTTGACGAAATGCTTCTTGTTATTGTGGCCCGGGGGGCCAGGTCTACGCGAGGTCCTCCCTTGCGTCCTCTTCTTCCTCATTCTTCTTCAAATTCCTTTTCAAAGAAGTGCTCAATGGGGGCCGGGGTGGGGGGGCGCTTCTCGGTTTTTGAGCATTCTGTCAAAATTTCTGAGTAGGCACAACGTTAGGCACAACGTTAGGCACACACAATCGAGACTGATGCTCACCATCTCGTCTTACCAAGGTAGGCGTATCAGCGAAGAGGTGCATTCGCTATGGCCCAACTTATGCCCCAGGAAGTGCGCCAACCTACCTGTCCCGGACAGGGAGATGTCCCCGTCCTGAAAAGACATCATACTAAGCTCCGGCGCCTGCACGGGACAGGTCACAGTAGGACGGACGCCTCCATAGCAAGTTATAGAGCATACTATGATCCTGCCTTGCGTTGACGGCCGACAGTGCCGGCATAGTTTTTCTCTCACATCGCTCGGTGGTGAGCCCTAATTGGTTGAGACATCAACAGCCAACCCAATGGCCTTCAATCATGCCCGTAAGGTAGTTATCATTAGTATTCCCGTGACTTTAATCAAACCACTACTTATAGTACATTTCAATAGGCCTCCCGGGGGTCGTACTGTCTTTGGCAGATTTTCGTGCCTAGACAAAAGATTGTTCAGCCTCCCATCTCAGACCTAGATACGAGTCATCTGAGCTCACCTGTGCAACATGGGCTTGATTCGCCGCCTTCTTCTTGTCACCCTCCGGAGACTTCTTGTGTTTTGAGGCTTGTTTGCCGTGACCATGCTGTTCCCTCGCTTGATGATGTTCCTTGGCCTTATCGATCAAATGCCCAATGCCTTTCTCCATGGCCTTCCTGGCCTGCTGCAGTCCGCTGCTCTGCCCCACGCCGGCGATTGCTCCGCCGACAGACGCCGCCGAGGTGGCAGCGGCGCCGCCTGCTTTGTAGGACGGTGATATGGGCCGCGCAGGCAACGGTGGTGGTGGAAACGCGCCTGGCATATGTATTGCCGGCTCTTTGCCTTTCCCGGCGGGTGGCGGGCTTGGGCGAGGAGGCAATGGAGGTGGGACACTGTCGGCGCTTTCTTGACCAGTCTCTCCCTCATGACCCTCCCCTGGTGTGACCTCTCCTGTGTCTGTGGTCGCGGCTGCCAGGGCTTCGGATGAGTTTTGCACGGCCTCATTGGTGCTGATTCCAATCACCGCACCCCCAACGTGGGCAGCTGAGGCGGCAGAAGTGCCGGCGAGCCGTTGGTCGTCTGTCGTCTGGGGCAGTGGTGCCTTTTCTGGTGGTGGCGGCACGTGTTCACTTTCTTCGTATGCGGGAGGGGGTTCTGCAGGCTCTGCCGTTTGATCACGGTGAGCGTGCGGTTCCGATGCTGGGGATACGACGTGGTCATCATTGTCGACCCTGCCAGTCTGAGCATCCAACTCTGACATCGGAGAGACGACGTGGCGTTCCTCGTCGACCGAGATTCTTTCCTTTGGTGGGACCGGGGGAGAAGCGCATTGCTCTCCAACAGAACCACCTGCTGTGGCCGATGGCTCTGGAGACTGGGGCTTGTTGATATTTAGAGGGGGAACCTCCAGGGCGGTGAAGTACCCCTTGATCTCAGCTGAGAGCTCATCGCTAGGACTCTGTGACCTCGGAGGCGAGTATGCCTTGTATGCGACTGGTGGTGAATTCAACGACGGCTGCTGTGCCGGTGATGTGGATGTGCCGCCTGGACTCGGCGTCCGTGACCGACGACCCGCACCGGGCCTAAGTGCGGCAGGATACTTGAGCGGTGATGCGTGCCCGCCGGGTCTCAACACCGATGGGTGTCGATCAGGCGCCGGGTCTGTAGAAGGCGTCGTGAAAAGCTCATCTCGGTCCCCTGCCCCGCCGACGGCGAGATGCGTGGTGTCGTGGCTCATGGCGTCTCAGAATTGAAGGGGTGAAGATGCTTTACGGGCTCAAACCCAAGATTGATGCAAAAGTCGCGACGGGGAAAAGGCGATCGATGGGCAGACGGTCGAGGGCGCTCCTCTGCGTGACTGGAGATTCTGGTATAGAAATGCACGGTTGAGCAACGTGACGACTATATATCGAGATGCGAGATCCACACATGAGGCTGCCTCAGCGGGCAGCGGTGACGGTGAGGTCGAAACAGGGTTCATTCTGTGGGTCCAGTCCGACCACTGGAAGGACTCTCCAGCGGGACACTGCCACAAAAAGGGGCGCAGGAGGCCCCTGTCGACCTGACTTACTATGATAGATATAGAATAGTACAGTGCGGGCTGACAAGACGTATTGTATCAAAGTTCGCCACGACATGACGCTCCATACTCTTATGGGGTTTTTCTTTTTCTTTTTCTTTTTCTTTTGGTAAATTTCTTTCCCCTTCAACGATGCTGCTATAACTACCTGGCAGAGTGGGATCTGTTCGACTATCAGGAGTTGTTTTGCTCGTCCGGCCGGCTGTACCCAGACTTGCCGTAATAATCCAGCGCCGTGCCAGTGCACCGTTGGGCATTGGTCTTTGCCCCATCCAGCACGTCCTAGGCTAGCATACCTACATTGAGGTCATCGACGAATCAGAATGAGTCTCATCAAATTGCGGACTTTCTCTCGATCGAGTATCTTCTCAATCTTCTTGTAGTCTTTCCTGATCAGACCTCCGTGGACTCGAGAATTCTCTTGTAGCAGGCCTATTGCTTCGGACCTCGGACCCGCTAATGTCCGGATCAGTCTTGATCCCATGCGGACATGACTGCAAAACAGAGCACAGACTCTTCAGCTGTGTCCAAGAACAGCAGCATCCCTCATCTACGCAAGGCAGGAGGAGGGCAATCAAAGTGCCATTCGGCACGCGTTGATTGCCGAAGCCGGGGTCCTGAGTGAAACTATGTTGGGTTGGATTGGTCGAGGATGTAGTAGACGCTGAGAGTGTGAATTCGCCAACGAATCTGTCATAAATCGCGGGGAGATACTCACGGGCTTGCAGGCTCTTGACCTCCACGACTCTTCTAGCTGGGATTCTGTTGCCTATTGTGGGGTTCATTCGTCCTTATTGCTCCGAGATACTTCATCGCGGGATAACAGCCTGCTGTTAGTGTCTATGAATCCAAGAGTATCAGATTTACATCGCGTACTTGGGCCCTCTCGCCCACCGCGCAGGGCTATATAGAGCGCGACTGAGCCGTAGTTTTGAATGATGAGCCAGAATACTCTCAACGAGCCCGTTCTCACGTTCTCTATTTGAAGACGAACCCTCTGACACTAACGTACTTCATTGCTTGTGCCTGATAGTGCTCTCGATCCGCTCCTGTCACGAAGAAGCCTCGTCCACCTCTGCTTTTAAGGTTCACCGAGGATATTCACTAATTACCATCAAGTCAACATACATAACAGCAACCATGTCTTCAGCATTCCACTTCGGCTTCACCACCCCTTTCCAATCACCGCAGTTACCCTGCAATCTCACCGACTCGACCGGAACTATCAGCCACGGGCAAAACAATCTTCATCAGTGGCGGGGGACAAGGTATTGGTACTGAGATAGTCAAGGCCTTTGCCCAGGCCGGTGCGGCACATGTCATCGTCATGGGCCGGACCGCCTCGAACCTGGGCGCCTCGGTGTCAAGCGCCAAGGCCGACTCCCCCAGCACGGAGTACTCCACCGTTGTTGTGAGTGTATCTTCGGGCGGAGGATATGGCACGAGCAGTTGAAGAGGTCAAGAAGCTGGCCCCTGCAGGCATTGGTGTGCTCATTGCCAACGCGGGATACCTGCATGACGTCGCATCCGTCCCTGCGCTTTCAGGTGATGTGCAGGCCGACGGTACGTCCACAGCGCCGACTGGTGGCAGACCTTTGAGGTCAATGTCGAGGGTATCTACCTACAGGCTCGTCTGTTCCTCACACTGGCCAAGCCAGGCGGCGTCTTTGTGGACATGTCAGCAGCGCCTGGAGCTCATGTCATCCCGGCGATGGGTGCGTTCTCCGGGTATGCTGGGTCGAAGCGAGGGGCAGCGTGTGTGGTGGAGTCACTTCAAGCCGACAATCAGGGACTCAGACTTTTCAATGTGTGTCCTGGAGCAGCGACATCGGACATGTTTACAAAGTCTGGGCTTGCGGCTCTCAGCGACGCGGGAATCCTGCCGGCCGACGAGGGTAAGCCTGATGTACACACCTCAGCTAATAGCTGTTCCTTTTTGACTGACCTAGCTTCAGCCGACCTGCCAGCTCACTCCCTGGTGTGGCTATCCAGCCCCGAAGGCGAGTCTTTGAAGGGGAAGTACGTCTGAGCCAACTGGGATGTTGGTGAGCTGGAGGCGAGAAAGGACAAACTTCTTGCCACAGACCAGCTGGCTACAGGATTAGTTGGACGGCCTTGATATTCTGCTTCAGACGCATCGTTTTCAAACCTTATAATCGCATCGTCTGGTCAGGTGCGAGGCTGGAATTTGAATCAGCATCCTATCTAGACAATGTGGCGGCCAGATGCCTATATGCCTGGCCAGGTCTCCATGATGTATTGGAAAACCTATGCAGTCTTGGATTCTACCGATTTATTCACCCAAAGTCGTCTATACAAGCATATATCTCTTTACCTTGACGATGGTACAGTAAAGATCTTCCGACAAGATAACAACCTCTAAAAGAACAACTACCAGATTCCTGCCAAATCTAATCCGTGGCCTCCTCACCAAGCCGTTCGCAACATGCAGAGCAGCCTCCCCGGACGGCATGTCTCGACCTCTGCAATTGTATTGCTCAAGGTGAAGAGAAACATCTGGCGACTCATTTGTCATCGTCCTCTCGCAGGACCATCTTCAACCACAGCCAGAAGTCTCGCAGCTCTCCTCCGCCCACGTTATGATCGAGGTTTTCATATACATGGCCTTCGACGTTTTCGCGAGCGACGTACTGATGTAGCCTCTTCTGCCCTTCCCTAAACAAGCTGATAGATACGAGCCTATCTGCCATCCCGTGACCAAAGAACCACCGAGGTGTATGTTTCGCGTCCTCGCCATCCGCCCCGGTGACAGCAGGCAGCAAGGCCTTGATCCTGGGGAAGTATCCGCTGAGCCCGAACACACCAGCCACCTGATCCCTCGACTGCCCCTTCAAGCCCCAGACCATTGACACCGCGCATCCCTGACTGAACCCACCCACCACAATCTTGCCCGGCTCGGTACCATCCTCTACCTCCTTGGCGACCAGGGCGTCGATGTGCTTGACCGTCTCCAAGATGCCCTCTTCGTCTTCCTCCTCGTCTAACCTAACCGAGTCTTCATCCTCGTCCTCGTGTGCAGGCACCCTCGGCCTCAAAGGTGACGGCAGCTCATGCGGCTTGTACCAGCAGCGTTGGCCAACAGCCGGATCTACAGATGCCGTGGGAAAGATCCATTTCGTATAGGGTAGCTTTTGGTACATCTGGAACTGCTGAGCAAGGCCGTAGCCTATGCCACGGCCGTCATCTCCGAAGCCATGGAGAAAGACGACGGTGGACCTTTTGGAGGGCTCGGCGGGGATCTCGAGGCGGTCGAGAACAACGTGTTGATTCTGAGCTGCCATTTGGAAGTAGACTGTATGGATTCGAGTAGATAGAGCGGAGTTGCGTACTAGTTATGTGGGAGAGTCATATATACTCTAGATACTTGGTGACACCTGGATGTGTGCAGTCGCTTCCAGTGCGCACGGTTTTGTTTGTTGAGCCAGGCGGGGTTGACGTCCAAGTCGGCAGCGTCACTAGCAGAGGCTGGTATGCGATCATCGGCTAGTATACCTAGGTAATCTCGACCTTATCGTTCTTGAGCGTCAGAATCAGGACCTTTTGTTTTTTTCTTTTTTCTTTTCTTTTTTCTTCTCTTTTTTTTTTTAAAAAAAAAGGGAAGAAAGAGAAGAAGAAAAAAAGATTCCAGGGAAACTATGTCAACGCAGGGTGATGTTGATTCTGTGGGCTCACGATAGTGCTGATGCGAGATGGTATTCAGGACTCGCAAGTAAACGGGTCAAACTCTGAAGCTGATCCTGAACACTTCTGGGTCAGGCCTGCTGTTTGCAGCCTATGAAGACCCTACTCTTGAAGGGCTTGATATCCAAGCAGTACAATAGAGGGGACAGTTTTAGTGAGTTTAATTGCTTAAATCTTGGTTCTCAACTACTTTTTTTTTTTTTGGAAATTTTTTTTTGTGGAGGGGTTATGGGTCAGAGATGGGGTTTGCACCCTCCGCTGCGAGCAGGTGAGTGTCATCATAGGAACACACGGCGGATGTGTCAAGGAAGCGCTGCAACTCTCGAGAGAATCCAAATGATACGTAGCACAGAAAGTCCCCTTCAAGAGGGTGATTGGTGGGTCTATAAGGAGGTTTCTTTGGTACTACCTTTGCATAATAACGCACGAGTGATGCGAACCCAACGTCAAGGGAGGTTGTGCGACCTGACCGAACTTTTCTCCCCCCTACGACATAGCACAAGCACAAGCACAAGCACCGTCTCACCACATTTGCCCCGTCTTTCCTTCTGTCGCTTCCCTGCAGCCCAGCCCATAATCGAACGAACACGTTGTGTGCCTGACGCGGTGCGACGCTAGTCCGTCACACCGGGAAGGGAAAATTCGCCCGTCGTCGAGGGTGAGGGAGACAACAAGGCACACGCTGGACAGGCACGATAACGGCAGACGACGACGTCAACACGGAACACGAGGTGGAGGGGACCAAGACCACCTGCGCTCAGCCTTATGAGACTAGCATCGGACTTTCTGTCGCCCGCGCGTCTTGAAGCCTCATTTGTTCTTCCTGGTCTCAGCCCTCGAGTGCGTCAATCTACACCGGCCGGCGCCAATCACGACTCGAAGCGGGCTGGTGCCGACGCCGTGGGCGCCCGTACCTCGGCTGTGTCAGCGGAAGGATTACTGTATGCATGGCACTGTATTGCGGCAAATACGGCATCGTGCAGCTCGTTGCATACCCATGCCGTGCCAGTCAACTTTCTTTGTACGTCAGGGGCAGGTCCAGAGCATGACCGCAGATTCTCTGCGCCCTGTCACGATCCACCGGGCCTGACGATAGCGGCCGACGGGGACGTCGAGTCCATCACACCCGGGGACCCCTAACCTATCGTGCTATCCTGTCTATCAATAGCCAGACCAGTCGTGGGCGAGCTGAACGCAAGGGACTCACTGCTCAATTAGGTCTCCCAGCCGGCCTAGGCACGGAGCCCCACCCCCTTCTCCGCCAGGGCTGACAGACGTCAACAGGATGTCACCCATCCCTCAGCCTCACTCACACACTGCAGCACTGACCTCATATGGCTTGACTTGAGTGGACAGCCAGAGATCTTACCCGAGGTGTCATCTACCACTACTGACATGCCCACAGGACGGAGGCCTGTTCCCCCCAGCGTTGCATTCGCCTGTCCGGGCCACCCAGGCTATGCATGGCACCCCATGCCCCATCTCGCCCATGCGCCGTCGCCTTTGGTCCAGCGACAACGCTGTGCCACCACATTGTGTGGGAAGCCCACACGAACATGCACCCCTGGTCCCGATATGCCATCTAGCCATCTCGAATTCCCCGCCCGGTGACGCCCACTCATGGCCCCTCCGCATGTCTTGTCCGCATGAGCAGAAAAGTTTTTGGGAACCTGAGGCTGGATATCATACTGGACGTTACTCCTGGCGCCTCACCTCATCAACCTCCGCCTCCGCCTTTTGCGACCTTGGATCCCGCGAGACTTCCGCCTCTGCCCGAATGTACGGACGAAGCTTGGGTTTCCAATGGACTCCGATGACGACCCTCACCGAGAAATATCAGCCTGTGCCGGGACGAGAAGGCCTCCTGAGCCTCTATCGACTGCGCTTTCTGCCTCGGCACAACCAAGCCGTCACATGAAGCCTTCCGAGCTCCAGCATGTTACGACAAATGGGGACCCTTCTTTCTCTAGTGCCCGATTGTGGAGAGGAAAGCCCCATCCGAACCCACCCAAATCTGGTCCAGGCACGTGGGATCAGTGGGTCTCCGGCCACTGCATCGGCCCCAGACGACCAGTCTAGGTCGCCCAATGACCTCTAGAACGGTGGTAGTACCGGGTCTCTTTTCTTCCGGCACTGCAACACAAGGAAGGGAGAGGGAGAAAGGGCAGGGGCGCTCCGGATTGTTCGGTGATATGCTCTTCATTACTGGTGTTGCGGTGACTGTGGAATTAGTATTTCCGTATGACAGCCGTCCAGTGGTATCGGGGCGCCAACGACAACTCCTGGTTCCGCACAGCACGAGATATCCAGGCTTCCGCGGACGGCTCCCTGCGCTGTGGCGTCCCTGATGTTCGTCTGCCCACGTTGTTCAAAGGAGGAGAGCACTTGAAGCCGCCTTCCGACCCTGGCCTACGCCCACCCTGGCTGGTCTGCACCCTCGTCTGAAGATATATCGTCTCTTATCGCGGTGCCAGGAAGCGGGATCTCCATCGATCCTGTTATGTGCCATGGTAGTAGTAGTAGTAGTAGTAGTAGTAGTAGTAGTAGTAGTAGCGGTTCCCGCCAGTACGGGACGGGACTGAGCCAGCCAGCACGGGCCAGGCGCTCCCGCATGGGGTCCGCAGAACTGGGCCCGCTGGACTCGTACTATGAAAGTATGAGGCGAGCCTATCCTCGATGCGAAATCCCATCTCGCCTGGGTACCATAGTATTATCCGAAAGCAGCCCGATCCTTCACCGAGCAGCGGCTGACGTCTAGTAAACTGACCAATAGGCCCCCGAAGTCGTCCTGCTATTTTCTTACTCCCGACGAGTATTTTTTTACCCACTGGGCGGAAGCGATCTGCAGCTGAATACCGATCATGCCAGGACTAGCATCGGATGCGACAGGGTGCCGGCTACGCCGACTCAGCTAGAGAACGAAACGTGATATTCGTTTACTGTTGAACCAGAGGCCATCTGCGGCATTGTGCGTACCGCCGGACCCCAAAGTTGACAGCCCTGTGCTCGACTGCCCGGTCGATCTCTTCCTGCGTAGGGCAGCGGACGACCTCTTTCGTGCCCCCCCCCCCCCCTCTCCCCCCTTGCTGCATCATTAGCTACCTACCTGCCCTCCCCTCATCTGGGTGCTACCTTCTCACCTTTACTCAAGCCCCCTTCGCAGGTTTGCCCTTCTACTGCGAACAGCCCCACAGGATTATCATCGATGCAACTACCCCCCCTCCTGGTCGAGGAGAACGGGATATGCTTGGCCCTCGGCCGTCCACTTTATATAAGAAGGGCCGCAGGCTCTGCCAGCCGTAGCCGCCGGGGGTCAATGAATCCATAGAAATACATCCTCCTCCACCTGTATTGTTTCCCAGTCGTGTACGATACCCCTCTGGTCCCTCCTCCGTGATCACTTCGTTGTGAGCTCGCACTCTTATACCCACTATAGAGATACCCCCGACCACCACTGGTCTCGTTCTTGTATCAGTCTTGACGCCCGGCCTGCGGATCGTTGAGCACGCAAGCGGTTCGATATACCCAGAGATAGTGTCCTTGTTCGCTGTTCTCGTCTACAGGATTCTTCGGTCCCAGGGCCGCACGCGTCTTGGGAGCAAGCCACACCACGCAGACCGCCCAAACAGACAATATGGCCGCAACAAATCCGGTCCCGTCCGTGTCATTCCACGAGGGGTCTGGCAGCGCAGACCTGATGAACGGCGGTCCAGTAGGCCCGATCAACGGCCACTATGTCAACGGCACTAGCACAGACGGCAGCACCAACAGCCGGCCGCCCACCCCTCGTTTTCCCCTCAAGGACGACCTCGGCCAAGACGGACCGCACGCGCACACATCTCCACGGGCGGTGACCTGGCCAAAGTCGCCATCGATCCTTACGGATCTCGGCGCCGAGGACCAGGAGCGCGCGGCGGCCGAGCACGCAAGCCACCAGGTCCCGGTGCCGGGCCCTCATGAGGGCGGCGCCGGCGGCCCGCGGTCGAGGACGTACGCCCGTGTCCAGACGTATGTAGAGGACGAGGGCCGGGCCGAGGGGGCCTTCCCGCGCATCTCGAAGCCGGTGGAGCTGCTCCGTGGTAGTTACGACTGCATCGTCATCGGCAGCGGGTATGGGGGCGGTGTCGCGGCGAGCCGGATGGCGAGGGCGGGTGAGACTGTCTGTGTCCTCGAGAGGGGCAAGGAGAAGTGGCCCGGCGAGTATCCCAACGGCGCAGAGAGTGCAGCTGAGGAGTTGCACTGGAGTGGGACGTTCCAGCCGAATTCATACTTTAATGGGATCGCCGTTGATGGCGGAAACCCCACGGGGATGTACCACTTGATCTTCGGAAAAGGCCAGAACGCGGTTGTCTGCAATGGTGAGTCCGATCCCGACGATACGGGGGAAGAAGAAAGAAAAAAAAAATCAGAAAACCCACCAAACAAACCAAACCTTCCGCAGCGAGTGGTGGTTAATTCCGCGTTAGGTCTCGGCGGTACCAGCTTGATGAACGCCAACGTCTTCCTGGAGGCAAATCAAGATGCCCTGATGATGAGGGCGTGGCCTGAGGAGATCAGAAAGAATCCTGACTGTCTGGACAAGTGTAGGTAACATATCTCATCCGTCGCGGAACCTTCCCTGCTGACACCTCCACCAGACTACAAGAAGGCAAAGGACATTCTCGACCCGCAGCAGTACCCAGCCGACTGGCCCAAGCTGCCCAAGCTCGAGCTCCTCAAGAAGCAGGCCGAATACCTCGGCATGGCGGAGAAGTTCAGCCGCGTACACCAGACGACCCGCTTCCGCAACGGGCCCAACAGCTGCGGCGTCGAGATGCTGCCCTCGGCGCTCACGGGCCAGGACGCCACGGGCGTCAACGACGGGTCCAAGACGACCACGCTCGTGACGTACCTCGCGGACGCGTGGAACTGGGGCGCCGAGATGTTCTGCGAGTGCGAGGTGCGGTTCATCGAGAAGTGCAAGGACCCCAAGCGCGGCGGGTACAATGTGTACTTTGCCTGGCACGGCCGGAACAGGGGCCACTTCAAGGCGAACCTGCATGGTGACCTCATGTGGGTGCATGCGAAGAAGGCTGTGTTCCTTGGTGCCGGCGCCATTGGGACAACGGAGATCCTGCTCAGGAGTAGGGAGCTGGGTCTGAGCATGAGCGATACGGTTGGACAGAACATGTCTGGCAATGGGGACATGCTGGCCTTCGGGTGAGTGACCGCAGAGAGGCCAGCACCTCCGTGGGGAGGAGCAAGCTGACCTTTTGACTGCAGATACAACACAGACGAGGCCGTCAACGGTGTCGGAAGACCATTCCCGTCGCCATACAACCCCGTGGGCCCTTGTATCACCGGGATCATTGACAACCGTGAGGGCCATGCCAATCCCTTGGACGGCTATGTCATCGAGGAGGGAACCATCCCCAAGGCATTAGCACCCTTCTTTCGGGTCATGTTGGACATGATGCCCGGCAGCATCTCCTCCGACGAGGGCATCACGGCCCGGGCTCAAGCCTCACTGGCCCGATGGGGTAGTCGGATTCTGGGTCCCTACTTCAAGGGCGGGGCGATAGAGAGGACCCAGGTGTACCTCATCATGTCGCATGACAGTGAGTCTCCCTTTCGAGTCGTTGGCGTTGGATGATCTCAAGCTGACAACCCCCGCGTAGGCAACCAGGCGGTGCTCACCCTGAAGAATGACAAACCAGTTCTTGAGTTCCTGGGTGTCGGGCGAAGTGATCACGTCAAGCAACTCAACGAAATCCTCGCCAATGCTACCAAAGCCGTCGGCGGCACCCTCGTGCAGAACCCCTTCTTCGCCCTGATGGGCGAGCAGGAAGTCACCGTTCATCCCATCGGCGGTGCCTGCATGGCTCGCGACGGCACCGCGTCCACCGGCGTTGTCAATCATGTCGGCGAGGTCTTTACGAACGACAATGAGGGCGATAGCAAGGCAATCCATGAGGGACTGATCGTCATGGACGCAGCCATCATTCCCGCGGCACTAGGTGCCAATCCCCTCGCAACCATCACCGCTCTTGCAGAAAGATCCGTCGAGGCATACTGCTACAAGCATGGTCTGGTGATTGAACACGAGAGCAACGGCATCCTGGATGTGTTCGGCGAGCCGAAGCACCATCCCAAGCGAAGAAATACTAAGAAGATGTTGGCGGAAACAGCTGTCACAACCGCCGAAATCGACAGCGTCGACGGCGCCGCGCACGTCATCAGCAGCGCGGACGCGATCAAGGCCAGCGGCTTTGGCTTCACCGAGGTCATGTCGGGGTTCATCCACCACGATGAAGAGGGCATGAAAGAGGACCTGCGGCCCACGTACGAACTAGCCTACCGGACGGCCAAGAGCCTCTGCGAGAGCGCGCGGTTCTTTTTGAGCGTCCAGGCCTTCAACACCACGAGCATCGTGCAGGATGCTCAGCACAGGGGGATGTTGACGGGCACCTTTGTGTGTCCGACGATCCCCGGGTCGCCGTTCATGGTGCGGAGGGGCGAGTTCAACCTGTTCAAGCTCGACCTCAAGGCGCCCGGCACGCGCAACCTGACGTACGACTTCGACATGACGGGCGTCAACGGCGAACTGCTCCACTTCCACGGGTACAAAGTCGTAGACTCGTCCGTCGCGCTCTCCCCTTTCCAGTTCTGGCGGTCGACCACCACATTATATGTGACAGTAAGCAGGCGCACCCAGAGACGCTCCATCACCGACGAGGCCTGGTGCAGGCTGCCCGTCGTCGCAAAGGGGGTCATGCACATCCAGCCCGGCGACTTCTTCTCCGAGATGATGACACTCTCGCCGACGGGCAGCTCGCTCCTGCAAAAGGCGCTGTCGGCAGCCAGCTTCATGACCTTCTTCACGCGCAAGTCCATGTCACTCTTCCTCGCGCCTTTCACTTCACTGCAGTACCCTTCGGCCATCTACACCGGCTATGTGAACAACACTCTCCCCGATAAGTCTTTCGACATCTGGTCCGTCGACGACGTATGCACCAAGATGCATATGTGGAATGCGACGCACCCGCCCTCGGACGGCAGCCCGGTCCAGGACCTCTTCATGATCCCTGGTGCAAGCGTGGACCACCAGATCTTCGCACTGCCGACAATTCCATACAACGCCGTCAACTACTTCACGCGCGCGGGCTACCGCGTCTTCGTCACCGTCCACCGGATAGGCTCGGTCATGATCGCCGAGAACAACTGGACGACCTTCGACGCGAGGCTGGACATCAAGGCGTGCCTGAAGAGCATCCGTGAGTTGAACAAGCACGAGTACGCGAAGAAGAACAAGCTCAGTGCCGACGAGCTGGCCAAGAGCGGCTACCAGCCGCCCAGCACGTACTGCATCTCGCATTGTATGGGCAGCGTCGCCTTTTCGTGCGGCCTACTGGACGGCACCATCCCGAGCTCCTGGGTCAAGGGCGTCACCTGCTCCCAGGTCTTCATGAACCCCATCTGGAACTCCATGAACCTGATCAAGGCGAACGCCGGTCCTATCCCGCTCGACAAGATATACAAGATGCTCGGGGGTAACTGGTTTAGCTGCTCGACCTCGCGGGACGACAGCATCGTGCAGCGCGGACTGAACCAGCTCCTGCGCTTCATGCCCGACGCAAGGCGCGAGATCTGCAACAGTGCGAGCTGTCACCGGATCAGCCTCACCTATGGCCGGTGCTGGAACCACCACAACCTCAACGAGGCAACCCATCGCCAAATCGACCGCTTCTTCGGTGGAGTGAACATGCGGCTGCTGCACCTGCTCATGAAGATGGGGACCGACGGCCATGTCATGGCCAACGGGCCTCTGTTCGAGCGGCTTACCACGCGGAAAAACATCGAAAGGCTGTGGGGTCTTCCGTTCCTGCTGTTCGTAGGCAGCGAGAATGCCGTCCTCAGCCCGGAGGCCACGGAGAGAACTTATGAGGTCCTCTGCGACACCTTTGGGACAAGGGCCGGCGGTGCTTCTGGGGTGATCGGCGAGGGACGTGATGACGGCGGTATTGAGTACCGCCGGCGGGTGATCCCTGGGTACGGACACTTGGATTGCTGGATGGGCAGGAATGCGTGGAAGGATGTGTATCCTTTGGTCAGGGAGGAGGTGGACCGTGTGTGCCACGGGGGCAAATATCACTTTAAGGAGCCCGACGACAAGTTCAAGAGGATGGTAGACAGCGGCGAGCTGCTCTGCTGATCGAGGGTTGGATAGTTTCCCGACTTTGTGCTAACCTTTCCGCTCGATGGTGTTGGAGTTAGGGTCCCTCTGTCCTTTTATTCGTCTGTACACCCAACCTTTCGCGGTAGCATGGCTGGCAGGATTGCTTGGGGCGTGGTAGGGTATGGCAGGTCATGGGAAGGCAATGATATGCCTCCGCACACGAGGCTGGTACCTCGACTTGGAGGCTATCTTCTGATACAAATTCTCGAGAGCAACATCGAGGTGGCTTGGTGATCTGTATCCACATCAACGAGCAACCCTCTTCTTGACAATACACTGGCAAAGAAAAGAAAAAAAAAAAAAAAAAACCCCCCCCCAAAAACCAAAGGGCTTCTCATTTCAGAATGGTTAAACGTTTCCGAGACAAGAACTCTCTCTGTAGACGCGTTGCGCGTGATTGCCAGCATGTTCGGTGGGCGGGACCCAAGATCTTTAAAAACTTCAAGCGACGAGACCGAGTCAGGCTACTCATGTCATGAACTGAGTTCAGCCTCGACTTCAGTGATGAGGCACGAGTTTCCGGGCTTTGCATGCATGTGGCAGTTTGAGCAAGATCACTGGCGCGGGTACTTAGCCTTGTGAAAGGTGCAGAAAATACGTGGACGAGAGACATTAGATACCACAACTCGACCATATTGTCTGGCTTGGGCGTGTAAGCCTATAAAGAGCGCTGCTATTTCTTTTCATATCTTGGTCAAGGGAAGAGGCCATCTGCACATACCAGCTTCTCCTTCTGGTATGTTCGCCGGATCTCTTTCCCTCCCGAATCCCTTGTTGAGTGAGATGCAGATTAGATCTTGATACTGCCGAAGCAAACAACTCGCTGAGAACATTATAGCATCTTGTTCTTATAGGATGGATGAAAATCGGCAGTCAAATACGTCCCATTCATATCTTGAGATATGTGAAGACTGGTGGTCTACCGCTTCGACTTGGCCTTCCTCCTCAGCGCCCGGACCTCCTTCTTCATCCTAGCATCCACCATCTTGTACCGTCCCTTGACACCAGACGGCCTTCCCTTGCCCTTATTCGCCCCCCTAGCAACAACCACCTTGATCGGCGGCCGCTTGGTCTTCTTGCTCGCCTTGGACAGCAGCTTAGCTATACTGTCCGCCTTCTCCCTCTCCGTCATGCCCTCGGACGCGGCCAGGACGTCGCTCTTCTTCTTGAGCTTCTCAAGCCTGTCCGCAGCCCGCTGCCTCTTGCGCGCCTTGGCCTCGCGGACCTTCTTGATGGGCCGCGCGTTGAGGGCGCGCATCTTCTCCTTGATGGCCTGGGCTGCGGCCTTGGTGATGGGTTTCTGTTGCTTGTCGTGCTTGGATTCGTCTTCCATAAACCACTCTGGCAGGCCGTCTCGGTCCCGGAAAGCGTGCTTGTTGAAGCCGTCGTCCATCAGGTCGTGGCTGCTCTTCTTCCCTGTGGCGAGCTCGTGGGCGAGCGTCATTGCTTCGGCGGTGATGATGTCGATTTCTGCGTGTCCCGGTCAGTAAGGAGGTTCACATGTTTCGGGAAATGGAATGGGCCTTTCTCACCTGGCCTGTTGTCTTTCCTCTTTCGTTTCTCTTCTTCCTCCCAGTCACTTTCATCCTCTTCTTCCACGTCCGCTTTCGGACCCTTGACAACCTCGATATCCTCGTCATCGTCGCAAGGTGCATCAACAGCTGCACGCCCATTCTGTTTTGATACCTTGGGCAGGTCATCGTCGGATGAGATTTCATCCATCTCGTCCACCTCCATCGCTTCAACATCTTCCGCCTCGCCGGCATCGTCTTCTGGCTCGTCCAACAGGCCTTCGATATCCTGGAAGACGTCCTGGTTGAAGAAGGCTCTCGCTCGCTTTGACAACCCTGAGGCGTCGGCTTGATCGTTGTCGAGATCCGTCAGCAGGGACTTCCGAGGCAGGCCATCCTCGCCGTCTGAGTCCTCCTCGCTGTCCTCCTCGAGCTCGCTCTCATTATCACTAGCAACCTGCTCGTCCGCGGAGACGCCCTCCCACTCGTCGTCGTCGTGTTCCTTCCGGGCCCTCTTGGCACGGTATTTCGCATCCGCAGCCGACTTCCTCTCCCTGTAGGCATCGTACATGCTGTCCAGCTCGCGCTCCAGCCTGTCTTCTGCATCGTCACTCTCATCCCCGGAAGCAGTTTCGACAGCCTGTTGTTTCTTGGCGTCTCTCTCGTTGACCTTGACCATCTTGCCCTTGGCGATCCTGTTCAGGGTGCCGCCCGCCTTATCGATGGCTTTCAGCTGGAACATGGCGTCCTCGCCCATAGGGCCTTGCTGCTCCATACCAATGTCCATGGGCGCAGTCATGTTGAGCTGCATCCGAACGATGTCCTTCTGCCTCTGCTCGTTCTCCTTCCTCCTGTCCTTCTTCTTCCTGGAGTCCTCCCTGTCCTTGAGGGCCTGCAGCTCCTCCTGGATCCTCATCTCCTCGTCCATGGACCCGACCGCAGCGGTCTCTTCAACCACCTCCGGCTGGGCAGTCTTCTTCGTTGGGAAGCCAAAGATCTCACGGACCCCCAATCGCCACTTCAGCAGGATCTTGAACTCCTTCCGGCCCAGCACCTTCAGATCCTCGCAACACCTCCGGATCTCGTCCGTTGTCTCGGGTAGCTTGTCGAGCGCCGCGAGAGCGACGTCCCCGTTCCTGGCCTGGTCGAAGTGCAGCTTGTTGATGCTCCCCAGTATGGCAATCGGGTCGGTCGTCTGGATGAAGTCGCTCGCGGGGATCTCCTTGAACTGCGTCCAGTCTCCCTCCTCGTAACCGTCCCTCTTCCTCTTCTTGATCTCGGGGTTGTACACCTTGGCCTCGTTGTTCGGGGTCGGGGCGGCAAGCTCTTCGAAGACGGCGCGCGGGTCCAGGAACTTGGGGTCGATGCGTTTGGGCGCCTTGAAGCCACGGCAGACGACGAAGATCTCGGCAGACACGTTTCGGGAGGAGGGGGGTTTGGTGGCCTCAACCTTGGCGAAGAGCTGGTTGAAGACCCAGAGGAGGGAGTTGTAATCCTTGGAGCGGAAGACCTTGGTGACAAACGTCCCGCCCTCGACGAGGAAGTCTGTCGCCAGCTTCATGGCCTGCAGGGCCAGCTCGGCCTGGTTGAAGGAGTCCTGGACCCATGCGGTACCGACGTTGGGCGCACCATCGTGGAGGACGGTGTCGGCCTTCCAGGTCTTGAGGTGCTTCCTTATCGTAGCTCGGCACTGCTCGGTGGTTATGTCGCTCTGGAAGGTGATGACCTTTGGGATGGGCTTGATGGGGGCCAGATCGACGCCGACGATGAGGCTGTTTACGGGCATGACCTCGGCCGCGACCTGACACCATGACTATGCCCGACCCGTCAGTACGCCATACAGTGTGCAGGTAGGGCAGGGCAGGGCAGGGTAGGGACGTACGCCTGGCGCCGCGCAGAGGTCCAGCAGGACCTTGCTCTTCTCGAGGAAGCCATATTTCTTGTTCAGCTGGATGAGCTTGAAGGCAGCGCGGGCCCTATAACCCTTCTCCTTTGCGAGCTTATACCACTTGTCGAGACGACCCTTCCCGTGTTTCTTCTGGATCGCCATGATGTACGTGCCGCGCTGCGAGGGCGGTCCAGAAGCGTGTTGGGCAGCCTTTGTTCGACTGTGGGTGTTCTTCTTGGACCTTTTTTCCCTTTATTCTTCTTCCAAAATCATCTAGAAATTTCGTACGATAAGATAAGAAATCTCGCCGCAGGGATTGTCCCGTGCCAGGGCGGTGCAGGGGAACAGGGGGGCACCTCGCCCACCTGGGACCTGGCGTGGGCCACTATGGCATGTACTGTAGGTGCTCCCGTACCGCGGTGAGGTACCTCGGTGGGGTCGTGCGAGAATAGCGGGTACAGCCTAATTGGTGGCGGTGATTGGTGGTGATGGCGCACCTGCAGGTCCCATCTACACGGTACGCGTTCCTCACTGCACCCTGTGGCGTCTTTTGCGCGCGTCGTGAGGACCGCGACGAGCGCCCCAGCCAACCAGGCCGTCCCTCCACAGCCTGGGCAGGATCCTGTCAACCTCACACAAGCTCCCACCTCGCCTCTTCTGCTGGGGCGGCTCTCTGTTCTCCCCTCCCCGCCTCCCACCCGTTCTCCAGTTCCATCTCTGAACCTGACTGGACAAGGATGGTCTCTCTCGTCGCGTTGTAAACAGCGTCCTATTTCCTCGTCTCCCATCTCGGTCTCGCGGGACCACGAGGTGGCTCCATACATACACTGACGTCCTCTCCTCTCGTCTCCTCTCGTCTCCTGGAAGCTAACGCGCCATCACCAAATCACGATCCAACTGGCAGCCCGGGCGAGGGAGGCTCTTCAGCAGAAGCCGGAGAAGGGAGGGTCATGGCTGGGGAAGATGGTCCAGCAGAGCCACCAGTCCGTCCCAGCCCGAGAATCCGTAATGCCATGATCCCCGACGGTGCAGCGCCTCTGTCACCGCCTCGGCGTCATACCAAACAGAGGAAACCACCGTCCATAACGCCCAGGAAGTTCAACGCCTTCTTCGCCCGCAGATCCACCCGCTCCAGGACCGCCTCGGGCTCCATCGATGAGACCACCCGCGCCTTGGGAGCCATCACCGGTTCGGCTGTTAACGGACGCCAGCGCCAGGTCAAGGACTCTCCGGTCCCCCTCAAGCAGCCCCTATCCAGGCCGAAGGTCGGGTTCCAGGATGAGAACGGGACCGAGACGCCCAGGCAGATAAAACGACGGAAGACGGGCCACCACACCCCTCCCGAGTCCTCACCTCTGAAGCCACCACCGCCAGGACTCCTCCAGTCCTCTCCATGTGCCCGAGGTGCAGAGGACAGGCTACCCACCTCGGCTCTCCTCAGCCCTCTCCAGTCACTCCCGGCTAGCAGCCAGGCGACAGAGGACATATCCGACTTCGAATGCGACCACTCCGACGCCGACGCCGACGATGACGGGCCCGAGCCCGAGCCCGAGCCCGAGCCACCAAGACGCCTCACCCAGCTCGCCCACCGGGGCATGGCCGCCCACCTCTTCCAGCGCCAGCTCGGTGGCATGCCACGCGGAGGCCGCTCCTATCTCTCCACGCCCACCTCCGACTGGCGCTCCGAGACGGCCGGCTTCCACTCCGGCCCGGAGGACATCCACCATTCCACCAGCCACGACGGGCACCCGCGGTGCATCCCCTTCTGCGCCGCAGCATGCAGCACCAACACCCTGGTCGCGGTAGGCGACGAGGAGGGCCGCGTGCGGCTGCTGGACACCTCGCCTGCCTCCAAGTTCGACAAGATCCACCTGTGCTTCCGGTCTCACAACAACGCCATCATCGACCTGGCCTTCTCGTCCGACGACTCCCGCCTCGCCACCGCGTCGGGCGACCAGACGGGCAAGGTGATCGACATGATGACCCAGGCCCCCATCTCCATACTAGGCCAGCACACTGCCTCGCTGAAACAAGTCCGCTTCCAGCCCGGCCGCGGCGGCGGTCACGTCCTCGCCACGTCCTCCCGTGACGGGAGCATCCAGATCTGGGACCTGCGATGCCACGGCGGCCCCGTCTCCGACTCTATCACGCTCGAACGGGACGCCGGGCTGCGGTACACCGCGCCGCGAAGCATCACCTCAGGCTGCGCCGTCAACTCCTTCTTCGGCGCACACGAGGCCATGCCGCGGCACCAGACCCGCTCCGTCGGCCTGAGCACCAACCCACTAGTCACCACCACGGACCACGCCGACGTCGCCTCCAGGGGTGAGGTCCCTGGCCGGCTCAGCGACGTGTCCGTCACCGCCATCCATTGGCTCCCCGCGGGGCGGGAGCACCTGCTCCTGTCCGCCTGCGAGGCCGACGCGAGCATCAAGCTCTGGGACATACGCACGATCCACACCTCCCGCTCGCACCGCACGCCCGTGCCCGTGGGCTACACGGCGCCCCCGACCAGCCACACCAACTGGCGGCACTTTGGTATCTCCAGCCTGTCGCTCTCCAGCGACGCGAGCCGGCTCTACGCCCTCTGCAAGGACAACACCGTGTATGCCTACTCCACCTCACACATGGTCCTGGGGCCGTCACCCGGGAGTGTTGTTGGTGGTGGTGGTGGCAGCAGCTTTGCCTCGACCAAGAAACCGAGGCACGCCCCCGCCGAGCAGATGTCCGGCCCCCTGTACGGGTTTCGGCACGGCAACTTCCACGCGACGAGCTTCTACATCAAGTCCTCCCTGCGGCCCCTGCAGGACGGCAGGAGCGAGCTGCTGGCCGTCGGCAGCGCGGACGGGACGCCGGTCCTGTTCCCCACGGAGGAGAGGTACTTCAGGAGCGCCATCGAGGCAGGGAGGCTCAACAGCCAGAACGGCCCGGACGCCACGCTGACCACCACCACCACCACCAACAGCAGCAGCAGCAGCAGCAGCAGCAGCAGCAGCAGCAACCCGTTCCCCGGGTCCCGCAGCACGCACACCCCCGCGCAGAGGAGGCCCGCGCTCAGCCGCGCGCCCAGCGCCGTCTCCCACAGCCACCTCCGCGCGTCGGTCCGGGAGGACATCCCCATCATCCGGTCCGTCGGCGACGTCAGCTACGGGACGCCGCTCGTGCGCGGCCACAGCAAGGAGGTTGGCGCGCTGGCGTGGGGCAGCGGGGGCAGCCTGGTCACCGTCAGCGACGACTACCTGATCCGCTGCTGGCGGGAGGACGACCGCGGCGCCAAGGCGAGGGACCTGCGGGTGAACGGGGAGACCGAGGGGCGGAGGTGGGGGTGCGGGTGGGCCGGGATCGAGGCAGCTTGGGATGAGGACGAGTGACGGGCTGACAAGCACGAGGTGGCCTGGGTTGGCCATGCGAGGGGGTTGTGCCGAAACACGGAGGCTTGCTGTGGCTTTATGAACGTGAACGTTTCTTTTGTCTTCCTGCATATTTCGGGGAGCTCAGGACAAACAGGGGGTTGGATGAAATAGGCGTACTGGGAGTGAGGATGGAGACGTCTCACATTGCATCGACTAACCAGGCAGGTTAGACAAGATACTAGCACATATCACGGAGATGACACAATATCACGAGGTCATACAAGTTCTTTCAGTTTTAACGCCGGCGTCCTCGTAAACGCCCCTGCAGTTCAGAAGGAGTTCATGGTCCCGCCATCAAGATGCAGAATGTGCTTTGATCCTCAATCTACCGGTGGATTTGAGACTGCCTGCCCATCATTATCATTTTAAGGGGGAATTACCCTGGTTCCCTCCCCTTGCTCCCGATCAACGCCGACCTTCCCGCTCGAGTATGCATGATGCCACTGTCCGATCTCACCCATTCAATAACCGCTCGCAATTCATGCAGCTTCCATTCCCTGGTCATGAGTCAACGGCCCAAGCGCCAAGTCCGAATGCCGCACGTAGAGGTACGCCGCAAACACCATCGCGATGCCAACAAGCGCGGCGAGATTCGACATGGTAGCGTAGAGGGCATAGCTGGTGCCCTCCCTGCGCGGCCTTGCCTGCTTGGCCGCGGGCATACGGCCCATGGGGCAAGATTCTACGTCCGCGCCGGCGCGGTCAAAGCTGGCCCCGTCGAAGCCGTGGGGATTCCCCTTCTCGGGATCGCGTCTGAGCGCTCGGTCGGGCCGGGGGAGGTCCCGACCGTAGAGGACCGTTCGGAAGCCCTCGCCGGGGACGGCGGCGTCGTGGGCGAGACTGGACTCGTCCCAGTGCAGCTCGGGCTCGGGCTGGGGCTGGGCACCCTGATACCCGCCTGGTCCTTCGGATGCCGACGGGGGGCTCGAGCTTTCCGAAGGGTGAGGATCGGCCAGCCCCCTCGTGGCCGCGGGAGCCGTCGCCGTGCCCAATCTCGAGCTGCCGCTAGACCTCCGTCTCGCCCTCAACAGCCTTCCCTTCGCAAGAGCGATGCTGTCTCGCAGCCGGGATCCTATGGTGGTGCCTCTTGACGAGTAGGTTGGTGGGTGTGGGATTTTCTGCGCATGGCCCTGCGCCTGAGAGGTGCCAAACACCACGTCCAGCTGTCCAACCACACCCTCCAGGCTGTGGAAGATGGCCGTAGATTCCTCGACGATGTCCTTCCTCTCCGGCTCGGCCAGCAGTCGCTCAGCCTCAGCAAAGCGCGCCTTGAACTCGGCCTTCAATTCCTTACATTGCTGTCGAGGGTTGTCGCCAAGCGGGGGGTCAAAGTCCAGGAACCCGAGGGGAACCTCGACGGACGAGTCGCGCGCAGCAAGCCCAGGTGGGTTCAGGCCATCTTCAGACGTGCCGCCGTGGCGCCCGGGCCTCGTGGGGTCATCCCGAGGCTTGCATCCCACCATGTGCGGCCTGATCGGTGTCGGCGTCTCATGCCAGAAGTCGGAGTTCATGAACAGCAGTTCCGTCCTGATGTAGGACCCACCTGACAGCAGTGCCAGGTAGAGGGAGTAAGCGTACGCCAGCAGGAGGTGTGGCCTTGCATTGACCGAGTCTCTGATGTGGAGCGTGAACTTCCCCAGTTGCCCCGACGTGCCGGCCGACCTGATCTGCCCGTCGATGACATGATCAGGCCAGCCCGTCATGGCCCGAATGTCCGCCTTGATCCGGCCCGCCCGCACCATATTAGGCCAGTAGGCCCCTTCGAGGACATGCCGGGTCCTCTCCGTGATCTGGGGGGTCTCATCATGCTGGCCTGGGTCGGTGCTGAAGGGGAAGACGTAAGGTACGGGCGCGATCTCCGAGTGGACGCCTAGGATGTTTTGCCAGAGAGATTCGAAGGCGATGTAGACGGCACCGATGTGGATGAGGCCGGTGGTGTAGGCCGAGGGGTTGTCCGTATGAGGAGGCACAGCCCTGGGCATGCGATCGAGGATGAGCCTGTTAATCTTGGTATGACTCGAGGCTATGGCCACGTCTATCTGGTGTGCCAGGGACTGTGAGTCCCCTTCCGAAGGGGAGGAGGTGCTGCCGGCCATAGGACGTGTCGATGTCTCGGGTGTCCCCTCGATATGGAGCCTGGGGCTGGAGTTCTTGAAGGGTGGCCCGGGGAAGATGTCTCGGGATACCATGCGGCCGCGGTAGCCGTTTACAGTGGGAAAGGTCCGCTAACCCGGTGACACGCTTCACCACGAAATTCAGACCACTGCTGAACACGCCGACCGATGACTGAGCAATCTGACTGGTTCTCGTGGGGCCTGAGGTTGTTGGCGATAGGTCGGGCACAGGGCCGGGGGAAGTTTCTGGGTCTTCTCCTGTCTAGGGGAGGAGAAAGGTATGCCAAATGATTCTATAGGCCTTCTAGATGCTGTAGGAAGAAAATAAGAATGAAGAAGAAGAAGAAGAAGAAGAAGAAGAAGAAGAAGAAGAAGAAGAAAGAGTGGTTGAGTTTGTCGCAGGGTGGGTCGTCAATCTGAGTGGACAAATGACGGTGGTGGAAGTCTCGACACAGCAGAGGACTTGTGCTCCGTCTAACCATGTCATAGTAATAAAGGACGGTAGAAAAGATCAACAACAGGCGTTGGGAGACAACCCCAGAGAAGGCGGAAAGAGGATGGCGACGTAATCAGGACTTGCCCCCCCCCCCTCCGGGTGAAGGAGTGATGCCCCAGGTGGAGGCTTGATGTTATTGAGGGAGAGGGAGAGAGGTAGCCGCGACTGGAGGCGGAGGGAGGGAGGGAGGGAGGGAGGAGGAGGAGGAGGAGGAGGAGAGAGAGATAGACACACACAAACACACACACACAAGTGAAGGCTCATAAGAGCGGTCACGAGAGAGAAGCAGGAGGAGGAGAGGAGAGCAGGTCGTGCCCGGAGAGGCAGATAGGAAAAGGGATGGATCCCCCTCTAGCGGTCGTCCCCGACGATCATCGATCGTTGTGAGCGTTTGGACTATTATTATAAGCGCGCCTCACTCGGCTTGAGCCGCGGCCCGGTTGCCAGCGGTGCCTCTCGCCCACCGTATCACCCACCTTCTTTGGTTGGTTGCTTTGTGTCCTGTCCAGGCGTGTCTAGACCGCGGTGGGCCTAGCACGAGACGAATCATTTTTAGGAGCCCAGCGACATTGTGGCTTTTTGGCGCTAATAAGTACTACGGTACAGTAGCAGCATGATCCAGGAATCGGGGGGGAGGGGGGTTTTTTTTTTGTTTTCGGTTTTACCTTGTCCCGCGTGTTGAGGTGGTGCTCAGGGACTCGGACCAGAAGGGGGCAGAAGGGGGCGAAAGATGAGATGGGCATGCCGCCACGATATGTCAGGTGGCGATGAAGATCATATCATATCATATGGCTGCCTCTCCCTGCCTCTCCCTGCCTCTCCCCTGCCTCTCTTTGCCTCTCCCCTCCCTCCGTCCCTCTCTCTCCTTGGCCCTAGACAAGAAAAGAAGACCCCCATTTGGAAAACAGGGCCCTCCCACGTAATTGTGTACCGCCGTGGTTTGCTTGCGCTTGGGGGGGGGGGGGGGCGATCACCCTGGTCTAGAAGCTAGTAACTCGCGCCTGTCACGATGTTGTGCTGCTCCATCGGTACTAAAAGTACCACAGTAGTCCTGAACGCATGCATGCATGCATGCACAAATGATCACCGGGGGCCCAGTTTTCAGTCAAGCATCCTCGGTCCAGATCACCAGCGGAAGACCCCACCGTGCCCACTTACATACTACTGAGTACGACCTCGGAGCTGGAGGGCGGGAAAAGCCTTGATACTCTCTATTCTCACACGCCACACTCACGTCTATCTACTACCCCTCGTCGTAGATAGAGACTCTAAGAGGAGAACATAGGATGTCGTGCATGTGGCTTTCTTCCCTTATCGCCCGTCAATCCGTGACACGCGGCTGGGGATAACCTGAACGTCCACTCTCCCACCATCGACAACGACCCACAGCGTCAGGCTATGAAGAGGGTTGTAGACAAAGCATACGTGCCGTGATGTGACCAGGCTTCTCGTACCGAAAAGGCTACAACAGAGTCCGATGCAACAAGACCTGTTTGATTACTTCCAGATGTTCTATCTACATCTATCCTGAAGCGTCCTGTGCAAATTCCATGGTGATCATGTTGGCCCTCACATCATGTATGTGCACCTGGCAATATACCTCACCTCTCTACCTGCTGTCAAATAACAAGTCCCACAACGGAAACGCCAGACATGCCGCAAATGCACGTACACCAAAAAAAAGAAATAAAAGGAAATAAAAAAGATTAACCCCCCTCCCCCTTCGTCCGGCTAAGAGAGCTCATTGGCCGCCTTTCCTTTCTCGTACCCGTCTGCGCTCTCGTGGTTGATGAACAAGAACGACACGAGCACGACCCCCGCGCCTACCCAGTAGATCCAGCTCGAGTACTGCGCGTACTGGATCATCTCGCCGATCAGGGACAGGGGGATGGTGAGCGAGAGGCCGACGGTGACGACGAGCGGCGTGGTGAGGAGCATGGCGTAGGCCCAGGACATGTCGCTGATGAAGGAGGAGATCGAGTTAAGCTGCCAGTCACGTCAGCACATGCATGCCTCACACGGCGATTCCCACCCCCCCCCCCCCCAACGGCCCGGGAGGCACTCACCACGATGATCACCCACACCTTGCCCGTGGGTGGCCACTCGAACGGCTCGATCCCCGTCCAGTGCAACAGGAAGAAGCCGGGCCACAGCAGCAGCAGGTTTAGCACGCCCACCAGCCCAAAGAACAGCGGCATGTCGACCCTCTCCTCGTCGCCCACCCTCCTCTTCATGACCGTGACGTATAGCCCGTATATGATCGCGCTGAAGAAGGCCATCCCGTCGCCGATGGCAATGCTCGCCTGGCTCTTGTGCGGGAAGTTCCCCCTGTCCTCGTCACTGATCCCGCTCAGGTCCACCATCGAGATCAGCACCACGCCCGCCAGGCTCGCGAGCACGCCCACCAGTTTTCTGTAGGAGAAGGTCTCCACCCTCATCACCGCGCAGAAGATCAGCGTCCACACGCTGCTCGTCGACGTGAGGATCGTCACGCTGCCCACGGACGTGTACTCCAGGCAAGCAGAGGCGAAGTAGTTGGCGCAGAACCACAGCATGCAGAACTCGAGGCTCAGCATCGCCGTCTCGCGCAGCGAGAGCTTCTCCCCGGGGCCGTCCCCGCCACCCGGCGCGTCGACGATGTCGAACGCGCTACCGGAGCTGGCCTCGCCCTCTTCTATGTCGTCCAGCAGGTCGTCATCGTCGTCGTCGTCGTCGTCGTCGCCCGTGCCGCTGCTGCCGAGAAGGCCGTGTTGTTCCTCATCAGGGGTCTTGACGGAGGGGCGGGCCAGCAGCGAGCCGCTCCCTCCCCTGGCCCGGGCGCCGCCGTATGCGCCCTTGCGGTTCCGCACCAGCTCGCGCACCTCACTCATGACGCCCTTGATCCCGTGCCGCGCGACGAACCGCACGAACATGGGCACCAGACTGATCGCGAACACGCTGGTATTGATATACACGACAAAGAAGGGCTTGTCGTACGTGTGGTCGGAGAAGATGTAGCTGGCGAGGAAGTTGGACGTCGTCCACAGGAACACCGTCACCAGCAACAGGGAGATGCCCAGGGTCCGCCTCGCGACGCCACCGAGCCCGAGGCGCGCCTTCAGCGCGTGTATGCCCGTGCGCGAGGACACTGCGCCGGCGCTGCGGAGGGACGCTATCGAGGAGGAGAGATGCGTCTGGGCGGTGTAGCTCGAGATGGAGAGGGAGCGCTGCCGGGGCCCGCGGTCGGGGTCCGGCGCCATCTCCGCGGTGCCTGCCAGGGGCTCGAGGGGCGCCATCATGGGTTTCGTGGAGTAGAGATAGTTGATCCTCGTTGTGAGGTGCTCATCGGGTGTGTACCTCCGTTGGCCTAGATCGGTAGAAGCGACGTTATTCGCATCGGACTCGGAGGTTCATCCCATCGTATCGTAAGACGGCGGTTTCGAGATTGCCCACGCATGCACAGCTGAGGGTGGGCAGCAGGGCGAGGGTGTCTGAATCTGCCTGCAGTAGATCTTGTGACCTCGAGATACCTCCAGATAAGTAAAACAGGCAAAACAAGGTGAGAAATCACTAGGCAACAGAAATAGGAGAAGAAACAAGAAGGGTTGTTGTAGTCGGGTCTGCAGTTATGCAGCGCTGCGGCTCGGACGGCGCGGGAAACTGTAGAAGCACGAGGTTGGGTGGATGGGTCTCAAAGAGTCGCTTATCGGCATCAAACTCCTTGGTTTTGGGGGGGGGCCGGGGGGGGGGGGGGGGTGTTACAACGTCCCAAACAGCCGCAAAAACTGTGGCGTAAATGTATTTGAAACGAGGAAC
>JALRMH010000080.1:0-95710 GCA_026119935.1 Endothia cerciana | reverse complement strand
CCCCCCCCCCCCCCCCCCCCCCCCCCCCCCCCACCCCCCCCCCCCCCCCCCCCCCCCCCCCCCCCCCCCCCCCCCCCCCCCCGGGGGCCCCCCCCCCCCCCAACGACGGGCGATATTGGCGTTCGGGTCGAAGAGCCCATGGGCATGAACTCTGAACACAGCGAGGAGAACGGTGGGACAATGACTACTGTGATAACCAAAGTCAATCAATTGCAAAGGTCTTTGATATACATACATTAATGACGTCGGCCAACGTGGTCAGACAGCAGGAAACATTCGTAATCTTCAAGTCTTCGAGCCAGAACGCGGAGATGATCGCTCGGTCTTCTCAGATCAGCAGCGCTCACTCATTAGACAGCCTCAAGAGCACCGTTAGTGAATCCTCCCAGCCAGCGTGACGCCGTACACGACGGATGCCACAAAGTTGACCACATTCAATAAGGAAGAGATGCCGTGCAGCATGCCGAACCTCTTGTTCAGGGCGGTCATCTCCTGGCTGTGTGGTTTCGGGTCCCAACTTCGCTTGCCGTCCTTCTCTTCCTGCTTCCTCCTCTCGACAATACATGCCTTCGACGCCGGCAGCAAGACAACCCAGTTGGCCAGTCCGCTGACAAAAACAGTGGCTAGGGGGAGCAGGGTGCTCCAGCGAACCGAGGCATCAAACAGCCCCTTGAACCCTCCAGATGCACCGAACGGTCCTCTGCCGGGGAAAGTCGCTGCAAGGATGACGGGTAGTGTCGTCTGCAGTCCAAAGTACCACGGAAAGGTTTTGGTCTGGACATCCGAAAACTGCAGTGTGGGAAGCGTCTTGAACTGGATGATGGTGCCGACGCAGGTCTTTGTGTGATTCCAGTCAGACAGAAGAACGAACCATCAGATGGGAGAGCTCTGGCTTACATTGACTGCGCTATCTAGTCAGCGCATGAAGCGGCACCTCAGAGTATATGAGTCGACAATTAGAACATATGAGATGGGAGATACTGACAGACCGTTGTTCCAAGCAGAGAGCCATACCTATTCAGATATCAGTAGCTGCTTGTTCTAGAGGCTGGGACGCGCGAGAAGCCCCTCCCGGTAACTCACGCCAAGATATGATAAGGCGCTCCCGTGAGCATAATCGACTTCTCCGACATTTTGGCGAATAGCGACAACGTGGGGAGAAATAATCTGTCTGAATTGGCACACGACAAAGGTTGAGACTTCGAGTTCAAGAAACTCCCAGGACGCTGTGAAGACAACCGACAAACAGGTGGTGTGATTCGAGTTTCGATGACGATGTCTGAAGCATTCCAGGTGTCGGACGGAATGGCCAGAGATGCAGGTTACTTACAGGGGTTGACCCTCACGCGTTATCGATAAGAACTCACGCAGGCAAGCAGCATCGGCTGTATCCCGACTGGCAACCTTCTGAAGGAGCTCACATGATAGCGTGTTTACCGGGGTACGGGGCCCCTGACCTCACTATGCCATGCCTATGCCTACAGTGGAGCTATCCTTTCAACGCGCCGTTGCCTAAATCGACGTGCCACTATTAGAAGGTTTACACGCCGTGCCAACTTGAGGCTGCCAGGCTTCACTTTGTGACCAGAATTCAGGCTCAGGGCAGTTGGCCGTCTTTTCTCTTGGTCTCTCTCTCCATCTACAGAACACCGCTGCTCGTCATGGCCGACAAGGAGGCGAGCGTCTACATCGTCGATGTCGGCTCGTCTATGGCCAACTGCAACAACGGCCGGACCGAGTCTGACCTCGACTGGAGCATGCGCTTCGTCTGGGACAAGATCGCCACCACCGCCCAGTCCAAGCGGAAGACCTGGTGTGTCGGTGTGATTGGCCTCCGGACAGATGAGACGAGTAACCAGTACGTTGAGGGCGAAGGGTATGAGAATATCTCTGTTCTCAAGGAGCTGGGCCCAGTGTCGCTGTCAGACATGCAGCAGCTGAAGACTCAGATCAAGCCAAGCGACACTGTCAATGGCGATGCCATGTCCGCCGTCGTTGTCGCTTCTGAGATGATCGTCGCCTTCACCAAGCAGAACAAGTGGGACAGGAGAATCTATCTGATTACCGATGGCATGGGTGCCATCGATGATGATGATGTTGGTGACATTGCAGGCCGGCTGAATGATATCGGTATCACGCTCACAGTAATGCAAGTACGATACCACACCTCTTGCGGCGCCCGTAGTGCTAACGGATCTCTTGTAGAGGCGTGGATTTCGACGACCCTGACTATGGATTCAAGGAGCAAGACAAGTCGTCATTCAAGGCGCGTAATGAACGTACCCTGAAGGCATTCGTGGGCAAGTGCGACGGTAGCGTCTTCGCCACAATGGCTGAGGCTATAGAAGGTCTTGCCATACCGAAATCCCGGCCCACGAAACTGTGAGCATTTGAGACTGTCCTTGCCGTCTCTCAGTACTGTCGAGCGTTGAACAGACAGCTAACCTGGCATGCTGCAGCGTGCGGAGTTATGATGGGCCATTGACACTGGGAGACCCCGAGAGCTTTCCCAGCGCCATCAGCATGTTCGTCGATAGATGGCCTGTTACCAAGAAGAGCAGTGTGGACTCTGCCACGACTGTGGTTCTGAAATCAGAATCGGCCGGCACCCAGTCAACAATAACCTTGGATCACGAGATGGAAGGCCTGGATAATGACGGCTTGGCGTTCAGTTCAGTCAAGCAACACCGAAGTTACAAGGTCAATGACCCAAGCGCCCCAGGCGGAAAGAGGGATGTCGAATTTGAGGCCCTGGCCAAGGGCTATACATACGGCAGTACCGCAATTCATATTGCAGAGGCCGAGTGGGACATCACCAAGCTAGGTACCACTAAGGGATTCTCCGTTATCGGGTTCGCCGCGAAAAAGAAAGTTGAGCCCTTTATGGCTATGGCAGAAACCAGCGTCACAGTGGCTAAACCGTTTGACAAGAAGTCCAGAGTGGCTTTATCGGCCCTCATCCACGCTCTGCATGAGCTGGAGCACTGCGCAGTCGCAAGACTTGTGACGAAGGACGGCAAGGATCCAGTAGTCCTCCTCTTGATGCCATGCATTGATGTGGACATCGAGTGTCTCTACGACGTGCCTCTCCCCTTCGCGGAAGACATACGGCAGTACCGGTTTCCCCCTCTGGACAAGGTCATCACTATTACCGGCAAGACTCTGACTGAGCATCGCTTTCTCCCTGACAGCAAGCTCAAACGAGCTATGAGTGACTTCGTCGATGCTATGGATATCTCAGAGTTCAGCCGAGACGATGATGGGTAAGTACCAACAGGCACATTAAATCGAAGACACAGACTGAGAACAGCTTCTAGAAACCCGGCGGAATACGCGCCTCTGGACGACTTGTACTCCCCCATCATTCACCGCATCAACCAAGCCATTCGAGCTCGCGCTGTCGATGAGCAGGGATCCATTGAAGACATCCCGCCAGTATTGCTAAAGTACTCACAACCCCCGGAAAAGCTATTGAAGAAGGCCAATCCAAGGATCGAGGCTCTCATCGAGGCAGCCAACGTCAAGAAAGGTCAGTTTTTGGTCGTAAACGATGTGAAAATGAAACAAGCACTCACAATATCTTCCCTAGCACCGGAGAAATTGAAAGGGAAGCGTAAGGGAGATTTTGTTCAGGAGAATCGATCAGTATCTGGTTTCGACGCCAGCGAATCGATCTTGGCTGGCCGTGAGAAGAAGAAGCTCAAGATTTCAAAGGAGAACGCCATCCCGGACTTCAAGCAGCTCCTTCGACCGCTCGCAACAGTGGACACAGATGATGCCATCGAGACCGCTATGAAGGATATGGCACAGATTGTCTACTCCTTGATCAAGGAGAGCCTCGGCGACCGCAACTACGACCAAGCACTTGAGAATATGGGTGTGATGAGGCAGCAGATGATCGGCTTTGAGATGCCGAAGCTGTACAACGATTTTCTGGAGGACCTCAAGACTAAAGTCAACTCCGAGGCGCTTGGAGGCGATCGCCGGGACATGTGGACCAAGGTTCGTTGGTCGGGAAAGCTGGGCCTTATCACAACAGACCAATCCGAGGCGTCAGATGTGACAAAGGAGGATGCATACAAGGTGAGATTGAACCTTGAAGTTCCTATATAACTCAAGCTAATCCTGGTGTGCAGTTTTGGCGTGCGTAGACCGGCTTGGACGGAGTTGAATGTGGGCGAAACACTGGGGCCATCCGGGAGGCAACCATGGTCGAGTTACAATATCATCGGTTTGGTCCCCAACATGGGCATCAGGACTAAGCATGGCTGTATGGCGTTCGGCGGAAAATTTCGTGCTAGCACGTTCTGGATTGGAGCAAGGTCAACACATTCGAGAATTTGAATCTCTGCTTTGCGCGAATATCGATCCCAGCGTGAGAGGAAGACCGATAGTACTACGCTCGGTAACCTCCTGCAGACCTCGACAGCGGCCACGCCATCCTGTATAATGAACACCTGTCGTCTATAATCCCCTCGCAATATATAAATCTGAGCATGCAGGTGGAGCTATGGCTGGTGACGACGTATTTCCAGGAGGACGTATGCGGTACAGGGACGCAGATTTGCTCATTCCCCAGCTGGTGAGGAGGAGCATCGGGGTGGCAACAGACTGGACAAGGCCAGACCGGGCCTGATCAGAAGAGGCGTTCGAGGGCAGGTGGCGCATGTATAGACGCGAGGATAGGGAAGGAAGGTGGGAGGAAGTGCAGATGAGATGGAGGATGCGCAAAGCAGGAGGGTAGAACATAAGCGTTTAGAAGCAAAGAACGACGACGGCAGTCGGGCAAATGAAGTGAAGCAGACTGTACATAGTTCTGGACATCAATCATGAGTGTGGACGTTTTATTCCAGTATGAACGAATTTCTAATCTGACTCAGAAGGGTACTAACGCCATCGACCCCCTAAACAGTAATTTGCAAATACAATACGACAATACGCCAATACGTATGCCTAATCGTCAATCTCCATCGGCAGCGTGGGATACAGCGGCGCATTATTTTTCGCAGACGCTCTTGTTACCTTCAATGTAGGATCAATGTTGTCCTCGCCTTCACTATCCGAGTCGTACTGGCCGCTCTTGAGGCGATCCTGGATAGCCTCGCGCAAGTACTCAATAACACGAACGTTCTGGAGCCATGCCTCGTAAGGCTCGGGCTCACCACCGCTATCGCTGTCGTCAGATGGAGAAGCCGGAGACTGTGGCTCAGCCCTGGGGGTGGTGGCACCCTCTACCTCATCAGAAGCCCGGCGAGCGCCACTAGCACGCTGAAGCATACCACCAGACAGACGGCGCTGGTCATTGGTGGCGAAGGTGGAGCCGAGACTGATCGTTGATGAGCCGTACGAGGTCGTAGCCGGCAGCGACGGGTAGGCCACAGACGCGGAGGAGCCTTGTCGTGTGCCGGGCGACATACCAGCGGTGGACGGTGGCGATTGGCCAGCAGTGTATGACAGAGACGTGGAAGGCGGTGTGTGAGCGGCGCTACCGCTCGTTGTCGAAGATACAGCACTCAGCGGCGAGGGCATCTGTGCGGCAGAGACAGCGTAGTGGTTGCTTCCGACATTATCCCTAGAGACAGGAGATTGGTGACGCAGGTCGAAAGCAGACGGGTATTGAGTGCTGGAAGGAGAGCCGCTATTCTCGTACACAGTGCTCTGCATCTGTTCCAGGATCTGGTCGATCTGCTCAAGATCACCCTTGGTCCGCAGGTTGGGCATCGGGGGAAGGTAGTAGTGCTGGTCTAGGGCGCTTTGTGCCGAAGGCTGGCCTCCGATAGCTGGGAGGGCTGGTGCCGCGGTCATGTACTGAGTGCCAAGTCCTCCAGTGTGGACAGCAAGGGCACCGTGAAGGGGCATCAAGGACCTCCCGACCTGGTTATAGTTCCCAGGGTCAAGGCTCCTACGCTTGGCCTGGCCGAAGAAGTCGTTCAGATCGTCGTAGCCACGCCTGCGATCGTACCCAGCGCCATACCCGAGAGGCTCAGCGCGATGATTGTGAATGGGCTGTTGATAATACCCAAGAGGGGGGCCATAAGCCTGAGGGTTGCCGTGTCCATAATAGCTGGCATGTGAAGGTTGTGGCTGTCCGAAGGCAGAGGGTGTGGTCCGCATCTGATGTCCATTATGGTCATAGAAGCTGGACGGGCCTTGATGCGGCGCATTAGCATCGACTTCTTGAGAACAAGCCCCAACATGGACTCACCCTTACCCGGTCGGCCGTAAGAAGCCGTTAATCCACCATGCTGGTCCTGAGGTGGCCTGACCAGAACACTGTCATCTGCGTGGGTCTTGACGTGCTTCTTCAAGTCTTGGGGGCGCTTGAAGGACTTTCCGCAAAAGTCACATTTGTGAGGCTTCAGGGGAACGTGAACACGGATGTGAGAAGTAATGTGATCGCGCTTGACGGTGGTAGTACGGCACGAGTTCCACTGGCAGGTCAGGTTGAGATTGTTTGTGCTCTTCCTGCCAACGTGCTTCTCGCACAAGTGGTCCTGTTCCCACATTAGCGACCTGGCACTCATACCGTGCCACATTTGACAGACTCACATATAGCGTCTCGGGGGTGTTAAATCGCGAGCCACACTGATTCCACCGGCAGGTGAGGCTCTCCTCACCAGCATTGTTGGATGAGTTGATGGAGGACGTAGCGGCTGTGTTTGAGGACGCAGGAGTGTCGCCGTTTGAGGTCGTGGTCGGACTCTGCGACTGCTCGCTCGTACTGTCCTGAGCGGAAGACATCCCGGCTCGACAAAGCAGACAAGGTCTCGATGGAGTGGATCTCTTGCAGGTCGGAGCTGGTGTTTTGCCGTGTTCCGAGTGCTGGGTGTGCAAGGCAGGCCAAGGTCAAACTCGGGCAGAGAGCTATGTTTTGCTGCTTTGGGGGGGGGGGGGTGAGTGGTAGGTGGGTCTTGGCACTTGATTGGGCAAGGTTGGGCACCTGTTCTCCAAGCTAGGGCGTAAAAGATGGGTCTGACTCTTCTACCGTCGTTGGAGATTCTCAAATCTGCACGATGATAAAAACAACGACAAAGAGGGCACTTCAGAATGTTGTCAGATACACCAAGGTGGTAAAGGTGATATATCAAAGAACAAAAGAAGCCCGCGACAAGAACCGGGGGAACTCTTATGGGTTTCCTCTGCTGTACCCAAGGTTTGACCTCGCGGCGGAGTTGTCTTGGCAAAACTCGTCGTTCCGCTGGCCCAATAGTGCAGTACTTGATCTCTTTGTAGATCCAGCGCAAGATGTCAGTGACTTCTATGTACTCCTCTAGCTCCTTGTGGGTGAATGCCAAGACCTGAGAAGTCTTGGCAAAGCACTAAGATTCCGGCAGTCAATTGAGACCAAAGGTGTAACTCCTATCCGGTGCCGTCTGGCCTCCTTAGAAGGGCCATAATTTGCAAACCTCCCGATGGACACCGTGGTCATAGGTCTAATGACCTTTAGGGGACGCAGTGCTCATCTATAGAGCATATTCCTCAATCGACAAGACGGTGGTTGCACGTCTAGCTGCATGGACGTCCATTGCCCGCCCGCTCGTTCCCGCATTTCGAAACATCATCTGTCTCCTCGTGGCTGTTTTCAGCGAACGCTCGCAGACAGCACAGCACGTCGGGTTGTAATCTTAAAGAACTCACTCGGTCGGCCCTCGAGCGTCTAGCTTGCCACCCTTGCCTGACTCTCAATTAACGCATGTCAAAATAGAGAGATGGATCCCTTCCGCCAAGACAAATCCGACACGCTCCGCTAGATGCCAAGGTCCTCCGCTGCAACCCCTCCAAGCCAAGGCCGGCAGTGATTCTCAGTCTCTCGTGAGCGCTGCGGGAACCTCTCGTTAACTCGCCATCCCCCGACAATGCCCAGCCTTGCACTGCCTCACAGTAGCCTGCTGCTTAAGTCTGGGCAAAGAACGCCCAATGCGCGATTGACAACCTTAAGCTGAGGGCCACATGGAGCAGAGCCAAGGGTGCCGTATTCGGGTGTCAGCAGTCGATTGCAACGGTCTGATGGCAGGTCACTGAGATCAAGACGGCCACATGAGCAATACGTATCCCAAACTCTCTGCTATTGATCCCAAGTGCCCTATGAGACCTCGTCTTGGTAGCTGTGTGTCCCGCAAGCAGAGTACTATCGCGGAATCCTTGGCCAAGAAGACAGGCAGTATCCGCTCGGGGATGAAGTGATGGGCTTAATTCCCATGCAATGCTGCAGTCCGTGCCAAGAAGCGCACTCACTTTCCGCTCTTATCACTCGCCTGCGGAGCATTTACTATGGTAGATCGATGCTGCGATCTGTAGAGCGACTTACATATCAGCTGCAGCGGACCAAGGAGCCTCGGGCTTGTTGGCAAGTCCGTGGCGTGGTTAGAGATCGGGCTGGCCTGACGGTTTTCTCCATACAGCCCGGTGCCGGAACTAAAGTGTGCATCAGGCCAACAAGTCGTGGCGAAAAACGTCACATGCTGCGCCATGAAATGCCACAGTATTCAGACTACTAGACACTTGGGTCGTTCATGGCGTGTGGTTTCTACCGGACCTCCAGGTACGTCGCTGCTCATCGCTAAGCCTGTAAGTCGTGTAGTCCCTAGGCCAGGGGCTTGGTTCCCCCTTGAGTTTGATCAGATTGTCTGTAAGATGTGAATATTTCCACAGTCTCTGCGGATACTACTAGATTCACACAGTGACTGGTCGTGTAGAGGGCGACATGTCTCTTTATATACCGTGAAAATGGTGGAACACTGTCCACGAGCAAGTAGAAGGATGGCAACCGTAATCTCGACTTATGGCCACCGAACTTTCCAGTCAATATGATCGACTTCTTACCTGATGGGCCGAGCCTCGGGTCCTAGATGCTCCTGCTGTGGTCGGGTGCATGCGCCTCGGCACGGCTCCTCCGCTGGATGGAACGATCTGCACAGATCCTTCGCAGCTTTTGGCATTTCATGAGTGCGAAAATAAATCATCATATCCGGGACAAGAAAAAGTCGTTTTTGGGTTGAGGTGCACAAAACCGCACTGGTTCTTGGTTCGACGTGCGCTGCTCACACATGGAGAGGGGCAGGTATAGGGTTAGGGTTTTCTCATGGCAGGCACCTCAGCAGCCTGCCTGCCGCTCCTGCAGCGTCGCAGGGAAACTTTTTCTGAAGTCTCGTTCAAGTGGTGACCGTTCCCTCTCGAGTGTTTTTGGATCTTTCCCGCAGTAACCCTCAGAACATGGCGAAACGAAAGGCACAAAGCGCCCTAGAGGGTGCCGCTACTGAGAAGTCGGAAACATCCAAGAAAATCAAGTTCAATGGCACCGAGCAAGCCGCAAAGTCGCAACGAGCACCCGAGGCGAAGGCGTCCAAAGCCAAAGGGGCCGCAAAGGCCACACCGGCAATGACTATGCAAAACGACTCGCCCATGACGATACAGATCGTGGCGGGCTCCTACGACCGCGTCCTCCATGGCGTGACGGCAACCATCCGTCCCTCCAACTCTCCCGCCGACGCCGCTAGCCCAGAAGTGACGTTCGCCGACACCTTCCTCTTCAACGCGCACACCTCCGCGATCCGCTGCCTCGCCCTCTCGCCGCCGTCAGCGCCGCTGCCGGGCCAGGGCCAGAAGGTCATGCTCGCGAGCGGCAGCACCGACGAGCGCATCAACGTGTACAACCTCTCCGCGCACCCTCCCTCGGCGAGGCCGAACCCGGACGCCGAGCTGCTCAGCAGCATCGCGAAGCGACCCATCCTTGAGGACTCGCGCAACCGCGAGCTGGGCACGCTGCTGCACCACTCGTCGACCGTCACGAAGCTGCTGTTCCCCACGCGGTCGAAACTGCTGAGCTCGTCGGAGGACTCGACGATCGCCGTGACGAGGACGCGGGACTGGAGTCTCTTGAGTACCATCAAGGCGCCGGTGCCCAAGGTCTTCGGGCGGCCGAGCGGCGATACGGCGCCGTTGGGGGGCACGCCGAGTGGAGTGAATGACTTTGCGGTACATCCGAGCATGAAGGTTATGATCAGCGTGAGCAAGGGCGAGAGGTGCATGAGGTTGTGGAACCTGGTGACGGGAAAGAAAGCTGGCGTATTGGACTTCGGGAGGGATTTGATGCAGGAGATTGGGGAGCCACGGCACTCCTCGGGGGAGGGGAGGAAGGTCGTTTGGGGAAGTAGTGAGAGCGAGGGAGATGAGTTTGCGGTCGGATTTGACCGTGATGTGCTGGTGTTTGGCATGGACAGTAAGCCCCGGTGTAGGGTAATGCCAGATACTAGGACCAAGGTGCATGAGTTTGCGTACGTCAAGCTCGATGCGGATTCGGAGGCGTGCGTCCTCGTCGTGGCGACGGAAGATGGAAAGATCATGTTCTTCTCGACTGCCCCGGAGGACCTGGACAAGGACAAGAAAGCCGACAACAAGGCGAACTTGCCTCGGGCGAAGCTTCTGGCGCAGGTCGGAGGCAAGGACGCCGGAGTGACCGGCAGAGTTAAGGATTTCAAGATCTTGCAGCCGGAGAGCACACCGGAAATTTGGTACATTGTCACAGCCAGCAGCGACGGCAAGCTGAGAGTATGGACACTGCCGCGAGGAGATCTCGAGCCGAAGAAGGGAGGCAGGGCGGAGCCAGCCGCAAAGCTGTTGGGCACCTACGAGACACAGAACAGGATCACATGTGTGGAGGCATTCATCATGATACCCCGGCCTGAGGGCGTTGAAGAGAGTGACGAGGAGCTTGGGGACCTGGAGGGCGAGCCTAGTGGCGATAGCGATGATGAGTGAGCTGGAATCGAAACTCAAGCCCAAGGGCAACTCGACGATGACATCCCGGTCCGCGACATTAGTACGAGTTCGTCGCTCGCAGATCGTTTCGTGAGATGATTAGGTATTCACCGCAGTTATATTGACCAACCGAGGAGGTCAGTCGCAATGGTCGGTACAAAGTCATGCCAAACTCGACCACCCGGATCACAACCCACAGTAGATGGCAGACCAGATCTGCAAGACGGGGATCCTTGATTCCTGAGTAGAGAACGATACACATGCAGAAGCTTTTGCCATTCCAGATCCTCGCCGACACCAAAGTCGCCCCCAGGCTCTTGTCCCGATATCCACACGTGCGCACTGGTCGTCAAGCCATGAACTCCATCGTAGATGAAGTTGTAAATGCGAGCAACGAGAAAATCGTTCATCTCAGGCCACCCCATCGGCCACGCCCTACCGCAGATCTATTCAGTGCTAGTCGCCTGCCGATGTTCCCGAAGCAGACGCAGCTGCAGAAGAGCACGCTGACCACCCATATTCCCGTCTCTATCGTCCTCTGTGTCGCCAGGCCGCCGAGCATCAGCGGCCCACTGCCGGGCTGGCCGGTATGATTACTGTCGAGATGTTGTGAAGAGTATCCTGTCGGCGTGGGCATGATCTCCGGGTTCAGCCCCATCAGTACGATCGAGCCGACCAAGCCGGTAGCAGCAGATAGCAGGAAGCCGGGCTTTGATCGGTCGATCAGATACCACAAGAGCGGATTGGCCATAGCCAGGGTCAGGGAGACCTGCATTGTTGAGGCCCACGGAACTTTCCTCTGTTGAAATCATCAGGTTCAGCGGCATGTTTTATCCGAATGGGGATCGGCAGTCAACTCACAATGGCAAAGACAATGCCAGCGAAAGCCCCGATGCCGCGCACCACAAGGGCCCAATCAGTCCCCGGGGCATCTTTTTCGTCTTTGATGGCCTCCTCGTACTCGTTATCGCGCCTTTCAAAGACCTCCTCCCATTTGCCGTCGAACCATGGCAGAAGGCTGCCGAGCACAACACCACATACGCCCCAGGCCGCGAGGAACCTCCCGTCGTAGCCCGGTTTTATTATCCCCTCGACGGGGAAGGGTGCCCACTTCTGCTCCGAGGAGAGTCGAGTGAGGACGGCCCCGTAGCCTATCCCCAGCACAAAGAGCAGCGCGGTCCTTAGGCCCACAAACAGGGGCGACGCCGACTGCACGGCCTGCCCGGACCGACCCGACAGCGCAGACGACCGCCGCCTGTGTAGTGATGATCGCCGGTCCCTCGCCAGCCTGAACATCCTCTCGTCCGAGAATTCTGGTGCGGGTGTCGCAGGGACATCTTCCTCGATCGGCCCTTCCGACGGGTAGCCCGAGATGTTGGGCGAGTAGATCCCCGAGAGGGTCGAGCTCGTCAGGACCCTGTAGGACGCGGCGCGGCTCTGCGAGTCCAGCGGCGGGTTGAAGGCCCCCGGGTCGAGGCGGTTCTGGCCCGGGCGCTCGTCGTCATCGTACCGAAACGGCCGGGGCGGGCTCGGGGGCGGGGAGTAGTCGTCATCCGGGGGCGTGGGGCTCAACACGCCGATCTCGAACGGGCGCCGGGGGATGGGCCGCCGGATCTGTAGCCCGTCGTCGGACATGATGGGCTCTCGTGGGCGGGGCAAGGGAAAGGCCGTATATCATATGCAGCCGGCCGCGGGTCTGCAACAAGTCCTTCTCAGGGCGTCGAGCTCGCGGGGTGCGCGGTTCCACGGGTGTAACGGAGGTTCGTGCTTCCGTGGCTGTGGACAGCGAGGGGCTGCCGTCTCTCAGCTCGCGCGTTCTTTAGCGACGGCACTAGTATCCGGGTCAAAAGTTCAATGGCTGTCGACCGAAGATAGGGGACCATGTACGGACGCGCTGTATGGCAGGGTCTTTCGCCGGGTGGGATTGTTCTCGTAGCGAGAAAGGAGACGACTAACGCGAGAAGAATCCCCTTCCGAGCCGACAGAGCACAGGAGGGCTGCGTGTGTGTGCGTGTGCCTCTTGTTCCCCGTTTTCCCCTCACGGAGGAGAAGACAAAATAAAAATAAAGAGGGTACGGCGTCGTAGAGAAGCGTGCCAGACACACCGTCGCTGAGATATTGGATGCGGCAGCGCACAACAAATACAGCATCAAGCCCCAACAAAAACCGGGGATAATGATTGAGGACGGCAGATGAACGCCGGGCAGGTAAAGCAAAAGTTGATAGGCCTGACAGCACCCACCCCTTTGCACAGGTCGGAAGGGCAAGATTGGGCTGAGACCGAATGATGTTGCGACCGGTCGAGTCAGAACGGTATGGCGTCCCGGTCGGGTCTTGAAGCAAATTGCTCGACACACACACACACACACACACACACAAGACTAGGTGCAGACACGGGAGCGCATCACATGTCAGCGATCGCCTGAGCGGGAGACCAATCGACATTCCCGCATCTCGCAGGCCCGCAGCGCGGATCCCCACCCGGTGTGGCTCGACGAGCACCCCGAGTGGATTCCCCAGTGCCCCCCTTGTGCGTTTGTTGCGCCTGGCACTGCCAGCAAGCTGGTGTCGCATTCGTTTTGAGGGGGCCTGCGCACAGTAGCATTCCGTCTTCGTGCGCCTGGGTGGCATATCAAGTGCCCTTTTCGAGCGCATGTGACCTACTGCAGACTGATGGATCTACTTACCTCGACGTGATTCGTCTTTTCTACCCCGGATTTTGTAGTGTCAAGGGCGGGGTCTGTCCCACTGGAGGCTGCCCGACTCGACTTCGAACATCTCGGGTCCTGGGATGCGGAACCTGGTCCTCATTTCCGAGAGCCCTGGTGACGGGTGTCCAGAGATTGGTGCCAACGGTTCCCTCCTTAGCTGGCAGTGGGTAGGGGGAAGAGCCTTCCGGAGGTTGTGTCAGTCGCCGAATAATACTGCTGCCTGAGGCTGAAGGGCCCTTGCTGAAGATGTGCGCTGTTGTCGGGACCATGCTCTTGGCCCACTTGCCAGACGTCAACCTTGAGCTTCCCCTTACTTTACGCTAACAACCTTAGGGCAATCTTCATCAGTGCCGCGCCGGATCATAAAAGGTCCTGCCAGTTCAGGTTCTTGCAGATACAAAGCATTTGTAGACGCAGGACGTTGTGCCGCCGCAAGAGCAGGCATAATGGTTGGGACGTGCCCGAAACTCCAAAGTGCGTGCATAATACCATGGTAGGGCCATGAGGAGAAACATGCCCCCACTGTTGAGCGCTATTTGATACAGTTGATCACCCAAGCCGGACGAACTCTCCTCGTATTGACAGTAGAGTCACCGGTTCCCTTCTACTACAGGTGAGGTTCGACGGAGAAGAGGACCAGGACAGTCGACGCTCTGCTTCAGGATTAGAAGAGCCATCTACACATGGTAGCTCAGAACTCGGCTCTTGTAGGGGATCGCGAAAGAGAGCGTAGGCGAGCATGAAACCAGCGAGGGAACCCCACCACGGACCCAGGCCTGAGCTGCTGAATATCAAGGCACGGGCTAGGAAGTTTGGCGCAGCGTCCTTGAATATCGCCATCCTCTGTGAACCAGAACAGGAACAGGTCCACGTTGGCGACGGGTGTCATCCCGCGGAGGTGGACGGTGGCAGTGCAGAGGACGAGGCTGCTCCAAAAAGAGGGGATGCGAGAGTAGCCTATCCACCCAGGTGACTCGGATGGGATTGGTCCATGCCGCCCCTCTGCGGGAAGAGGTGCGCCTATGGATCCTGTGACGCCGGCGGGGGTGTTAAGGTTATTACCCAGTCGTCGTTTATGCTGTGCAACTTCGGGTTGATATCTAGCTACCGCTCTATACTTTGTGCTTGCAGGCGCCACAGCTACACGACAGATCGATAGTCCACGCACCTCCGCGGCCTAGGAACAGCGACTGGTCTGTCCACCAAAGCTAGCCAGGTAAAGTGCTCATGCGGACGTTGGCTCGGGCGTTTGAAAGTCACCCGGCGGTTATTTGAGCGACAAGATTGTTCGAGACTCGGTCGACGTGGCTAGACGACCCATCTCATATAGCCAGGTCCAGGTGATTCGGCCGTGTCCTCAGCCGTGCGTTCGACATCTTTTCCCCAGTCTTGGTGCCAGCTATGACAGATATGCTGCACGGCAGACCTCAGGGATCCGCCTGCATTTTCGATAGGCTCTGGGTGAGTGGCCCTGCTGCTACTCGTTCCCGGCTGGCTACACACAAGGTCTGCCTATTGGTCCTGCTCTGTATACACAATGGGAGTTGGCATCTTTGACAGCCTATTCGGTTACGCAATCAGACCGCTTGCCATTGGATGCTCTCGAGATACTCGGGTAGGTTGACCTGTGGCAGGTCTGTAATCGACGTCATGATTGAAGTCCGTGGGTATGGTCCTGCGGACTGACGACGGGCCTAGGACCGAGGAATCGCGTGGTCCCTCTCCGTGGCAGGCCGAGCAGCTCTAGAGGTCTCATGGCATCCAGAAGATCTTGGCATGTAGCGTTCTCGTCGGTCCTGGTATGGCTGAGCTCGTGACCTACTGTGCGTGGGGACCCGGGACCCGTCCTCCTCCACAATGCCTGTTGTCAAGACTGGTATTTTGGTCTACATACATCAAGTCAACGCCGTTGGTTCCCGGCGCTCACGTCGCTATCCTTGGGCACCACGGGCCACCCACAAAGGTACCACTCCGTAGCGGATGTCGAGCACGGTTGCGTGACGATTTTTATTATTATCTATGCCTAGCTATGTCGGATACACTGATGCGCCTGTAGCCCCCGACATGCATCCAGGGTCCTGGCTAAGCCTGGTGCGCATGCCGGACGCACGATGTGGATGCTGCTTGAGAGAAGACCATTCCAGGTTCGGAATGGGATAAACCACATCGCCGGATGTCCTCGCTCCGGGAAGCCGAATGCGAGCGCGTGGACCAGTCGCAAACAGATCTCATCCATGATCATGCTCGCAGGACCGAACTCCCGGGTCTCGTGGATGGCAGGGTTTGAGAGCTGTGTCTGGCCAAGAGCAGACCTGGATGTCTCAAAGAGAGAGGTTATTGTGCGCTGGGTTTGGATTGGTCGCTAGCGCACTAGCCCGGCTAGGTGCCAGCCTCGTGGGAACCCATCACAGCCTGCCAGCGAGAGCCAACAGCGGATATGAGGGGGAGGCCAATGAAATCGCCGATTCGCCGCGATCTGTCGCATCGGAGGCGTCGCCTGAGGATCATCGACAGGCTGTGCCATCAGGCTTTGGCTGGGATGACCCCCTCGAGGAGAGTCACGGCTTGGCAGAGAACCCCAGGGTCGGGCCAGCAGCGCCGGCAAGGGACCCTATATCTCGGTGCAGAAGTACCCTCAGGTATCTATCCCCTGAGGGTGGAAGAAGCCACTGCTGGGTGTGCTGGACCCTGGATCTCGATGCAGCTTCTGTTGAGGCATAGCGCACGGGGTCGCAGAGGTCGGAGTCGGATAACGTTGTCGTGTCAGCCTGGAACGGTTTTCAGATTCGGGTCGATGATGCGCCAATGGAGACACCGTCTGCTGCTTGGGATCTCGGAACGGCTTGGGCCACTGTCGCAGCCAGCCAGGGCACTCACTCCACCGGCTCAGATCCGGATGTTGAAGGCTGCTCATGAGTGGTGGTGGGGCGGGGTGGGTTGAGGTCACGTCCTGTCGTCTATCAACCTCAAGGGCGCTGCGGCTCTAGCATAGTACCATGACCAGTGTGACCCAGACGGTGGCAGTGGGCATGCTGCTTGTGGGCAACGGTTCTCCGGCGGCCCGAATTTCTCCAAGCACACTACATAGAACTATTTACATGTTGTATGCAATAACGTTTACTATGGTATGTAGTATGTAGGCCGTTGTTCATCCCCGTTGCGGCGGGTCGGGTGTCCCGGCAATAGATGGACAGACCATTTATTGTCTTACTGAGACGTGGCAACTCGATGAATCACCACCGTTATATGAAATCGTCAACGAATTCGCCGGCACGCCCCCAGAACTAGTATGTATGCCTCTCACTCCGATAAATGCCATCCAGATCCTGGTCCCTCCTCCACAATAATGTTGTATGCGCCTGTGTGACAGTTGATGTGAAATTGCCTAAAGTCCACTCGCATCATCTCTACCTGTAAGTAAGCCGCATCAGATCCTAGATGTCAGGTGGGTCTCTCTTACGAGCTAGAGGCAGGGGGTTCTATTCTCCCTCGCTTGTACCGACATGTATCTTACTCCTCCTGCAGGATGACCCAGTAGGGAATGTTCTGGGCTGACCGAGAGCCAGGTTATTAGGTAGTAGTGACGTCGCTCACCTTTTTCTCCCCGCCATCCCCACCACCATCACGACAGACATCCGAGGCCAGATGGATGATGTTGACATTCATGGCCCAGGTTGTTCGTTGAATCTATCCTGAGCCCATGACCAAGTCCCTGACACGCGTGCGTGTCTAGTCATGGCCTATACCCGTATCTCTTGCCTTCAAGACCACTAGTCTTCGCACTTCGCTCCCCCGAGGAAGAGATGACTCTGTAATCCCGACCTCGCCGCATCACCTCAAGGGAACAGGAAACAAGACACCAAACGATCTGTTAATATTCCTCACCAGGCTGCTCCGCCACGCAACATACAACAAAGCGCATAGAAAACTCGCCTGCTTTTTCCTTTTAGTATGAACCGCATCTGAAGTTACGAGATCCTGATTTACGAGCACAATGGGAATCGAGGCGACTTGTGCTCCATTGGCAAAATTCACTCAAATATCTGAGATTGATTCTCCCCCCTCGCCGTCAAATCGAGGGCCTGGGTCATATAAATCTTGGTGAGATCCGACGGCGCCTGCTATCACGCGAGATCACTACTTAGCAAGGTCTCGTGGGGACAGGCTTGGATCTAAGAATCGTTACCATTTTCATGGGTGCGTTCGGTCCGCCAGATCCGAGCACGGAGCTGGGCGGCCAGGCCGCACTGCTCGCCGACCTGACCGGAGAGTACGGTGCAGATCAAATACGGACAGGCTCTCCCGAGGAGGGACACGAAGAGAAGACCCCCAGGGCTACCGCACAGGTATTCCAGTGCCCAGTCGGTCCTCACATCCTGCGAGACGCCATAAAGCTGCCATGTGGGCAGTGCCTCTGCAAGACCTGCCTTCCCGAGAGCTATACGCGGGCAGGCATCGAAAAGACATGGCCTGGGACGTCCGATAGGATCCTGGCCATCCGGTGTCCGTGCTGCGACCTGGAGCACCCGAGGGCCGACTGCTGGCCAGATTATTTGTCGAACAAGGCGCTCAAGAAGGCGCAGTCACTGATTGCGATCCTGGGCATTTCGACGGTGAAAAACGGCCAGGAGCTGGTGGAGGCTTTCGAGGCGTTGCATCTCGACAGCACGGCGCCCAAGGATGACGCCGATTCCTTCCTCGAGGAGGAGGAGAGGAGGCCGAATGGCGCGATCGACAAGATGGAATCGATCCTGCGCCGGGAGATGGACTGTGCCATTTGTCACTCTCTGCTCTATAAGCCGTGGACGACGCCTTGCGGGCATACCTTTTGCCACCACTGCATCACCAGGTCTCTCGAAATCAGCCCGACATGTCCAACTTGCAGGACACAAGTGCTCCTGCAGCACGTTGGTAATCTTTTGAGCCCGCCGAATGGGTTTCTTGTGCGGCTTATGACGTATTTCTGGTCAGAGGATCTTGCACAGAGGAAAGAACACGTGCGATACGAATCTCCTTACCCACCGGATGACACAGGACTCAATACGCCTCTGTTCGTTTGTACAGTATCGTTCCCGCACATGCCAACACTCTTGCATGTCTTTGAGCAGAAGTATCGGATGATGGTGAAGCGGGTATGGGGTGATGGAAATGGCGGAAAGCACTTCGGCATGGTCCTCCCTGATGGTCGTCACGGCACAGCACCGGTTGGCGTTCATCTCCGCATCGACGAGTTCAACAGGCTCCCGGATGGGCGGAGTCTGTTAGAGACCACGGGCACGTCACGCTTTCGCATCAAACGCCGTGGCATACATTCACATGGTTACGCGATCGCCGAGGTGGAAGATCTCAAAGACGTCAGCCTCTGGGAAGAGGAGAACCGCGAGGCCGCCGAAGTCACCACCGCACCACCCCTCCCCACCGACTTCCAGCCCGCCACACACAACGACCTCAACTACATGACCACGAAGGAGCTGATGGACTACGCCTACGCATCCATCCGCGCACTCCGTGAGAACAGCCCCACGTGGCTGCACGCGCGGATTCTCGCCATATACGGCCAGTGCCCCAACGATCCGGCGCTGTTCCCCTGGTGGCTGGGCAGCATCATCCCGGCGGACGAGACGCAGAAGGTGAGGCTGCTGGAGCAGGTCACCGTGCGAGAGCGGATGAAGATCTGCTGCGGGTGGATCCTGGATTGGAAGGCGCAGAGGAGGAGTAGTAGTTGGTGAGCTCCGACCTTTTCAGTGTTATACCTCGTTCATTGTACCCATGAAAGAAAGAAAAAGAGAGAGAGAGGGAAACAGACAAGAGGGAGGAGAAACTCTGGAATGTGGTCAGATAAAGTGAATTTTTGCTGACGGGGAGATTGATTGACAGGTCAGCATGTTGTTTGATGTAAGGAGGCTATGGGGTGTACGTGCAGCACAAAGAGCAGCTCATATTCGCGATCGGTTCTGGTATTTAGGCATGAGATCGCGCAGGGCTGTATTTGGAATTTGGACACATGATTCCCCAGACTCTGAGTGTACCATTTTCAGCCGTGCTCATCATGAATTCCTATCCACTCAGATCTCAACGTGACTGTCGCAATAATAATCCAGGCGAAGGTACAACCAGATGCGAGAGGGAGACGTAGAGCAGGGTTGCTTCGCGGGCACTGACCACTGACCAGATTGCAACTAGGAGTCCTTGATATTGTTGGCGCACCTTGGACCCGCGGCCACACTAGTCTTGTGAAAAGTACTTCACCACGCGTCTAGGAAATACATCACTCGGGCTTTGAAAGTAGGAGACATCCGTAAGAGACGAGACTCGTCTTGTGTTATTTGGGTATCATAAGGTGAAGAGGGCGGGAAACCAGATCCAGTACGCATGCAATATGAAGCCGTAGCCCCTCAACCATCCGTCGCCATAGCTTCGACGGCTGTGCCGTTCTGTCTAGCCGGTGCAGGCGGCTTAGCCTTGACCTCATCTATCACCTCTCTTGTGCCTTCAGTCTCCCCATTCTCCTCGTTCTCCCCAGCCCCTACTTCTCCAGCACTTGCTTTGACCTCTTCGTCATTCCGCTTCTCGTCCCCAAACAAGATGCTGATATCCTCATAAGACTCGATCTTGTCGAAGAGCGCGAGACTTGTTCTGCTGGCCAATCGCAGAGCCCTCCAGGTGTTGCTCGCCTTGCTCTCTACCGCCTCCCTCTTGGAAGTGTCTGACGTTGGCATGTCGATCTCGAAATCTGCATCCTGGATGCCTCGCTTAAAACTCTTGACATCCGGTAGCTGATACCTCTTCGGATCCTTCAGCTCCTCCATGGCCACCTCATCATCAATCTCCTTCAGGAAGTCCAGAGACAGAGGCTGCATGGCATTTGTCCGGATCTTCTTGCTCGTGGTGTTGCGCATGGCGTCGTCCATGGCCTTAGCCCACTCCTGCGGGCTGATGGCCGGCCGCTCAATAATGGGGCAGTTTTCGACCTTCCAACGAACCCAGTTCTTGTCCCTAGAAAGAATGGTTTCGACCATCCTGAGAAAGAACTGACCGTCAGTGGCGGACTTGAGGTACTCTGTAATATTGTGCTTCATGGCATTGGTCCACTTAATGTCGTCCTCGCCGAGGCTCTGATCGAGGTAGGCTACAGACTTGTTGACAATTGGCACTGAGGCTAGCCTCTCTTTGGCCTGGGGTGAAAGTGAGAGCAGGAAGTCCATAATGATGAGAGCCTGAACTAGCACGTAGCGCCGAAGGGACAAGTCGCCAATCTGTGCCATCTTGTCAGTTACCTCGTTCGTACCATGGGCTGATAGGCACTTACCTCAAGCTCGAAGAGATCACGACTGGTCAAGTATTTTGGGTTGAAGGAGGTGGCAAAATCATCGTCATCTTGTGAATCCAACTTTCTCTTCAGGCCCCGCTTGTCGTCAGCCGGTTTCGAAGACTTGGCGTCATGTTGGACGGGGTTCGCCTTGAAAGCCGTCAAGGTCGCCTCGAGTCCACTCTTGAACTGAGCCAGATTGACAGGCTCGAAGAGCTTCTTGGGTTGATTGAAGCTCTCTTGAAGAGACCAGAAGACTGGATACAAAGCGTCCGCATCGAGCGGCTTTTGCGACGGCGGGTCCTTCTTTTCGCTGAAGGACACACTCTTGCCTTGTGCCTGCTCATTGCTATCCTTGACACCATTTTCTGGAGTGTCCACGTCCATCTTATCCTCCGCGTCCCCCGTCTTTGGTATGACCTGGTCGTAGGTCGTGACATTCTGAGTGTGGTATTCGCCCCTAAGATTGACCGAGCTCTTGTCGCCTGAAGGGAGACTCTGGAAGAGGAAGATGAAGACACGCCCCGAAAAAGCGGTGTCCTCGGCGCGCGACAGCCGCCGTAGAAGCTCGTTGCAGCTCCTCAGTATAACCAGCTTCTTGTCGTTGAAGTTCTTCAGTATTATTCGCTTTCTACGCGACTCAAGATAGTCGAAGATCTTGCGACACCCGTGGATGGTCTGACTGTCGAGTAGCTCTTCAATGAGCCACACGAGAAGGGCTGGATCGCACTGTCCTCGATCGGAGAGGCATTGTAAAATGTCGAAGAAGTTCCATACTTTGACGAAGTCGGGAGAATCTATGGAGACACGGGCCTAAAAGTTATCAGCGGGCTGGCTCGGTCCGGTAGCTCGGCGTCAGTGCATCACGTACAATGAGGTTGCTGAGAAGGCCCCGGGCCGCGGTCTCGATAGTCGCGAACTTGGCACTGTTGCGCTGGCGAGATCCAGTAAGGCCCTGGGGTTCGGTGAGCTCTGATGTTCCCGGCAGCCGGCTCAGGACATCCTTCAGATCGGACTCTTCGAGAGCAGGCTCGACGGTAGCCTCTGGCTTGGTCGCGCTGGCAGCCTCTAGAGCCTCCTCAAAGAAGTCGACGTAGGCGGTAACGGCAGGTACGCCGTAGCTGTCAACCTCCAAGGAAGGCATCGCGGGCAGTGTATTGGCGATGACAGGAGGAATGCGCTGGCCTGCCGTTGTATGCGCCGCGTAGTCGCAACCGGCTGTTCGGTCTTTGAGGATCAGTCGTGCCTTGCGGTCAACATCCAGACATAATCGATACGAATATGTCTCAGATCCTGTCTCTGGGTATCCGAGGGTCGTGCTTGGTGAAGAAGTTGGGCTGAAATCGTGGGGATGTGTTTGGTTGAGGTTGCGGTTGAAAGAACGTCCAGTGGACTTTTTGATTGCTGACAGGCGTTGAGGTACCCAGAAGGTTCACTTCCGCCCAAACTGCGTAAGTGGAGACCCTGACGTTGCCGTCGGCAAGACGTTAACACAGTAAGACTGCCGTAAATTTTAGAGAGCGCGTTCTGGAAAGCAAGTGACGCGACGACAACATCACACGCCAGCGGTCACTATGCCTACTGCAAAGAGGCAGAAGAAGAGCTCTTCGTCACAACCGGTCAACAAGCAACCATCTTCAACGGTAGCGGCGCCGGCCGCAGAAGGGGAATCCGAGTTTGCGCAGCTTGCGAAGCAACACTGGTTGAAGACGTCCAAGAGGGCGACCAAGGTCAAAGTCAAGAACGATGTGTTGAAGCAGGACATATGGGACCCTCTTGAGAGGGACAAGTTCCAAATCTCCTCGCTCTTGGCTCTGGAGGGATTGCAAATCCTGGAGAGGTAAGATGCCCTGGCGCGTCCCGGCCTTCTCAGGGTCGCTAACACAGGTGTAGCTACCTCTGGCCAGGATACAGCGAGCAGGCTTCGAATCACCACATTCTCTTGATCGTGCTGATTGTCAACGCGAAGCGCAGAGAGCGCCTGGAAACATGGAGTGAGCCCGTCCTTGGCACATGGAGAGGAGCGCAATGTTGCTGATTTGGTGCTGCAGGCGTTTTTGAGGACCGGCCCGACGACTTCTCTACCTTCTTCCGACGCGTCCTCTCGATGAGCCTCGACCGCTCCCTCTCTGTTGCTGTGCGAACCCAAATAGTCTCCTTCGTCATCTACTCCTTCCAGAGCCTGGACCGCGCCATAGTGCGAAAAGAATGCGCGCCGCTCGTCTCGATATCGATATGGCACAATTTGGCAACGGAGAAGAAGCGGGATGAGAAGTTAGCCCAGAGCAACAATCTACGCAAGGCATGGAGAGCTGCTGCGAAGAGATACGATTCTGCGGACGAACCAACCAAGGCGCGGCTGCGGTTCGACAGGTCGTGGCTCTACACGTTAGCTCTCGACTTCCTGAGCTTGCTATACACGAAAGATCCTGGGAAAGGTATGTTGATGCTCTTGACTCCCACACCGCTCTGACTGACATCTGACAGAGGGCGTATTGTACTGCGAGCGGGTCATTGAGTTCCTCTCGGATCTACAGAGCCAATTGCCAACCAGGCGATATGCCAATTTCTTATTGCAGGATTTGCACATAATAACGGCGGCTAGCCTCTCGCCAGTCTTCAATGCCGAGGAGAACGGACTGTTACACGATCTTTTTGCACTGTTTTCTCATTATACCCACTTCACCATTGATGACCAAACAGGACACCAGCAGAGTAAGAGCCAGGCATACGATCAACACTGCGCGAGTCTAGCGAACCTGCAGAGGACGGCGTTGAAGCACTTCAAGAACAAGTTGACAGTGCTAGCACTGTCCAACTATGCCTCCATTGACGAGAGGAAGGAGCTCGAGAATCTTCTCGCTCCCCTCACTGACGAGGAAGTCGTTCACTTGTCTGCGTTGCTTGACTTGAGGACGTCATACCCAGAATCGACAGGTCTGACAGTCGATCGCAAATTCCTGATCGAAGTATTGCTGTCAGCCTTTGAGAGACGGAAGACTTTCCAAGAGAGTGCTTCGGAGATGAGTGTCATGCCAAACGAGCAGGCCATCTTTGACGAGAGTCTCTTAAGGACTGACTCGTACGATGGATCACATCCGCTGGCAATACCGAAGTTGAATCTTCAGTATCTCTCAGTTGGAGACTTCCTATGGAGGTCTTTGGTCTTGTACAGATGCGAGTCGTTCTATGGCATTAGAAGTCACATCGAAGACGTTCTTCGAAGGTTGAAGCCAGAGATGACAAAGACGGGTGAGACAAGCTTCCAAGGTTTCTCCAAAATGGCACTGCCAATATCGAGGCCATCGTGAGTGGAGAATCGTACCCAGTCTCAAAAGTCCATTGTAACTGATATCAAGCAGAATTCTCGAGGTCTTGCCCGCGTTGGTAGGAGACGACAAGCCGGCAGCTGTGCGTGCGGAAATCACCATTGACGTTCGCCGACTTGGTGAAAATGTCCGACGTGAATGGGAGTCGCTGCGACCAGACGATGTGGTATTCCTCCTGGCAGTCGACGCCTCGAAATCGCAGAAGTCTGGCCGTGGCAATTCGACTGAGGCTCAGAAGCTCGGCGTTGTCTCCCTTCGCTCAGCCGAGATCGTCCAGATTCTCGACGACAAGGGGCGGCCCATTCGAGACGCTTCCGCGTATTTTGATGGACATGCTCGAAGCCACGTGAGGCGCATCAAGCTCAAATTAGATTCGACTATGTACAAGTCGGATATGCAACGAGTGTCTGCCGGGAAACCGGACATCTACGAGAGCATCAACCTCGTCGTGCGGAGGAGCGGGCGGGAGAACAACTTCAAGCCTATCCTGGATTCCATTAAGAGCCTGACACTCTCAGACGTTCCCTTGGCATCATGGTTGCATGAGGTCTTCCTCGGGTACGGTGACCCAGCAGGTGCTTCATACAAACAATTACCGAACCGGCTCAAGAGGATCGATTACCGCGACACATTTCTCGACTGGCAACACCTCATTGAAAGCCTGCCGGGCAAAATCATCGAACCCGGCGACGATGTTACCGGAAGCTTTGGACCTCCGTATGTTCTAGAGACCGCCGATCGTCCAGCGGAAGAGCCTTCATCCAAACCTTCAAAGAAGAGACGGAGAGACGCGGAGCCAGCTTTGATCGCTGAAGTGGAGACTCTGAAAGTCTCGACGTATAAGCCACCGAACAACGGCCCTTATCCTGTTGACGTACCAAGGCTCAACACCGTACGCTTTACACCTGCTCAGATAGAGGCCATCATCTCCGGGACACAACCCGGACTCACGGTCGTGGTTGGTCCACCGGGAACTGGAAAGACAGATGTTGCCACGCAGATCATTAACAACATCTATCATAACTTCCCTGAGCAGAGGACACTGCTCATTGCGCACAGTAACCAGGCCTTGAATCAGTTGTTCACGAAGATCGTTGCCCTGGATATTGACGAACGTCACTTACTCCGCCTGGGCCACGGAGAGGAAGAGTTGGACACTGAAGGAAACTTCAGCAAACACGGCCGGGTTGAGTCCTTCCTCGAGAATCGGGATCGGTATCTTCAGGAAGTGACTCGTCTGGCTGCGAGTATGGGTGCGCCGGGAGCTCATGGCAACTCCTCAGAAACGGCCGGATACTTCCATTCTGTCTACATTCAACCTGCTTGGTCCAAATTCACCGAATTGGCAAGCTCTGCAGAGGCTTCAGCTTCCGACATTGTTGCGGCTTTCCCATTCCATTACTACTTCTCAAACGCGCCTCAGCCACTGTTTCCACCGGAAGCAGACCGAGAGGCTGTCCTGGAAGTCGCCAAGGGTTGTTACAGACACATCTCCAAGATTTTCTCCGAGCTTGCTGATGCACTGCCCTTTGAGATTCTGCGCCGTGACAGAGAGAAGGCCAACTACCTCCTCACAAATGAAGCTCGAATTGTTGCGATGACCTCAACGCATGCCGCCATCAGGCGTGGAGAAATTGCGCAGCTCGGTTTCCACTACGACAACGTTGTCATGGAGGAAGCAGCTCAGATAACAGAGATCGAGAACTTCATTCCATTGGCGATGCAGAAGCCGAAGGACGGGAAGAATCCTCTGCAGCGCGTTGTTCTCTGCGGCGATCACTTCCAGAACTCTCCCATCATTCAGAATCTTGCCTTCAGGGATTTCGCAAGTCTGGAGCAGTCCTTGTTCTCCCGTCTTGTGCAATTGGGAGTGCCAACTATTACGCTTGACCAGCAGGGTCGGGCTCGCCCATCCATCGCCCAACTATACCAATGGCGGTATCCTAAACTGACCAACCTACCCCACATCGAAACAGCAGAAGAGTTCTTCACATCAAACGCTGGCTTCAAATACGACTACCAATTTATCAATGTGGGCGACTATAAGGGCAAGGGAGAAATAGAGCCTGTGCCGCACTTCATACAGAATCTCGGAGAGGCCGAGTATGCCGTGGCGATATACCAATACATGCGACTTCTCGGCTATCCCGCGTCCAAAATCAGTATTCTGACCACCTACGCTGGCCAACGAGCGTTGATCAGAGATGTTCTTGCCCATCGATGTGCCAAAAGTCCCATCTTTGGTCTGCCCAAGATCGTTGCAACCGTCGACAAGTACCAAGGCGAGCAAAATGACTGCAAGTTCCCAATCACTCGCGCTTTGAATCTGGCAACAGCTAATGTTTCCTGCAGATATTATCCTGTCACTCACGAGGACATCAAAAGTGGGCTACCTGCGGGACATTCGTCGCCTCACTGTGGCGCTCTCACGTGCACGGCTGGGCATGTACATCCTGGGCCGCCGTGAGGTGTTTGAGGGATGCTACGAGCTGCGACAGGCGTTTGAGCTCCTCCTACAACGGCCGGATAAGTTGGCGTTGGTGACCGGAGAACTCTGGCCATCGCAGCGCAAGCTGCCAGAGGACATGGACGAGACTGTACCAGGCGAGGCGGTTATGGAGGGCGTGGAGCATCTGGGTCAGTACGTGTATGAGATGACTCAGACGAAGATGGCGCAGCTAGGTGCCGAGAAGGGCCCCTCTGCTGTTGACGCTATGGCCCTCGAGGAGAACATTGAAATCGAGGATCTTCAGCCCATCCCGGAGGACGATGAGGGTGAGCCAGTTGAAGGCTTGGAAGCTTTGGAGGACTAGTTGGTCGCCTTGCGTTAAGTCATTGAGGCTGGCGTTCGGATGGGGTGATAGTACGAGGGCTAAACACAATCTAGTTGGGACGTCGCGGGGTAGCACTGAGGGCAGGGAAGATATCGAAGTGCTTACGGCGACGTGACTAAGATTCGGATAAGATCAGAATACCTAGTTCTGAGGCCGAAAATGTGTAGTGTCTAGCCCCGGCCGTGCAATCTCGAATCGAGCTCGTCGGAAACGCTGCGGTTCCTGTCAGTCCTCATGCAGTGCACCTAAGGCAATCGCATGATGGCGCTCAGGGTTTTACGGGAGCTGTTTGCTCTCAGATGCGACGGAACGCCAGCCTTTTGAGTCATTGCGGGAGACTCCACGCATCCGATGGAGTTGCTCAAGATTCTTCCTAAGTCCATACGCTAATATGCCGTCCTCAGAGTTTCGCCAATGGCTTTGCCTTGTAGCGCAGGTGTCGGCCCAGGGATTGAATCAGTGGGCTTCTGCCGACCTGCGAGTGCGGTACATCGTGCATACGCCTTGGGCCAAGGCATACCGCGAGGCTGCCTCCCGACAGTCCAGGTGATTGGGACGTCTGATACTCGCTTTGGATACGGTCACAGACGACTCCGAGCTGATTTCTCACCCCATTTCCGTGGATGCATGCGACCCTTGAAGCATGTTCAAGAACGAGTCTGGCCAGTTCATGGAGTCCGGTTGAACCATTGGCCACATGGCGGTGTCTCCAGGCCCTATGATCATGTCCACGCCGCCTATAGGCTCCACCGGAAACCCGGCATGGGCACTCTCCGCCGTAATTGGAGGCAGCGCGAAGCCGTTCGAATCACCAGGGTAGCATGGTTGGCTCAGCCCCATGCCACCTGGGCTATATTGGACGTGTGTGCTCGACTCTGATGAGCTCTTCCTAGCTTTTGCCAGAACCTTCTCGGACAGACGGGCACCCCGCGCCCGGGTATTCTTCATCATATTCCACGCGAGCTTGGAACCTCGGGAGTTTTCGCTCAATGCCTCTAGAACGCGCATGCACGTCTCGACGTCTTCCTCCAGATTGGCGGCACTGACTTCGTTGTTGGCATCCTGCTTTATGAATGCTCCCGCCATGACCATGACGGAGCCTGCACACACGAGACAAGAGACCATCTGCCACCAAGGGTAATTCATCACTATGTCAACTGTGTCGTTGACGTTGTGCATCAGACGAGCAATGGATTGGGCCTCGAACGCACAGATTCGCCCATACTCCCGGCTTCGACTGGTCTGATCGGGAAGAGAGATCCCCTCGAGGCAGTTGTAATACAGATACGGTCGGTAAATCAGTGTTCGCAGGTGGTGGAACTTGATGGCCAGCATCTTCCTCTAGATAGAGATCAGATCAGCCGATTTAGGGAATGAGATGGAAATGGATAGTTAGTCTGACCCACCTGTCTCTTGAGAGTGACTGACTTCTCGAACGCATGTCCGATGTCAAACCGCAGGAAACGAGGCAGCTTCTGCTTCCAAGCCAGAAGAAGCTCGTCGCAATATTTGGTGCTTTGCAGCTTGGCCGCTATATTGCGTCGAGGTTGATAACATTCTCGGAGCACGCGCCCGATTATGGAAGAGAACTCGATGATGCGAACGAAATACTCACTGGTGCACTCATCTTTGCCATCTTCCGGGGTGTTGGCTCCATGATTGACTTCCATGTCTAGGCCGTGTATTCGCGAAGGTATGGGGACGTGGCAGTCGTCATCAGAAATGGCTGGTGGCCGGCCCAGTTGCAAGGCCGTTAAGCGGTCGAGCACATAGAGCGAGTACCACAATTTGTTCCGGACCTCAGGCTGCTCCAAGCTCGCTTGGCCCTCCTTGCGAGTCGGCCCATGCTCCTCGATGCTGACATGCAAGCCGATGCTCTGCCCTAGGCGGACAGCAAGGCCTAGAGAAACCCAACACCTCTCGATTTCCGACGTTACCAACAGGTAGAAACACTGTGCCAACAGTGCAGAGACCTGCGTCAAGGACCTTTCCAGCATGTCGTAACGGGACAGTACGAGAGACCGCTGGAAAAGCTTCTGGTGAATGGACACAGCCCGACGGCTTTCTGGACGGAACGAATCGTAATATGCGCCGACGGCGAGCAATGCATCTAAAGATGTTAGTAACACATACTGAAGTAGGTAGCCTTAGAGTACTCAGTCTAACATAGCAGAGAGAGCCAGGAATGGGTCAGGTCCGCGGTGGTCCCGTCGGCTTGCAGGCAGTCAAGTCTACCCATGAAGGACTTTTTGTCCACGAAGGGGTAGGCTGAGTGGATAGTCGAGAAGTAGATATCTAAGAAGGCGTCCACTTGGGCCTTGCTGGGCAAGTCCAACAATGGGTTCTGGAGGTATTGAGTCGTGGTGAGTGCCTCGGCGTCATAGTTATCAACCTCGTCGGCATTTTCTTGGGCACCCCCTTCGGCGGCAGCTGATTGCTTCACCAGGTTGAATAAATGGATGTCGCTGACTTCGCCGACATATCTCGGGCTCTGGAGGCACGAGATGGAGACGGAGCTGCCGGAAGCGCTATGCGGGCCTGTATCGGTCACATCCGACGAAGGACGAGGGCATATGTGCGCTTGAATGCAAGCGAGACTTTCGGTGACCTCGGCCTGGGCATCGGGGGCCAGCTGCGGCGCGAGAGCTTGCACTGCCTGCTGGTACCTCTGAAAAAGTTCTTCTGGGCTTGTTGCGTCTCCCGAGTCGGATGGTCTCATACGGTCGCCATGCCGTGCCTCGCTGCCCCATGAACAAGTGTAGCCGTACCCAGCGCAGCGCCCACATATCGGCCGCTTACCATCACACTGTTGGTCGTCAACAATTATCCACCACTACAAAGTGCTGCCAGACAGGGAAGCAGGGTCCGGAAGTACACAGCACAAACATACCTTGGACTTCTTCGCGCGGCAGCTATTGCAGGCGACGGTAATACGCTTACGTTTCAGGACGGGTTGTTCGGCCGGATCATTCGCCATGACTTGGGGGACGTAACACGCCCAGGTGTCGGAGATAAAACGTCAGGGGCAAGCAACAACTGGATCACTAGAGACGGGGGCGGAAAGGAAGGGAATATTGGGTGGATGCCGGCGGATCTGTAGGACCAGGAGATATAAATGGTGTTCCGGATGCACCAATCCCTTACGTTGACTTGAGGCCTAAGCTAAGGCTCTACCCGTCGTAGCCGCGTTTCCCGGCCTACCCGTCACTTCAGCGCATCGCTTACATCGCCCGGTAGTCTTCAAGACCAGTCTAAGATTTAATGGGCTGGAATGTATTTAGCGAGGAGGGTATCGGGCAGTACCAAGTGCGCAATCATTGTTTTCAAATACCGCGACAATTCCTGACCTAGAGTGGCCCACGAAAACCGTCACACCACGACTACGACATCGAGCATTTCGAGGAGAAGCGTCAGTGACCACCCAGTTCCAAGTATACATCCTCTACCGCTCCGGAAACTCGAACGAAACCCTGCATCGGCCATTTGGAAATTTTCAAGGAAATTTCTAAGGAGCAACATGCCGGCACGGGATGACAAGGAGTTTTACGACATGCTCGACAGCATCGCCAACACCGGCGATGAGGATGCGGTCCAGCAAAACAAACGAATCAAGGAAGCACAATTCGCCGACGACACCGCGGAGCCGAACGCGGAGCAGACGGCGGCAATACATCGCGAGGTATACGCAGGCAAACATCATGAACATAGCACAGCATCCAGAGCCGACGGGTCTCCGAAATCGTAACCTTGCTTCACTCTCTGGCGTCATGTGACGGATAAGATGGGGTGGACGCGACTGTGTATTCTCATGAGCTTCACCAAACTGCTCGTGCATGAGGGGGCGAGATTCAGTGTAGAATCATAAACGCTCCTCCATACGGCATTGAACCATGCTGCTACCTGAAGTTAGCCGCAGCAACAAGAAGTTCCAGACTCATTGTCCAATACGACTTTTCTGGCTTTGACAACCACAACATTATCTCATCATTGATCATCCTCAAGCTCTCTTCTCGTGGCCTCCCAGTCTTAGAAATGCATGGAGCATGGAATAGAATCCCCGAATACCTGCATCGGAGTGTGTGTCCAGACTAATAACACACAGTGGCTTCAGCCCAGGCATGTTCATTCTCTATGGCTTAACGGCGAGACCATTCCTTTGGCCGTACGCGACGTTGGTGGCTATGCATCACCAATGTCATGATTCGGCGCGGCAGATGGCGCCATGGCGCCACCTTGGCTCGGCTCTATCCCGTCTTGCCCGTCGTATCCGATTCGGTTACTCACATAGGAGAATGTGCTGGGGCTGACAATGTCACATCGGGGTGAAATTTTCACATGAAAGTACGTGTAATGATCCAGGGAAGTGGGTCGGCAGAAATGACGTACCTATCGGTCGTGCAGATAATACAGGTATGAAGAAAAGCTGTCTTGAATCTACCTATCCGGTTGACCTTATCTGTCCGACCAAGTTACCGGCCTCAAAGCAAACGCCATGCACTCATACGGTATCCGACTCACGGGCAGTCCTTACACCCTTGAGCACCGCATTTATCTTGAGCGAGATGGCCAGGTCGTGTCCCCGTTCCATGACATCGAGTTGTTTGCGAACGAGGAGCACAGTGTATTGAACATGGTGGTCGAGATACCACGGTTTACCAACGCCAAGTTCGAAGTAAGATGGCAAGCTTATGTATATCACGTACCCACAACGGCTCAATATACTACAGATCTCACGAAACGAAGAGTTGAATCCCATCAAGCAAGATGTTAAAGATGGAATGGTCAGATATGTGAAGAACTGTTTTCCTTACAAAGGGTACATCTGGAATTACGGCGCTCTTCCACAGGTAGGTCGACGACGTCCTACCGATGACGGCCCCCGAAGTTGTTGTTGCAGCTTTGCATCCAGTGGCTTACCAAAACGAAACAAAAAAGCCAAAAAGACCTGGGAAGATCCACACTTCATTCATCCCGAAATTGGACACAGGGGGGACAATGATCCCCTCGATGCTTGCGAGATAGGCACATCGGTGGCAAGCCACGGCGAGGTCAAGCAAGTAAAGGTCCTGGGCATCATGTGCCTCATCGATGGGGACGAAACGGACTGGAAGGTCATTGTTATCGATATCAACGACCCCATAGCCTCTCAGTTGAACGACATCGAGGACGTGGAGCTTGCCTTCCCGGGCCTTCTAGCAGCCACCAAGGACTGGTTCCGCATCTACAAGATGCCCGACGGGAAAGCCCCCAACAGATTGGGTCTGAATGGTCAAGTCAGAAACAAACAGTAAGTATCCAGGTTTGCGCCTCGGTCTTTTGATTATCATCTGACCGTTTCAGTTACGCCGATGGCATTGTTCAGGAATGCTCCCTTGCCTGGCAATGCCTCATATCTGGGGAGACGGATGGTGGTCCGATCTCGTGGTATGTTTCGCTTTTGCCTCCTAATCATTGTGGATATGGAGCTAATGCTAGACTAGCGCTACAGCGTTGAACAGCAACTTGGCCAACCAAATTGACAAAGTCAGCATCAAGCAACCCGAAAGAGTCTGACTACTTGCGAGAATTTCCGGAACCCATTGTTGATGATTGGTTCTTTGCAGACCGAGATGGCCAGAGACAAAAGGGCGGCGAGACAGGAGGGCGGAGGGCACAGAGCGCCTTGGCGCAGGGGGTCTTGAAGAACCTCATAATACATACTTCGTCGCATGCTTAAGCTATTGGTCCAAAATCCTTACAACTGGAAATTCGACTCTTCGGCTTGATTCGCCGAATTCCCCGGATATGACGAGATAAGACGTAATTCCTTGGGGAAAACCTGCCCGTAATGTGACACGCTTAGCCAACTTAAGTTGACGTTGGTCCCTAAAGGTCCCGGCGCGGATGTTTCGGTAGATGTATCGCATCTCTGTGCAAGCCACACCTGCTACCACATATCATACATGCACCCAAGGCTACAAGCACAGGCAAGCAGTCTCGGGTTGAAAAGGCGCCAAGCGGCATTCAATTAGGGGACGATGGGATCTCATAGGTGGGGGCATTGCATTGTAATTGGATTCATTTTCCTGTATATTGTGCAAGTCGTCATCTCACCCTACCTGTGTTTTGTCAGGTATTGAGACGCATGACGGATCTGCCGGTAATGACGGCTGTCCAGGCTTAGACCCGCCTTCATTCGCCTCTTAGTAAACACCCTGGGTCAGGATTATCAGATGCCGATGGCCTGAAGTATGGATTGTTCGGCCTCCATATCATGCGAAGTCATTCCAGAACCAAAGGTCCAAGGCATGTTGAGACGTTGGATCCCTTAGAAACGACAAACCCCGTCAATCAGGCCCGGGGCCGACAAGATGAAGCTCGTTGTAAAGCTAGACCACGACCATAAGAACAAAATGTACACCTCTCTGGATGTTGTGACTGGCATGGTCTACCTGGAAGTCAGGCGTAGGCTCTCCATATCTCAATTAGAGTTATCACTCGAAGGTAGGTGAAAGCAGGCCTTGCCTTACTTGGGGGCTCATAACATGCTGACAAGATCGGCCCAGCGAGACTTCTTTCATCCGACACTGTCACTATCGGACTTGAATACCCACCAAGTCTCATCTACCATAAGGTTACTATGCCCTAGAGTACCTTAGGATTGTAGGCGGTGTTAACGCCCGGCAGGTTCTCGACGTGTCCCAAGTCCTCTTCCCGATCTTCCCGCTGAGCACATCAACGCGGTACACATTAGGAAAGGGGCAGCACCCTTTCACCTTCGGCATTGACCTTTCTCTGATCTCCCGCTGCGTTAATAAGGCCATCCTCCAGTCATCCGTTCTGGGGCAGGCATATCGCCAGACTGGGTGCGTCTTCTATGTTGTTTGCGCAACCGTCAAAGGATGTGGACCTTTCAGACGCCAGATCCGCCAGAGGATACGACTAACATCTGTCCAAGTCGACTCCCCAAACATCTTATCTTCTGCTCGTGGGCCATCAAAGGCCTGCCGCGTTCTTCCATACACAATTCTCGGCACCGAAGCGCCGTGTGAGTCGCAAATAGTCGATGAGTTCCTTCCTCCGTATAGCCCCGCCCTTGTTCTCGGAGCGAGCATCAGTAGTGGAGGCTCACTGCGCCCCGGTGATGTACTACCTTTGAAACTATGGGTCACGGTGCCATCATCTGTTTCCCAGGAGCTCAAAGTCTCTCTGAAAAGCCTTCGTTTGTCACTGATGAACATAACCGTCGTCAACAAGGGCAGGCAACGGGGATTTACTCTCACGGGCACCGTTCTTCGACAAGTTTCCCTGAATATTCCCCTGAAGACAAAGCCCGGAGTACAAACTACTCAGGTTGATCCTTCGTTATGGGAAGGTTGTCTCGTACCTCCTCGGCTAGCGTCTGAGCGCTTTGAGAATGGGGCGGACGAAGAACATTTGTTGCAACTCCTCTGTGAGTTCTCCTCCGACAAGTTGTCTAAGACTGCGGTAAGCTTGCTAGAAGCGTTCGTTTTTGCCGCTTGCAAACCAACTGACACGCTATCGAGTTTGTGACGCTACTAATTCCCGTGTACGTCGCCACTGCCGAGCCTCCACCAAGTTACGAAGTGATCACCGGTCACATTACGTGAACTTGGGGTTCTCGTACAACCTCGATCGATACTATTCTCGCAAGACCTTTGGTGGATTGCTTTCCCTCATCAATATCATTATGAGTGGTATGAGGAGCATGAGGCGAAAATGGAAGCAGCTTTGCTTGAATTTCTGTCTTGACTGTATCACAGGTCTCACATGGGGTCTTTCTCAGTTCCTTTTCGGCTTGAATACCTCCTACTTGAAACTTTATTTGTTGAGTGGGTTTCCTTAGAAATCCTATCAATACAACCTAGGTAGTCGTGACGAACGGATTTTAAGCCATCTGTTCAGTTCAAATTCCCGATCATTTCTCACTACACCCAAACCATGAATGTTCACATTGGAACGAATGCCAGCGCGATGTCGAGGGAAGTCTTGCATTGGCCAATGACGGAGAACTCTCCAGTCTACTTAATGTTGCGTGCTTGCACACTGTCACTGAAGTTGTTGTTGATAAGAGAGCGACAGATAGAAGAACGCATGAAATTTTTCAGTCTGTTTGGTGTCTTCGTTGTACGTTGTTCGATGCTTTCATCTGATACAAAACTCTGCCTTATACACGTACGAAAAGTGACGTAAGGTAGCAGACCAGGCTCGGTCAAGCCTTTCCGAGCTTGTCGAGAGAGTTGTAATGGACTCCCGCATAAGGACACGATTGCCCCTTAGCACGAATCTCGTCTTCGATGTCCATCAAGCGATTGTACTTGGCTACTCTCTCGCCCCGGGCCGGTGCACCCGACTTGAGGTGACCTGCTCGCAGCCCGACGGCGATGTCGGCAATGAAGTCGTCGCTTGTCTCGCCTGAGCGGTGAGAGACGAACACATTCCAGCCAAGCTTCGTGCACAAGTTGTTCCTACGCTTCATCAGCCCTTTCATGCCCGGTTGAAGTAGGACGGATCACTCGTTTGACTTACGCTTCAATAGCTTCGCTTACTGTGCCAATCTGGTTCACCTTGAGCAGCATTGAGTTGCATGCCTCCTTCTCCTTGGCCATCCTGACGCGCTCGATATTGGTAGTCAACAGGTCATCTCCAACCAGCTCAATCGGACAGTGCTTGTTGAACTCTGTCCACGATGCCCAGTCTTCTTCGGAAAATGGGTCTTCCAAAAGCACCACAGGATACTTGGAGAGCAGCTCGTTGTAGAGCGTTGACAATTCTTGCGGAGAGATATCTTGTCTACTCTCGGCCTTGAAACAGAGATCGTAGGATTCGCCGCGATAGAATTCGCTTGAAGCAGGATCGACCCCAAACTTGATCTGTCCCGTGTACCCAGCCTCTTCGACAGCCGTGGTCAGCAGCTCGAGTGCCTGCTCTGGGTGATGGACGGGTGGAGCAAAACCACCTTCGTCACCCAAACCTGCTGCTTCATAGGTTGTCAGTCTGACAAGTTCCTACAGGCATGTCACGCTACAGGAGGCTTACCAGCTGGGCCCCATTTCCGCTCGATGACCTTCTTGAGTTGATGGTATGTCTCAGCTCCCATGCGGACCGCTTCTTACATGCTGCTGGCCCCAACAGGCGCGATCATGGACTCTTGGAAGGCCATCGCATTTCCGGAGTGTGCGCCTCCGTTAAGGACGTTGAAGAAGGGGACCGGCGTGACGAAGCCTTCAGAGAGGCCCGCCTCCTTGCGAAGGAATTCGTAGAGAGGTATACCCTGGGATATGTACAGTCAGCCTTCCCGCATGGGCATGTGCATGTGGTTGATATCATACGGCAGCCGCAGCTCCAGCCCTTGCGCAGGCCATGTTCACGCCGAGGATAGCATTGGCTCCCAGTTTGGACTTGTTCACCGTGCCATCAAGACCCCGCATGAGGTCATCAATAGCTTTCAGTTGGGTCTTGGGATCGAAATTCTTCTCGATGGGCGCAGGGCCAATGATGTCCTCGACATTTTTGACAGCCGTCTCGACTCCCTTGCCGTTATAGACTTCTTTGACCTGGTCCCTAAGCTGGACAGCTTCGGTCGACCCCGTAGAAGCTCCCGAAGGTACAATGGCCCTGAATGTCCCTGCGCTTCAAGTCAGGAGGTCCTGGCAAAGTCATGAGCGGCCGTGCATGGGTTTCACCTTGTGCTGTAACTATGTCGACCTGGACTGTCGGGTTGCCCCAAGAATCCAGTCGTTCTGCGGAATGGACGGATTCAATCATAATAATAAACAGATACGAAAATAAGATGAATAGTTGGATATCAGTTTGACTGAAGGAGCCACGAAACGAACGGTACAGGGGAGACTGGCAGCCAGTGTGCATATTATGGCATTCTCGGCTCGCCCTTCGCTTATCAAGTCCCTCTGGAATGTGGGATGATCGAAGTAGCGCCCTCATCAGCTGCCGAACCGCACGAACCGCATTCCTCGCGAAGCCCGGAGTACGGATGTCGCCTGGGCCGGAAATGTCGGAACCATCGGCGAGGCCAGCCAGGAGAGGTCGGAGCTAATACTTGGTATTCTGCAAGAAAAGGAGCACCAGACCAAGAGTCGGGGTGCATCTGTCTTTTGCCGTTTATTTTTTTAATTTTTTAATTTTATTTTATTTTATTTGATCAGATACGCTGTCTTGACTACATCGCTTCTAGGTGACATGTTGGTGTCTGAATCATCGCTTGTTGTTCCCATTCATTCGCCGAGGAGATTTCGAGATAGCATAAAGGATCATATCGATAATTATAGGCCATCGAGGATCTCGCCGCGGGACGAGACTTAAGTTTCAGGCGAGTAGAGAGGTGAAGCACCACCAATAAAGAACCCAAGGACTAATCCATGGGTAAATACTAGGTCGTTGCTAGAAAAGACCCATCGTCAACATGTCGCACTTGAAATTGTCTTCCCGGAAGTCAGGTTCCTCACACTATGGAAACAGACCTTCCTCGCCGGAGGGCTGGACCAGTTTCGGTGGGCTGGGAACAACTTCGCCTGAGCTAAATCTCAGTGAGATTGAAGCGCCGGTGCCGGTGCTGAACCCTGATGAGGGTCCTATAGCCCGACATTCATCCCTTGAAGACGAAATTTCCAGCCGCCGCCGGCAGAGTCTGGCAAGCCGCGGGAACGAATCCTCTTGCGGAGCCTACAGAGGTGGATACGGTGACGGGCAATCGGGCGGTATTGGCCGCGAACGGTTTGATAGCACGCCGCCTAGACATAACTATGTCCAAAGACAGCCAGAAGACAACGAGGAGGAGAACAAGGAACACGCCGCCCCGTTCGGAGTTGCCAACCTCACCGAGATGACTTCCGCCGGCGCAGTTGAGAACCCATCCGAGGCACACCGCTATGCACACCGCAGTCTGGAGGAAGAGCTTGGGCGGCCTGAACTCGAGTTGGTAGAGGGTTCGAAGGACGGAGAAGGCGATGCTTCCGCCCATGTGGGCCGGCTGAGAACCGGCATCTTCATTGTCTCGCACCTCGTCTTCTTCTCCATCATGGGAACGCTTGCTCGCCTAGGCCTCCAAGGCCTCACAACATATCCGCTGAGTCCAGTTGCTTTCAATACCATCTGGCCCAACTTCGTCGGCACACTGATCCTCGGGCTGTTGTCCGGAGCCGCCGAGCTGCTCCACCATCCAAAGGCTGCCAGGAGCATAGCCAGGCCATCTATTCCAGAGCCGCAGTCAGCCAGCCCCCTGTCCGACAGCACAGGGTCGAGCGAGTCCACGAAGGCCAGACAAGCCTCGTCAGAGTCATCTGTTCCCATGCCACTTCACATTGGCCTGGCCACCGGCTTCTGCGGGTCCCTCACAACCTTCTCATCGTTCATGCGAGACTGCTTGCTGGCACTTGTTGGTGGACCTACCGTAACGTCAGCAACGCCATCGCCTGGCCAAGACTTCATGTCTGTGGTTGCCGTCATCATTGTCACGACTGCCGTGTGCGTGGCCGGTCTCAAAGCCGGAGCACATATAGCCATTTTCCTGAAGAGCTACGACAAGAAGATTCCAAAACGGGTGGTACACTGGATTGACCACACTGTTGTTGTCCTGGCCGCCGGTTGCTGGACCGGCGCCGTCATCATGGCCGCTCTACCTCCCGACCGTCCGTCTGGACCTGTTGGCCACAAGACGTCGTGGGCTCAAGAGACTTGGCGCGGAGAAGCGCTTTTCGCTCTCGTGTTTGCCCCTCTGGGCTGTCTTACACGGTTCCTGTTGAGCACCAAGCTGAACCTCTGTTACGTCGGGTTCCCACTTGGGACATTCTGTGCCAACTCGCTCGGCACTCTTGTGATGGCGGTGACCTGGGACCTTCAGCGACTGCCAGCCGAGCGGGCGTTGACCTGGATCGGGGGCGACCTCGTGTCGTGTCAGGTCTTGCAGGGAGTCGACGATGGCTTCTGCGGCTGCCTGACCACCATCAGCACTTGGATCCTGGAGCTGACCGGGCTTCGGAGGGCACACGCATACAGGTATGGGTGTATCAGCTTGGTCACGGCAATTGTGATCGTTGTTACGATGATGGGATCCATGAAATGGGCAGATGGTGTAGAACAGCCAGTGTGCACAAAATTATGAGGCTCTGATTACTATGTATGTAACACGAGGAGGTGATGAGCGGTCGTCCCGACCACAAGCCGAAGAGTATTCTACCATAGATTTAGACCTTCGCCACATGGCACACTCAAGGCCCAAACAGTCGGCTCAACATGGGGGTCCTCGTCCTGGTCTCCCGCAATGTGCAACAAGGGATGCTGAGGCCAGCATATGTATGGCGGCGCGGACAGCCACAAGCGAAGCACCGACGTATGTGTGTCCCGCTGGGCGGAACCAGGGCCGTCGTAAACGCAAGCAATTAGGCTACTACGCTACTACTGACCAGCTCATGTCGACGCTAGGCTGTTCCGTTCCGGCAGCAAGAGCCGGGCCGTAATGGTGCGGAGCCAAGGCCGTACCGGTCATGAGACAGGATGTGATATTAGCGACGCCTCCTCGAAGCCGCGAGGCAATACGGCCACAACTGCCGAGCGAGTTAAGGAGGACCAGCTGGTCGCCCTGTGTTGAGTTACTGGGGCTGGCGCTCCGGAGAGGGTGATGGTACGAGTACGAGGGTTAAGTCGAGGTAGCACCGGAGGGTAGGGAAGATAACAAAGCGGCAGGGTGCAGATGCCCTTCTATCATGTTTGGTATCAGGTGGCAAGGACCACAGGTAACTAGTAGATATCTCCCCCATCAAAAATGCTGGAGCAGAAAATGAGTACAAGCCACTCCGTCAAAACAGCAGTCATCGTACAGCCACAAACACCGGAGTCAACTTGAGGCTGGAGTACGTACCGGGTCTAGGCACTTTAGGGCCGCGGGTCACAGGCGGACTAACAGCGCCTCGTCCAGACACGCACACTACAACTCGTGAGACACGAGGTCTAAACCCTACACAGAGCTTTGATGACCTGTGGCTTGTAAGGGCTCAGCTCCCGCCACCGGTGGCACACAGAGGCAGATCGAGTTCGTCCCAGTCCGCCGCTTGCTTGCTCTGGAAAGTGTTGTCGTCATTTTGCAGATGCACAACACCCTTGGATTGCAGAGTCTATTTCGACAGATTTGTCGATAGGCTGTCGATCTGCGTGGGCTCTGTGTACCGGACTACTGCAATTCCCGTTCCCTCCTTTTTGATGACCTCCTACGTCGTCGGAGAACCGGGGTCTTTAATCGCTTGGACGGAGCTGCCAGTGGCGCTGCATCAGTCACAAGCCAGAGCCACATCCTGTCAGCGAGCAGCAGGCCGGTACAGTAGGAATTCTTGAAGGACTGGCCAGTGACGTTAGTATATCCACAGTGGGACCAGAGCAGCCAGGACCACCATCTGTTGCCCGGAACGACGGCCCCGCCAACACATATCATAAGTGATGTTGAACGCGGTGCGGTGTGAAGTGAAGTACAACAGTGCGTGGGTAAGAACAGAAAGGAAAAAAAAAAAAAAAAAAAAAGGCCCTGTCTGCCCGGACCGCATGAGGCTATCGCTACCACCGTGTCTAGACCATCTCCAAGGGGCCAAGCTCAGATCTGGCCTGTTGTGCTACCCAACACGGCCTCGTCCGAGATGTACGAAAGTCCGTCTAGAACATCCAGGGCAAACAATACCCAAGACGATGGGTGCAGGGGACAACCGAATGGTTCCGACGTCTCGCCGGGGGGGGGGTGATCGAGGGGACCAGACAAAGGGGAGGGCCTGGGGTCACGAAGGGACAGAAGGGATCCCGTGGGGAAAAGAAAAGGGCAGGACAAGGATGTTAACGAGGGCTCATCAAACGCGGGACGCGGGGGCCGGGCCCCAACACGTACCCTTTTTCTTCTTCTTTTCTTTTAAGGAAAATTCTTAGCGCGTTTGGAAACGCGATAACCCATGTCACATAAAACCCCCCCGTCCGTTTCGCCGCTTCAGTGTCCGAATTTAGCATATTAGTGAATACTCAAATATGCCGGCTTTTTTTTTTTTTTTTTTTTTTTTTCTTGGTTTACAAGATCGCGAGTATGCCTGAGAGGGGACATGATATGGGCAGGGGGGAAAACCGCAGTCAAGCTCTTGGCAGGCAATAGATCGAGGTGGCCTCACGGAGCTTACCTCTGCACGGAGTAATACTGCAGTCGTCAAACGGATCTACTCTCGGCGATACGGATTATCGCCAATGCTACTTTGTACAGTGGATTTGTAACGGGCGAGACAGCGCTTGGACACGCAGGCATGTCTTATAGTATCGAGTTCATGTGTGGTAAATGGCCGTCTTCAGTGCCAGGACTACTCCGGTCATCTGCTGTCGCCCGGACCTTTGGTATTTGAGGTGCTGAGTTGCCGTCGAATACATCACAGGCCAGTCTTTTTTTCCTACTCCCGTGGAGGTACACGCCACACCGTACGGGCACGCATTGTAATACCTCTTGAAATAATAAGCAGAGAATCCATGAGGAGCTGTGCAGGTCCCAGTGGATGATCGGAAATATCTACTCACCAGCCCGATGGGACTGCTCTGCATCTCAGAGCAATTGTATGAGTTATCGCCATCAGAGATACATTCATTGGTGAGGTTGCTATACTATGTACCATGCATGGCACGTTGGGTTGGTCGGGGAAGCACGGACCACCTGTCGCAAGAAATACACGAAAGTGCCCAAACCTGTGGAGCAGCAGTGACCGGCGGCGACCGTCCAGGGAACCTTAGGGCGCCTTTAGCCTCAGAGCTCACCTGTTGCCAAGGGCTTGTAGGGTTGTCGCTGGACCTGGAGATACGCTGGCAGGACAGTACTTTGTACCCCCCAAAACCTCCACCATCCACAATTTTTCGCACTCCCACACCAAAACTTCCTACGGCGCCGTACCAACCCAGAACCCTGCCCGCCCACCCTCTGGCCCAACCCTGTCTCCTACTACTGCGACCAAACAGGATCGGCCATCCACTCTCTGCACTTCATCCCCAGACGGCCAAAAAAAATTCGAGCCTCTTCTCTCCTCTCTCTCTCTTACCAAACCTCCTCGGATACCCGAAATCCATCTACCTCACCACCCTATTCCACAGGAACAGGACGTGGTAGATAATCCTTCGTCCCTTCTAATTCATTTGGACTGGACTCTGCAGGTCAAGGAATTCATTTTCCCCAGACTTCTTGCATCTCCACTCCATCCGCCTGTGTCCTCTGCCCGTCTATCTCTTCGATTTGCGGACGGACCACCCACCCATCAACCAACGCCCAACACCAACCACCATCGTGGGAAACACTCCAAGCCGACGCACCTCGTGCTCGTCCTTTGTTGAGTCGACGATCGGCGGATTCATCTTCCAGACCGATCAGTCTGCGGCGCTCTCACTTCCACCTCACCTTCGATACCTGGCGGTGACCTAGCGTCCTCGCGGAGTCAAGGTCGGAACCTGCGACATCACCCGCCTCAATCCATCCGTCAGTGCGGACTTCTCTCCAAACGTGACTCGTTCATCGTCAACCCAACGGCAGCGCCTGTTCTCTTCTTCACGCGGACGCTTCCAGCGGTCATACCCCCAGTCGCAGTCACTGGTTTTCTCCCTGCGTCGAATACTTGAGCAGCCACGATCCCTCCCAAGTCGCGGCCTTGGCATTCGACACGACAAACCCGTCGATCCCTCTGCGACCAAGCCTCACCTCCTGCGATCGCGCGAATCCCCATCGACACCGTCTTCGACGTACCGATCTTACATATGACTTCCACTGCGAGTCAACCCTCTACCACCCCGGCGCCGAATACCACTGCTGCCTCGACGGCTCCTTCGTATGCCTCTGCCGCTGGTGCCACGAAGAAGCCTGCCTCGACGCCGCTGGTCGTGACCGGTGCCAACCCACCCCTGGTGGCTGGCTCCTCGGCTGGCCCCTCTCAAAATGCCAAAACTGACTCTGCGTCCAACCTGAATGGAGGACGGCAGTCTATCTCCCCGGCCGTTCCGACTATCGCGAACGGGACTTCCAGCCTCAATGGAGACTCGGCAAACCACAGCCGCAACGGCTCCGTCACCATAGCCGCCCCGGGCAATAACGGCTACAACCCAAAGACTACGGGCTCCAGCATACAATTCGGCTACGACAAGACTCCTCAACCTGCTCAAGCCCAACCCATCGGGATTGCCGGACGGATCCCCTCGCCTGCCCACAGTCCATCACCTATCCCTCAGCCGTCTGCCAGTGGTGGGAAGCCTGGTGCCACGGACAACTCGTTCAAGATCGGTAGCTTTACCAATGACGGCGACGTAAGTTGTGTGCGGGCTCAGCCGGAACACTCGCGCCTCATCCCTCCAGCTCCCTCGAACGTGCTCCGGAACGTGCTAACGTCTTCGCAGCGGATGGCTATGCGCCCGAACTCCATGCAAATGTCCATCCATAACAGGAGAGACTCGACAGTCTCACAGCACAGCGACATGGGCCACCACGGCGGCCCGGGCTCGAACCGGGGCGGCTTTGCCCAGGGCGGACGAAGCAGAAGTTTCAATCCCCAATTCGGCAACCCCCAGATGGGCGGGCAGATGGGTTACCCTCCTCCTGGTCCCAACAACCAGTACCGAGGCCCTCACAATCAGGGTCGCGGCGGGATGGCTCCTCAAAATTTTGGCCGCGGCGGTTTGCAATACCCCAACTCACCTCAACCGGCTCGAGGTAGCCCTGCCATGCCTCACGCCATGCCCGGCCAAGGCACTCCGAACATGAATGCAGCGATACCCGTACCTTCACCACATGGGACCTATGCTCATCAATACGGTCCACCCATGAGCGGTGGCGGTTTCCAACAAGTAATGACCCCATTTTCACAAGACAATATCTTTCCTTTCAGTCACCAGAGATCGTTCAGGAAGAAGGGAGCTCGCGGGAATTTCGAGAACAAACAATTCTGGCAGCCGGATCCTTCTTTCAACCACCCAAACCAAGACTTCTCTAGCAAGTCTGGCCGCTTGAGTAAGCGGCAGGGCTCTTCAGCCGGCTACGACCGCCCCTATCGTGGCCGCGGCCCGCTGCTTGAGCATCAAGCGCCGCTTCCATCTACCCAGATCTCGCAAGCTCCAGTCTTGGATCTCGCCCCAGGCCCGGAAGGCTTCGAACGCGTTAAGCATTTGCTGACAGAGACTAAACAGAACTACGGTTACGGAGCCCCGTTTGATCCTAACAGGGCTCCTTTCATGCCTGTGCCTCCGTACAACCCCCCGATGTACCCGCCAGGCTCGCCCGCTCCTGGGCCTTTCCCCCACCCTTATGGTGCCCCATATCCTGCCCCCACCGGTCAACCCATGTCTCGTAATAACTCTCAGATGTCTGAACGACCAGCTTCTAGCACTGGCAACCAGGGCCCGATGGGCTTTTCAGCGCCTCCTCAAGCTCAGAAAGGACCCGTCATCGCATCGTCGACGCCGACTACCCAGTTTATACGACCCAAAAGCAAGGCGGTCACCATTCAGAGCTCTGACGGCAAGGCAGTTGATCTCAAGACTCTGAAGGCCTCGGCGTCACCAGTACCGAGCATTCAGCAGTCCAAGACTCCGCCCGTTATCGCCTCGACACCGACGCCACCCCCCAAGGCTGACACTCCTTCCACGCACTCTCGCAATGAGAGCACGTCCACGGCTAAGCCAGATGAGATCAAGGCCGCATTCCTGGAAGCGGTAAAGAAGTCAAGGGAGGAAGAGGCTACCAAGACCGACGACAAGGCTGCGGTTGAGGGCGAGGCCAAGGCTAATGCTGACGAGGACAAGGTGGAGGAGGAGCAAGTGCAAAGTGAGCCGAAGGCCGTCGACGTCAAGGTCGCAGAGCCGGCAGAGACTCAGCCCGAGGCCGAGGTTGAGGAGAAGGCCAAGGACGAGACAGAGCCCAAGGTCGAGGAGGTGAAGACCGATTCTACCGCCAAGGCTGACGAGCCCCCCGCGGAGACTGAGGACGAATACATGGAGAGAATAATCCGTGAGATGGAGGAAGAGGATGCCCGCAGAGAAGCAGAGCAGGCTGAGATCTCGGCAAGGAAAGCCGTGGAGAAAGAGGCCGCGAAGAAGAAAGCCGACGAGGAGCGACTCGCTGCTTCGGCCGAGAACGATCGCAAGCTCCGCGAACAAGAACGCGAGATGGAACGTCTTGAAGAGGAGAGGGAGAAAGCCCGAGAGCAGGCGCGAGTGGGCGGCGAGGCTACATCGGTTTCCGAGCTGCTGGCAGGAAAGATTTCCGATCTTACGGGTTCTCAGAAGAAGGACGCATCAGGCGGTGCAAATGCTGCAGCCGACAAGCTGTCCAAACTTACCATCAACAGCTCCAGGGATGCGACCTCGCCAGGGTCTGCGCCCTCGTCTGCGAAATCTACAGGCAAGGACCGCCGGCCTGCCGCCCTGAATCTGGCACCGCTGAAGACGGGCAGTGTTGAGGCACCGCCTCCAAGTGCAGCAATGCAGGCCCTGAAGTCAGCAAGATTCTTGACCATCAGGGATGAGATCAAGTACCCAGTCGGCATTGCCAGTCCCAACCCAGCGACCAACGCCGCGGCTGCCAAGAAGGGTGGCTCCTTCAAGTACGACTCTGCTTTCCTGCTACAATTCCAAAAGGTGTTCACAGAACAGCCTTCTGTTGAGTTCTCTCAGCAAGTCAAGACCTTGATCGGCGACTCGGACGGTTCGCGATCTGCTTCAACTAGAGGTTCAGGGGCGGGTCAAGTGCGGCAAGGGTCTAAGCCGTCCGGAGCTTTTGGCTCATTCACCCAGCCTTCTGGAAAGCCTCTTCCCCCGGGTACCACGTCCGACCAGCGATTCGCCATGTCCCAGGGGCAGATGGCTCGTCCAGCCATGAGCGGCCCCATGGCCTCATTTGGCCGTGGCGGTGCTTTCCCGGGAACCAGCAATATGGCACGGCAGTCATCCAGCTTGGGTCTCTCTAACTCCCGGACTGGAAGCAGGAATCAAACTCGTGGTGGCAGCAAACCAGGGAAAGGCTACGGTGGTCAGAACGAATCCAAGCTTGCTGCGACCATGCCTCTTACGGCGGGGGTGGATCTCAAGCCTATTACTACTTCGTCCACTGGATGGAAGCCGATGAGTCTGACTCGGAATGCCCAGCAGCCCGCGCCGGGTAGCAATCTTCTCGATCCCGAGACTGTCCAGCGCAAGGTCAAGGCGGCGCTGAACAAGATGACGCCAGAGAACTTTGACAGGATCTCGGAGCAGATTCTGCAGATCGCTGCACAGTCGAAGGACGAACAAGACGGGCGCACTCTGAGACAGGTCATCCAGCTCACGTTCGAGAAGGCCACTGACGAGGCTCACTGGGCTGCGATGTATGCCAAGTTCTGCAAGCGCATGCTAGAGACCATGAGCCCCGAAGTGAAGGATGTCACCATCACCGACAAGAATGGAAACGTCGTTAGTGGTGGCGCTCTGTTCCGAAAGTACCTCCTCAACCGATGTCAGGAGGACTTCGAGCGCGGCTGGAATGTCGACATGCCCGAGCCCAAGGAGGGCGAGTCCAAGGAAATGACCATGATGTCGGAAGAGTATTACAAAGCCATGGCGATCAAGCGCCGCGGCCTTGGTCTCGTCCAATTCATTGGTGAGCTCTTCAAGCTCGGTATGCTCACGGAGCGCATCATGCACGAGTGTGTGCGCAAGCTTCTCGACTTCAAGGATGAGCCCGACGAGGCTGAAATCGAGTCACTGACCAAGTTGTTGCGTACTATCGGTGCCAATCTTGACAGTACCGAGAAGGGCAACGCCATGATGAATGCCTACTTCGAGCGCATCTCAAACTTGGTCGAGACAGAGTTACCCAGTCGGCTCAAGTTCATGCTCTTGGACATCATTGACTTGCGCAAGGCGAAGTGGCAGTCCAAGGATGGCCCCAAGGGTCCGAAGACACTTGAGGAAGTTCGAGCTGATGTAAGTCACACAAGAGGACATCCTGATCTTTACGTGTTTGACCAATCATATACTAATTCTTATCAGGCCGAGGCTGCTGCCGCCGCAAAGGCTGCTGAGGCTTCACGAAGCAACACCCGAAATCAACCTGGCGGTCGAGCTCAGTTTGGCCGCGGCGATGCGCGCAACTCATACGGAAGCTTCCACCCCCCTGCCTCCAACACGGTGGGTATGGATGATCTTCGTCGTATCAAGACACAGTCTTCACGGGCTGCTAGCGGCAACATTAGCCTGGGACCAACCCCGATGTTCAACTCCCGAAGCAGTAGCGGTCGCAAGCTGGGTCCTGGCGGCGCACTGACTCGTGGTGCTGAGGACTCCGGCGCTTCCTCTCGAACAGGAACTCCCCCCACTCAGGCATCCGTAAATGCATTTGCGTAAGTAATCAACCCGCTACAGCCCATCGCGCCGAGAAGCACATGGAGTTGACATAGTATTAGTGCCCTCGCCAACATGTCCGGGGAATCGGAGAACCCAGCCTCGCCTCCTTCCACGGCAGCGTCTCCTGCGCTTCACCATGCTAAGCCTGCCTCGTCTGCGCAGTAGGAGGTCTACTGGTCCCCTTTCCATTCCACATCCGAACTATGCATTAGAGCATTCATTACACAACTAGACTGGGCAGGCGGTTTCTGCATTTACGGCGGGGAAAACACATGTCTAAAAGTTGGCCAGATTTCAACCCTTTTCTAAGATACCTTAGCGGCATAGACATATGGCTCGCCCGCATTCGAGATCGGACGAGCTCTCTACTCTTGATCATTTCATCCTCGTTCCGCGGGCACTCTGTTATACGTCCTTTTGTTTTTTTCTTCCCCACAAGGTGGAATTGGTCCTTACCATTTGGCCCCCACATTGGAGAATTCCCTTGACGCCGGCATTACTTGAGAGTGCAAAGGATGGCAAGGACACGACGGGATGCTGGTGATGAATGGGATACCACTTTTGAGGACTGTCACAACGACTAAGCATCATAGTATCCAGCGATCGAAGAATAGTGGCTAGATGGATACGACTGAGAGCCGGAGCCTTTCCTGGGGATTTGCGGGCCCTTTGAAATCAGGTGTCTCACCTACCAGTCCTCTCTTATCAGCTAGCAATAGCCCTATTCTGCTGCTGCTAGCTAGCTGGATAGCTTTGCTCCTCTCCCGCATATGGCCGGGAGAAGTTCCCAAGCCCTTTTCTAGGCTTGAGGATGTAGAGGAGCAGCTTCTTACCGGAAGGAGAGGCCCCTGTGTATACCAGTTCGATTATCACGTCTAATTCGGAGGGTAGCTAGGTGCAGCAGAAGGAACTATCCCAGTTCTTCTAAAAGGGAGCGTTCTTTTTTCCTGCTTATTTGCAGTGTGTTATTATATGGCTAGCATGGCTAATACACAAACGTCGATGATCTTCAGGTCGAGAAATCCTCCATGTGAGCACCGTCGTGTATGCCCGAGGGACTAATAGTGTGACTATGTAAATACTGCGAATATCGAACTGAACTGGATAGGGAGCCTTGAGGATACAGTGTTTTTGAAAAGAAAAAATATCATAGATGCGGGTCAGAGAAACTATCGCCACTGACTCCACAATGAGCAAACGACGATGGACAAGTGCTATGGTTTCCTTATTAGGACAACAAAGACCTAGACAGACCATCCAACCACATATATAAACAACCGATCACAGCCATCCATGCACACAGCCCATACACCACTTCAAGTCGCCGTGAAGCCCAACTTGGCAAACAGGTTATCCATGGCAACCCACTGCCTTCCACACTTGTCCAGATAGCGATCCACCACACCCTTGAGTGTGCCGAATCTCGTGCGGTTGTGCTCTGCAAGCACAAGAATCTTGTCCCTCGTCTCCCTATCAGCAACAACACCCTCAGCTCTGTCACCACTGGGATCAGCCTTCGCCCTCGCCTTGTCAACGTCAAAAAGGCTAGCAAAATAGACAAGCTGGTTATAGATATCACGCTCTGAGTATTCGTAGCGCATGCGGCCTAGACAGTCCCGCGCGAGACCTTTGGGGCCCAAACATCGGCTTCCGTAGACGCTCATCTGCCGCGTGCGATTGCCACAGCTGCTGTCGTCACAGACCAGCCAACCCTCGTAGTATCGCGCCGTGGCTGTGCGGATGGCGCGCTCAACTTGTGCGACCATGGAGAGCGTGGACATTGTCGTACTGCATGAGCCGCAAGACACACCAGCGGGGGTGACGCGATCCAGGCTGGCGAGGAGGCCCTCGAAGGCGGAGGTGGTCTTACATGAACGGCAGCGCAGCTGGAGACGGGCACAGTTACGGAAGCGCACCTCGTCAGGGATCTGGGACTCGAGAGGGTGGATCTCGAGGTCGTTGTTGTTGCCGTTCGGCGAGTTGCTGACGTTGTTGGCATAGCGGCGGATGTCGAGGCCGAGACACTCGGCCAGTTGTGCTGTGGATGTGCTGTGGATGTTGGCGCAGAGACGCTCGACGGGTGGGAAGATCTGCTTGCCGATGTACCACTCCACATCCGGCACCAGGCCTGAGTCAGCCTTGAGAACGTCCTGCGGAGTGTAGGCACGCTTTGCGACCGAGTCCGAGCCCTTGCTGTCACCAGTGATGATGTATGAAATGACATCGCCCTTCCTGATGGTCTTGCCCCGTGCAAGCTCCCGCAAAGCCACCTGAACTTGAGGCATAGAGTCCGCGTTCGGGTACTCCTTCGGCGCCTTACCAAGTTGCGTAAAGATGATGTACTTCTGAGCTGAGATGGCCTGCTCTCGCATTTTGCCCGCAGTCTCTCGCAGGTATTCGTGGATGCGTTGAATAGACACCTCAGTGTCATCACCAGAGAGGATCTCGTTCAACAGTCGGCTGGAGATCTCCTTTGACAGACCACAGTACTCTCGACGCTTCATATCGAGACCCTTGACTTCCATCTTCTCGATGAACTTGCCATCAGATTCAACAAGGTTGATGGCAGCATATTTCTTCTTGTTCTGAAGAAGAATGCGTCTGAAGACATTGTCGATGTCAATCTCCAGGAGCCTATAACGCTCATTGACGGCCTTCTTGAACTCTTGGCCCACACTGAAGGCGTCTTGAACGTTGTCCACGTTGGCATTGATCATGACGGAGTCAGTGTCACCGTAGATGACCTGGAGCGAGTTGCTCTCTGCAAGCTCCTTGGTACTTCGCAGAATCTCACGGCCCTTGTAGGTGGTCAGGACAGCCAGTGGACGGGCATAGAATCGTGACTTGGTATAGCCCAAGCATCCGTACATGGAGTTGGCCGTCAATTTCAAGGCAAGCTGCTTGATGTCCCACGTCGCCAACTCTTCGGCCGTCGCATTTTTGGCTTTCATCAGGCTCTTCACTTGTCGTCGGCGGCTAACGAGGTTTGCAATGAGTCTGGGTAGAATGCCTTGTTCCTGTTCTGTTGGCACTTCTGGTACGGCTTCTTCATCTTCAGACTGTGAAAATATTAGCAGTGACTCGACAAATTCTCATTGGGCGATGGCGTACCAGTGATGATCGATCCACGGTAGTGAAACAGATGTTGAACTCCTGGATGATGGAGGGGTACAGCGAGTTGAAGTCCATGACTAGGACGAACTTGTCGTAGAGACCCTTCTCGGGCTCGAAAACGAGACCACCCTTGTACTTGTCCTTCTTCTTGCCTTCACCTGCCTCTTCCTCTGCATGCTCTTCTTCCACACGCTGCCGGCCTCGAAAAGTCTGTTTGTCAGGACAGATGTATTTATTGCGGTGAAATTCATGCAGCAAGATGTACTCATTTCTCTCGGCACGGGTACCCGTCAGAGTCCTGGCCCAAGAGTTACCCGCCAAGTTGGTCAGGACTTTGGTCAGTGGCAGCAACTGCACCTTTAAGGCCAGAGCTGTGATGAAGTATGTATCCGTCTCAACATGGGAAACATAATCCAGGAGACCATCCTTGGTGTTCGCCGACGACTTCAACGCCGCTTCATTGTCAACATCTTGTCGCTTGTTGTTGCCCGAGAGGTAAAGGCTGCACATTTCCGTCAAGCTCCAAGTAGAGCACCTGTACATGGCGGACTTGCCAGCGTCGTTGGCGAGATCACAAAGCAGGCGGCCAGCAATAATCTGACGCTCAGCAAAGACATTGCCACCAACCTTTCCAATCGACGACGGCCACTGAGTTCGTCGGAGCCTTCCAAGACGAGACCATTGGTGGACCTTCTTCTCATACAACCTGTTCAACAGAACAGAGTAATCAACTCCTTCCAGCTGATGACCGAGAATCACGTCAGGGTCAACAACATCCACCTGCGCCAGGAAGAATGAAAGCATTTCGGTCTCCTGCTTCATGGTCTTGATGAGACCCCTCTTGCGATTTCTTGCTGCTTGTTCAAAGCCCGTTGGAAACATGTTGCCATTGGGTCGAATGAGCGTAAATGTCCGACACGGAAGCTTGTCTGCTGGTGTCGTGTCGCTGAGCAGGACATTCTCGTATATCCTGGCACTGATAGACAAGATCTCCTGCTTGTTCTCCTTAACGTTGAATGTGGTCCGCATAGCCATACTCATCAGTGTCAAGGAAGGAGCATTAAGATTGTCAGAGTCGCTCATGGGAGATATCATGTTGGGGTGTTCAACCAGCACCTCTAGCCTGCAGTGCGACGCGTTTTTCAGCGTGCCAAAGTCGGCGTCGTTGATCTTGAGCCAGCAGGGCCCCATAATGTTCTTCCACAACACAAATTGCTCGAAGAGCGCGGTGTTGGATCCGAAAACCCGCGAAAACGTCTCGCCACTTGCGCCTGAGTCGATCTGGGGTTCTTCAAAGTGTCAGCGGGAGGCTGGTTTGTGGACCTGTGAAGGACATACTGGTATATGGGTAGAAGAGCTTCATGTATTGTCCTTCTTTGGGTACGTCTGGCAGCTCAAAGGCATACTTCCTGGTGCATCCCTTGATCTTGAACATGCCAACATTCATCTTCGTCATGAGGGCATCAATCTCTGTGTAGACATCCATCATGCCGACCTCGTCCGAAGTCTCAACTCCAGCAACCACCCGATGCTCGCGGGGCAGGAAGTACAGCTTCCTCAAGATGTTATCAACTTTGACAAAACAGCTGACATAAGAATTTGTCTTTTTGTTCAAGACTTTGCCAAACAAGCAAAGGCTTCCGTTGACTTCGGTGTAGTCAGTCCAGAACATGTTGAGGCTGCCGTCCTCCTCGATCGCATCTTTGTAGTCGATCTTGTTAATGCCTCTTGACTCAGCAGGTGAGCTGCTGACAACATTCAGTCTCGAGTTGATGTCGTTCCATGCCGAGGGGTCTACCGCAGGTTCTGGAGCACCCTTATTCGGCGAGGAGTTGGCAGGAGATGGGTATGGGTCAACCTTAACAATCTTCTTGGGCACCCTGGCCGCGGAAAGGTTGACACTGGCCGCGGTGATAGCACCAGCGTGGGCGACTTCCATCATGTCTTCATCCTCATCTTCGTCATCTTGGGCATCAGCCCTCAGTTTCGACATGCGCTCTGCCACCTTCACGGTTGGGGATGAAGGAGCTGGGTCGCTTGACGGGATATCATTTGCCGGGAGAGAGGCCGGCAGGGGCTCGTCTTCGTCCATGGGAACGAAGGCATCGTCGTCATTGACAATGAAGGTGTTCTCGACTTCTGCGGTTGGGAGAACATCTTCACTAAGTCTGACCTTCTTGGGCACAGGCCGTCGAGGTTCAGGGGCCGGTGATGGGATGCGGGCTCGACGTCTCTCTGCAGACCTGTTCCTCTTCCTTGACTGACGAGGTGTGGCTACTGGTATGTTCTGATCGACCTCTCCCAACAAACTAGCCAGGAATTGGTCGTCCTCTTCCGTCTTCACAACCTGGGAGGAGTGTTAGTATCTGCCAGCGCAGGGTCCCATATGATTTTATCGTCTGACCTTTGTCTTGGGTTGAGCCTTGACGGCACCTTTTGTGAAGAAGTCGCTGATATTTCGGTCTGTCGCATCACGCTTGGCCTGGTCTTCCTCGCGCTGCTTCTTGGCTATTTCTCGCAAATCAGGGGCCGTTCCGGCGCGTACCAGAGCTTACAGTACTCACACTTCTTGCGGTCCTTGCCATGGACAGGCAAATCGCCCTCACTGTCCGACTCGTACACGTGAACGCGATCCCACTCCTCGCGTCCATCGTCGGCGTATCCCTCGCCATTGTCATCGACGACGAAGTCATCCTGGTTTAGACGGTCCCGTACAATCCTCTTGTAGCGGTCCTCGTCGACCTCCTCGTATAGGTCTTGGACGTCCTCGACCTCGTACGAGTCAAAGACCTTCTTGCCCGACTTCCGCAGAGCAGCGAGCTCCGCGAGCTTGGCGCGCCTGTTGACCTTAGGCATGGTGGTAGGAAGTTGACCGCACGCAGCGTCTTTGGAGGTCGACGGTTTCTGTTGACCTGGATGGAAGTCAAGAATTGGGGCCTCTTGAAAGTGAGTATCAATGTTGTGCGTGCGTTCTTTGGCAAGGAAGAAGTGTGGTGGGAACAGACACCGATTTAAAGTGGCAGGGGGGAAGACGCGCCTCGTGCTGCCATAACGCGTCGTGCTTGAGGCGCCCTGCACTGCACTGTGAACTGAACGCGAACCCTTGTCTCCCAGCGGGTCACAGCGGTACCACCCGAAGCAGACGGTGGAAGGATCACTACTGCAGTAAAGACGGTAATGCGGAGCAGACCCGTTCAGGGTTCCGTCATCGAGCAGGGATCCGATTGGGATAACCTTTTTTTTTTTTTTTTTTGGTTTGGTCCCGCCTTTGCTCGTCCCTCTCGCAGCTTGCGACAGCCTCCAACAAGCTCACCTGCTGCAGCAAAAAGGACTGACAGAGTCAATCAATGATGCTCGTCTGCAGAGCCTGCGCACGGAGGGCTATATCAAATCAGTTGCGCCGACTACCTGCGGCCGAGAGTCGACTGGCTGCGCCCTCGAGGGCCGTCGCGACAAGCTCGATACGGCACCGAGACCTGCAGGATGATTGGGGCGAGTTTGAGGCTGTCGCGGAGAAACACGTTGTATCTCAGGGGAATAAGGAGGCCAAGAAGCAGAATAATCTCGACAGGTTAAAACGGGCTACCCAGAAAGAACTACAATACACCACGGATCCGTATCACATCGCCGAGAATGTGGCCAAGAAGCTGGGCGAGAAGGACTTTGACAAGGCCCTGCTGTTGACCCAGACAGCCAGCAAGGACAAGCAGGTCACCGTCAGCTGGAACCACTTGATAGCGTACCAATTCAAGGAGCAGAAGTTACAGGCTGCTATCAAGCTGTTCAATGATGTTGGTTCTTAACCCCCTCCCCCTCCGGTCTTGAGTCCTCCTCAGCTCGTCAGGACTGGTCCTGCCACACCATTCCCAGGGCTAACACCACAATAGATGAAAAAGCGAGCCCAGCTACCCAACGCCCAGACCTACACTATCATCTTCAAAGGCTGCGCCGAGTCCAAGCACCCCAAGCTGGCCGTCGGCGAGGCCCTCAAGATCTACAATGCAATGCTGAACAGCAGCCGGCTGAAGCCCAACACCATCCACCTCAACGCTGTGCTGGACGTATGCGCCCGCGCCCAGGACCTCGAGTCCATGTTCGTCGCCCTGCGCTCCGCGAGCGGTATCCGCGCGCCCAACAACCTGACCTACACCATCATCCTCAATGCCTTGCGACACCAGCGGTCGAATCAGGTGAACCCGAACGAGGATCCCAAGGAGCAGGAGCCGGCTATTAAGGCTAGCATCGAGACGACGATATCCCGTGCCAAGTTGGTATGGGACGAGGTGATCACGCGCTGGAAGAAGGGCAAGATCATTATGGACGAGGAGCTGATGTGTGCAATGGGTCGAGTGCTGCTCCTCGGGAGTGCTAAGGAGACGGATTCCATTCTTGAGGCTATAGGGGAGGTCCTGGGTATCTCCAAGCTCCGAGATGGGCAACCCGGGCTCGTCCACCCCGACAGGCAGAAGAAGAAGCGAGAACAACCCGAGAAGACGCAATGCTCAGGGCAGTCCGAGGAGCTCGGGGTCCTCGAGCAGCTTGCAGCATCAACGGGACCCCAAAAGCCTGACAGGGCGGAGGACTTCTCTTCGGAGCGGCCCAGGCCGCCAGAGTCTGAGTCAGAGCCGCGACAAGAGTCTCCCCAGAATCTCACACCCGGGGCCATGTTCAAGATTGCAGGCAACAACACCCTGTCCCTCATCATGCGCGCCCTCGCACAGGACAAGCGCACGAAGCTCGCCTCGCGTTACTGGGACTTCATGACCCTGACGTACGGCATTGTACCGGACCGGCGCAACTACCGCGACTACCTCGACTGCCTGTCGACCGGTGCATCCTCCGGAAAAGCCGCACGGGTACTTGTCAGCATGCCAGGCAACATTCCCGACGGCAATCTGTATCGACGCGGGCTGTTGCTCTGCCACTTTGACGCATTCAACGAGAATGCATTCGACAACGCGACCATGATCTACGACGCCATGATCAGGAAGCTGAGAGTGCCTGACGCGAGGTGTATGAAACTGTACCTGCAGGTGTCGACGAGCAGCTACCGCCAGTTCAAGGATACCACGAAGTATCCCAACGAGGCGGTCGGGAACCGCGCATATGGACAGCAGATGCTCAAGGCCCTTGATCGTGTCTGGGAGCCCCTGAGGCGCGCGACAAATGACCTGGGCTACTCCGACGCGACGACGTCATCCGCATCGCCCCAAGAGGCGTGGAAGCGCTCGCACGCTAATCGCGAGGAGGTCATGGAAGTGGCGAGGAGATTCGTCGCCACGAGCGACAAGATTCTGTCGCAGGGCCTCATTTCCAAGACAGATGAGGACCACAAGGTTGCCGTCATTCGCCGTAGAGTCATGGACGAAATCATATCACGGGATATGGCGAAGAACGAGCAGCTCGGGCGAGGGAGAATTCGGCAGTCTGTGCGAGGCGGGAGGCATTCAGAGATTGAAGACGCATTTGCAGCTGCAGGATGATATTTCTGGCCTGTATCAGAAGGCGAAACGAGCAGAGAATGTGTAAACAACAATGAACAATTCCTTTCCACCTTGCCTCTTTCGTCAGCTATTTCAATCTGAGTACAGGACGAATAAGAAGCATCGCGTTCCGGTATAGAGCTTTAGGCAACGGGTTCGCAGTGATAATGAAATTTGTGACAAAAAGGCCTTGCAACGGTACTCCCAAACACCAGCCCGGCACATCTTGGCATATGCTTCATAGCCGTACGTGCCAATCCTTGAGAGGCGTCATTCCAAGCCTGTCAGCCATGTCAAGATCCTCAGAGTGAAGACTGATTTCGGGCTTCTCGCTCTACTCATCCTGGGCCTCATCCACACCTTCTGCGATGGTCTCCTCCTGATGCTCAAGGAAGCCCTTGAGTTCCGACTCCGGCTCAGGCTGCGCCTGAGACTGCTGCGTAGGCTCGTGGCCGTACTCATAGCCGTCGTCGGCATAGTCGTAGTCGTAGGCATAATCACAACCATAGACATCTCCCTCTTCATTCTCATACCAGTCCTGGTCGCCATATACTGCTCGATTGATTGCGTCGTCCAATACCTTGAGGTCGTCCTGGAAGAATCCGGCAACTCCGTGTTGTATGAAGGCTTCGTACCTCTCGCGACGTTCGACGGCCTCTTGCTCATTCCGCCGCTCGATTATACCGTCCTCCATGCCAAAGTCTCGAATACACTCAATCTCAGAGTCCCAGTTCTCGCTGTCACGCGAGGTCCACACGTCGACATGGTACCCTGCTGCAATGATGCTCTTGACGGCAGCCATTAGTCTGTCGTCCTCTTCCGATAAGTACTGGCTCTTCACGGGAGGAAGTTTGGTCGCCTTGGAGGCTTCTGTGAAGGCGATGAAAGCCCACTCCAAATCGTATTTTTCCTCAATCTCAATGCGACGAGGTCCGTCTGAATGTGGGTAGACGGTGAATGTCTGGTTCGTCTGCGGCCTAGTGTAAGGCAACTCGTTAGTCCAGACGAGGACGTTGCTCCAACGATGATGCTCATTATGCATGTGCCGCACGGCGAAGTGAGACAATGCAGACGTGGCGTCTGAAAAGATCCTCCTTCTCTCAGGCTGCCACGCGCTGCCTTTGTAGTAGAGGGCACATTCGGTGTGGAGATCGTTCTCGGAGTCCCTTCCGGGCTCATCGGTGGCACTGATCACCCGTGGCTCGGTCTTCGCATCGTTGTCCTCGGCGAATGTTACCTGTGCCTTGACCTTTGGAGTAGTATTGGGTGGGGCAATACATGTTTTGATCTCCGTATCCATGTTGATAGTCTTCGCGACTTCCAGCTTGGTAGGAACAAAGGCTGTCTGTGGTGGGGACTTTTTTTCGCCAGAAATTTCGGACTGGGACGGAGAGACTTCCTTCAAGGGTGTCTCTTCACGTTCCATCAGGATGTCTTAAGTACTTATCAGTCAGCGAGCGTGTCCGCAGTTGAGATTATTTTTGAATTTGAAAGACTACCTGTGTCGATCCAAGGCTTTTCAGAAACAGCTCCAAAGATGGAGGTTCTCTGCAGTTCCGCCTGAAAAGATGGGAGCTCAAGCCTGGGAAGAGGAACACGATATGTCTGGCTCTGTAGTGCACTGGAAATCGACGGGTCATGACTTGGAGCCTGGACCGGCGAGGATCTAAAGAACCGCGAGCGCTTTAACGTGGATGGCATAGACTTAGGGCTCGAGGGAGTCGGTATCTGCGAGCTCCTCCCGCGGAAGGAATTGTACCATCGTTTTTTAGCGGTGAGACCGACCGGACTGGACTCAGCACTGAGGCTCATAGTGGAAGCTTCTGGTTTCTGGTTGGTGGCGGTATCTAGAACTCGGCGTCCCTTGATGGATCCTCTGATAGAGCGGACTGCATCCAGAGAGCGGCGACCTAGGCTACGGCTAGGGGACCCATAGGTGCAGGCTGGCATGCTCTTGCTACATCCGAGTGTCACGTTTTCGCTTCTAGGGCAGGTCGAACAGCCAACTCTGCCCGGTGGCGTGACAGGAGTGCCAGTCGTCGACGGCATGTTTGTGAAGACTGTAAACAAGATTCGAGTACCGTTTACGGAAGACGGGTATACCAGGTGTATAGAATGATCTGTTGATATGTCCGTAGCTCATTGAGACTGTTTGTGATCGATGGCGGAAAGTAAAGAAAACAAATCGGTATTGCCCGCCGCCCGATGGCAACATACGTAGAGCGATGGATATAGATTCGTTCTTTCCACGGACGATCAAATCATCATAGGGAAGTCATAGGTCACGCGCTTGACAGTGGAAGGAGGTGGGCGCCTGGTCCTCTCTACCAGAGGTCGCGGTTGAATTACTTCTGGGGAATGACATACTCGACTCGGCTTGAAAGCCTGGCGTTGTGCCGACATCATTGATGAAGGCTAGGTATCACTGCCGAGTATCAGTCAATAGAGTTGTTGCAGATGTATGATAGAGTTCGCGTCCTCTGTACTGTGAGCAGCGGCCTCTCGTTTCATCTCAGCAACGTCCGAACACGACTAGGCGAATTGACCTCCGAAGATACTTAGACAACGAGGCATCACTCTAAGCAATGTTGCTCCTAGGGATGGGATTACTTAAGGCCGTAAGCGCAACATAATGCTAGGTCGGCTAAATGCGGTTCTGGGCCAGATCATGGAACTTTGTAATGTTCCATTCGAGGAGACACCGAGGACTTTCTATACTTTTTCCTGTGGTGGGGAGTGAGTTTCGTCTTTTCTTCCCCCATTCAGAATTCCCGCACTTGGATCTTAACCTTGTCTTACTTGTCTCTTTTGTTTGAAGAAATCTTTTTTATTTAGCTTTGATTCCCACTGCCTGCAATTACGAAGGGGCCCGTTTCTTCCTCCCGTCCCTGGTGAAGGATAGTTCGAAAGCCTTTAAATATGGCGCAGGAATTACCTGTATTGATCTCACTTACCTCGTGTGTGATCATCTGGCCAATTTAGAGGACCTGACATATGTTAACAGGTTTTGTACGTAACTAGAAGGCTCTCGCTAGGTTCAGCGCTTCGATCTCAGATGACATTCAAGTCTAAATATTGCCTGGAGTGATGGATCTTTGAGACCAGAATATAGCATACTAGGCGCAATTTAGTTTTAAGAAACGAAATCTACACCTTAGATCTCACTTCTACAATTGGATAGGGATCCTGCCGTGGATATCACTCGGCACAATGGAATGTGCTGCGTGACCTACAGTACGTATCTAGATGGGCTGAAACTGGCTGGTCTTCGTCTGGTGACCACCTCTTGGGAGCACCGGTACACTATTCTGGTGAGGGACCCGAGACAGACATCATATTAGAGGTGACTTCAACTATCCCTTTATTTGATACTTACCACCCATGTAGTTCCTTCAGAATTTGTTCCCACTATCCTCTACCAAGTTAGCTGACAGCCAGGACCGTAGGTTCCGTGTCTTCTCGCACCTCCTACCAAAACTGACGCTTGGCAAACATGATTGCTTCTAGTTTGCCTTCTGGGAATCTGAGGAATTTTTCTGGTAATAGGAAATCGTAGGACTTGCTTACTTGTGTTGTGGTGGGCGTCCAAACTTGCGACCAAACTTACGGAAAACACCTGGGTAGCCACTGCAGCAATCACTCACAGGTATAAAAAGCCAGCCAATTTCATGGACGGTTCTCAACGGAATGAATCTCTCTCATCTTCCATACGAATATCAGACAGGACCGCGAGATCACTTTCGACTCAACTACTCTGAGAACTTCAAAGTCATTCACTCTGTTCCGATTACAATGGCTGAGAAGCAAAACTCCCGCGGAGGTATCACCATGGGTGATGCTGCTCACATCCAGTCTACCCAGGTGAGTCCGTGGAGGACCTTTCCGTGCCTCTGACTGTTCGCGATCGAGGTCACGTAAACTGATGCTTCTTTGATGGCAGGCCAAGAACGGCGGCGACATGAGCTCCAACGGTTTCGCTGCGCGCGCCCAGGCCGCTGCTGCCCGCAACGCTAACGCTGGCGCTGGGCAGGACGCGATTGCCAAGCAGCTCATTGATCCCTCGGCCAGCAAGGGAACTTCCAGTACCGCGGACAAGAAGTAGTCCGAGGGGGACCGATGTGCCGCGTCAAAAGATAACGAAGAAATTCTCGGGGTGGTCCAAGGTTGGAAGTGGTGGACGCTGGCTTGATCTTCAAGTTTTGATGTAGGATAGGCACTTCGCAGAGCTAGATTCAACATCTTGTCTCGAAATCCGAGCTTCATCCCTCCGTGAGTGCGGTATGAGTGAGTGCGTGACGGGGAGAGTAGGATGGATGACATGCCCGAGTGGAGTCTGCGTCTCGCAGTGGACAGGTCAGAGGAGACCGTCTCAGGGGCCTGGCATAACGATTTACAGTCCGCCGCCAAAAGGGTGTGTGTGTGTGTGTGTGTGTGTAAAGAAAAGCAAAAGAAAGAGAGTGACGAGGGAAGAAAAGACCCCAACCCCAGGGAAACAAGAGAACAGGCTTTGAGAAATCAGTGCCGGATGCAGATTCTGGCTCTGCGGTTTTTTGCATAGGGTCTCAACGCGGGTAACGACCGTACGCAGCCCTCTAGTTATCTGAGCTGATGAGACTATCTAACTGTTGTCCATGTCACTGTGATGGAACTGAGCTGGGCTATATATGTGGTCGGGAGCTCACCGGCACAGAACCACCAGCGTTGCCGCCACTCGGCCCCTCCCTCCACGCGGATTCTGAACGAAGTCATCACGAGGTCGAAGGACGTGGCTCGAATGATGAAAGCGGCTGACTCTGGAAAGAGCTTGCAAGGTTGGAAGTGGCTGCAACCGTGGACCGCACGTACAGTAAACGCATCGGACTGCTCGTTAAGATCTTGTCTTCCATCCGGAGCGGTAGGTCCGAAGCGGATTTCGACGAGATTCGTATCCAAATGGTCACCTTTTATGCCTCTGCTTCTCCTCCTACTTCTTCTCCATGTTCGGAGGTCTCTCCATGTCCGTCCGGATGTTGACTTGGACTGCTCGAAGGGGTATCATAATTGAATCAAAGATCTGCACCGGATCAGCGCCTCTGCTCACGAGATCACTCGTCTTTATCAAAAGCATCATTGAGATATCCAACGAAGCTTTCTCTCATCCTCGTGACGGCCATATTACCGACTGCTTCGAGGCCGATGCCGCCTCTGTTCATGTTCATGAAGGCACGCCGGTACCTCTGCAGTTGCGGCAGTCCAACCTTCTTGCTTGGCAGCTCCACAACGAGCGGCTGTCCTCCAGGTTCACCACCCCGTGATACTTTGATCTCCCCACCACCCTCGTCGGGCTGCTGCTCTGTTATACCCTTTACGATGTCCTGAGTCTGTCTGTCGAGCACATAGAGATAGTCCCCGCCTGCGTCCCTGCTCCTCGGCACCGCTGCCTGGTTGGGCTTGATGGCCTTCCTTCCCTCACCCGCAATGGCCTCCCACATATCATCGAAGACCTTCCGCGTCGGCGCCTCGTCGTCCTCCCATATCAGGGTGAAGAGCGGGCTGTCCCACCGGCTCATAGGGTTGGGCTCCTCGTACCGGAACACCAGGTTCTCCCAGTTCCCCGGCTCGTACGCGCCCTCAGCCGCCTCGTCATCACCGCTGACGTCCTCACCACTCGCCCGCCTCTCCTCCCTTCGCCTTAGCCGTTTCTCGTTGACAGCCCTCGCCCTGTCGATGCTGCACCCGACCTGCAGCAGCACGTTCGGCGTGCTCAGGTTCTTGGCCTCGCAGTACAGCTGGTACCGCCAGCCCTTGATGTAATTCGACCCGTCAAGGATCACGATGTCCCTCGTGGAGAGCACGCGCTTCACGGCGCTCGACAGCGCGGCACGTGCGTCCTTCTCCGAGGCGTTTGCGGAGCGGGTGTGCGCGGGGAGCTTCTCGGGCGAGAGGTCGTAGACGGTGCGGCTGATGGACTGCGTCTGGTCCGAGATGAGATGTAGCCGGTACCTGGGGGCTTGAGGCTGTGATTCGATCTTCTCGGTCAGGTACGCGCGGAGCTGGTTTGCGCGGGTCGATTTACCCGAGGTGGGCAGCCCGGTGACGATTATGAGCTGTGGCGGAGGACTAGATCAGTTCTCGCCTCGAGGAGCTTTCTAACCCAAACGAGGAGGATGTGTGTACTGACCGGCATACTGCTAGGATCGAGACGACAGAAGAAGGGCGCGGAGTGACTCCGGCTGAGAATGGTATGACGGGGGCAGGTAGGTGGTCAGTCGGGGTTGATGGTTGGAATTGAACCATGCCTCGAGGATTTTTGGAGCCCCCTCCATCGTAGTGGGGTTCCAATATCTGACAGGGGTCCCCTCACCCCGCCTCCTGTACTATGTAGGAGCATGTGAATATCTTCTACACCTAGACTTGCTGCCCGAGTTGTATGAACCCACTCCCGGGAATACAATTGCAAGAAGGGATCGCGCAATACTTCTTGAGCCGCCCAGCGAGTAGATGACCATCTCGTGTCAGCCGTGAGAAGATGGTCCAGACGGTCCCCGCGGCTGCTACCTCTGGCCCCTGGTGTCCGAGAAGCCTGTCGTATAGACGTATGTAAATGGTCCGGTCGCAAGCTTGTGTAGATTCTCAGCCTGCCCGTTCTTTATAGAACCCAGCCTTGTAGGCCTGAGTTTCTAGATCACTGGAGGGGGAGAGACACTGGGTAACTTCGCAGTCATCTTCCGGGTATATCGATATGAACTGAGCGTTTTGACACGCTGAGGTCTGCTTCATCCGACAACCTCGACAGTCGAAGATCCTAGGTATATCTGCGACAGCTTACACCATGGAAGTAAACCTTGGCCGCAAATGGAGTGGTGATTCACTGGACCCTATCTCGGATTGCGAAGAGGTTCGTGTCACATTCACTTCCTTTCGAACAGGCCGAGGACAATCTCAGCAGATGTAGTCATGCCCACCGACAGTGCGACCTCACCTGCATCTCGTTGAGGAGGATCACAGCCCAGCTACTGAATACGGACAACATCCGAGGAATGCAGGCCTGAAAGGCACGGAAAAGTACAATCAACCTGATGCACCAAGGGTGTAGAGAGTGTGTTCGCAGCAGCTGATTGGATCAAACTAAGATAGACATAACCTCAAGGTTATGACCACTGTGGATCTGTTCATGTTGCGGACAAAATAGCCGAGGGCGACCTGCCTGAAAGAATCCCAACGGGCTTGCTTTCGTGAAAAGTTTCTTTCCTGACGTAGCAGGAACCTCGTGAGATGCGGTGACAGTTGTCGGACCTGACAGGTCCTGCCTCGTATAGGGGATGAGCGGTGCCAACATCGGTGGTTTGCCGGAGCACCGTCATGGAGTGGCAGCCAGCCGTAGGGCTCATGTCTTCTTTGTAACGAAGGAACTCGCATCTAATACCCATCGGAAGCACCAAGGCAGGTTGCAGATGAGTCTGTGGTGCACCAGGTGAGGCCGAGGTCTGGCGCATGCCCTCTCCTCCCAACACAGGGTATCAGCTCGGGGCTTCGTGGCCCGTTTTCAATCCGGGCGCTCGTAAGAGTTTCGACGAGGTTGCACTACGGCTGACAATGGTAACTGGCCTATCTCTGCGCTAAGAATCCCCCCGGAAGGCCGTACTGTAGCTTCGGCCACTAAATATACATTTAAGGTTGCGTGGGCACGTGTTGGCCTTGTGACGAGATGACGTCTCTACCTACATAGGCAGGTAGATAGGTGCAGTACATGTGAGGGTCAATCCCAGCCCAGAGTGCAATCCAGCGATCCCAAATCTTCCTCCAGACACATGCCCACAAGGATAATTGATCCGCTAGCCTAGGCTTCTTCTAGCCGGGGCCTGGTTCTATGCCGCGGGATCTGTAATCAGCGCAAGCACTCGGGGATATTCGAGTTCTCTTAGCATGTGGTGAGACGGGCATTGTAACATGGTGACGCTTACTTGGTTTTCTGGTGGTGGTCGTGGTTTTTTTTTTTCTTTCTAGTTCAGAGGGGATCACGGACTATGATCTACTCTACACCGTGTAGTGGTTAGTATACGGCTGCTAGCCGTCTGAGGATGTGTCAGGACTGGTTGACCTCGATGGATGTACGGCCGGGCCAAAGAGATATTTCCCTCACCAGCAGAATCCTTTGCTTTGAATGGAAGAAGGGGGCAGACAGAAGATCCCAGCGGAATGTAACCCCTGAGGCTAGTGAACCATATTTCTTGATACGTGCGCAGGAGGCAGGGTCGAGATCACAACGCAGGCCATGCCAACGTCAGGCGATGCCACCCTTGCCCCGGCCCCGTCGGCGTACGTTGTAGGAGAAACAAGGTCGTGGGGGTGGTGGATAACATAGTAGGAGGGAGCCCTGGTGGCAATGGCTGACCTGCTATCAACGGCGCAAACCCGGGACCCTGGACCCTTCTCAGCTCTCCCAAGATCTGGCACTGTCGCGAGGCATGAGGCGTCGGTTAAGGTTCGGATCGAACCGGGCGAATTTTGCGCCGCCTGGTTATATACTACTCGTGCCATCGTCCGGGGCCATTGCGAAGAGGCTCTGGTCGCGTCGCAATCGGCTTTTAGAAGGTTTCACGTCACCCTCTTGTCTCCGAGGACCTTGGTCACAACGTTTTAAAGCCGCGAGACGTCCAGCAAGAGTCTCGCCGCAAATTGGGAAAGGAGCGTGACCACAGGGAGTGCGCTGTCCCACGGTCACCTTTCTTCGAGCCCTCGCGCCGGGTCAGCGGCTTGAGGTGACCATAGAGAGCTCACCGCAGGGCATACCCAATCCAGGCCTGATGCTCCGTCGACTGCACGGGTGCGGTTAGAGGGAGTCGGAAGCAACACCAGAATGGTATATTGCGGCAAGCCGTCCAAGGGATGTTCAATCTGTCGCGAGCGCAAGATCCGTGTAAGTTCTATGCTCCGCATTCTCCCTCGGCCCCAGAGGCTGACTGATTTGGACTGCAGTGCGACGAGCGTGAGCCCGGCTGTGGCCAGTGTGAGAAGCGCCAGCAGAAATGTCCTGGCTACAGGAACATAGTGGATCTCATGTTCAGAGATGAGAGTTCGCACGTTATCCAGAAGGCCAAGAAGAGACCCGGGGGGAGGATCATCCCACCTGCAGACAACTCCACCCCCTTGCCCAACAAGTCGGTAGCAAAGCCGACGACACAGGCTTGGTCGCCTACCGAGTCGGCTTCAGGATCGAGCCACAGTGCACATCTCAGGAACTCCTCGCCTTCCACCTTCACAGCATCGCCTACCGTGAGCTCAACTTCGGGGTCACCCAGCCCGCCGCCTGGTACCTACATTATACAGTTTCGGTCGTCACCGCCGAAGCTTGCGAGGGCAGACAATGAGTACATAAAGCAAGAACCAAGGATATCGTCGCCACAAGATGTTCTGGCGCTCGTTCCGTCTAGCCTGTCGCCAAGCTTCGAGGACAGAGGTTTGAATCTCTTTATCACGCGGTACATCTCAGTGGTGAGCACTTTGTGTTGCAGAGGATTGAGCGCCGTCGTTCGCTGACATGGATGCCTTGCAGCCACCGGATGCCTCTCAAAATAAGTTCGACTTGTGAGTCGCTTGACCTGATACGGCCCAAGATTGCCCCCCCCCCCCCCTTTATCTTTTTCCCTTGTGTGGACACGCACTGATCCGAGGTCCTAGCGTCTTCGATGTCTGGAGTCCCAGCCCCTTTGCCCACGAAAGGGCCCACGACCCAGTCCTCGCCAGTCTCACAGCCGTAGGCCTGCTGGGTGTCGCTCAGATGACCCAGTCCCAGAAGCCCATGATCGCAGCCCGCAAGAGATACGGCCAGGCACTACGGCTAACGAATGCCGCCCTACGGAGCCCGACCAAGGCCCTTGAGGATACCACCATGCTGGCGGTCCTGGTCCTCGGTCTCTTCGAAACGATGGCGGATCCAGGGGGCCGGAGTATGCGTGCATGGCAGCAGCATATCAACGGGGCGGCTGCGCTTGCGAGATTGCGCGGTATGGGCTCGTGTCGGAGCAAGGCGGGTGTCAAGATGTTCATGATGCAGTGTGCGAATATTGCAAGCACCACCAGTATTTCCCCCTTGTCAGAAGATTTGAGATGGCTGACCCCAGCCGCAGATGATCAGCTGCATTCAGAACGAGCTTCCCATGCCACAAGACTTGGTCAGTATGCGTGCACAATTGGTTGACATGCTGGGCGGTCCAGCCGTAGTACCGGGTTACGAACTCTGTCCACCGATCTATAAGGTCCTTCAGCTGAGGTATGATATACGGCAAGGAACTGTTACAGATATAAACACCATGCTGGACATATTCAACCAGGTAGAGGATGATTTTGAGAGGGCTATATCTCTCTTTCCACAGAGTTGGCAATACCGCAAATTCCGTCTCACACAGCGCCTCGGGCCCGGATTCTTCAACAACGTCTGCCATGTCTATCCCGACCTCTCGATCGCAACGATATGGAATGGTGCCAGGGCCTGTCGCATGCTTATCCTCGAGACGATGCTCGAGGAACTTCACATGCGCTTCCTGCATGTGCCTGTTGAAGAGGTGCCAGCACAATACCAGATCGAGTCGCACAAGGCAAAATTCAAGCTGGAAATGATAGCACTTGCTATTCTTGCCAGCGTTCCTCAACATTTCGGACTCGTCACCCCGTCAGATACAAGCCGCGACACACTTGCACCAATGCCAAGTACTGAGGACATCTTGACTCAAATACCTGAGAGCGAATGGGAAGCTACACTTGGAGAGAGCGAGCGCGATAGCTCGGAGGACGAAGATATCGGCTGCCGCAGTCCTTCACTGTCGAACCCGATGCAGGCACGCGACACCCAAGCACAAGAGGAGCGTCTGATGCTGTTAGCCTCTGTGGCCAGCGGGCTCGTCTGGCCTTTATATCTCGTCGGAATGTCTACGGCCTCTTCTGCGTCGATGAAGACCTTTGTGGTAGAGAGACTTCATGCACTTCACGCAGAGCTTGGGGTCACGCAAGCTAGCAAACTAGCCGACGCTGTGGCAAGCCAAAGATAGTCGGGGGACCTATCGTGAGGCAGCTGTAGGCCTCGAGGATCAATGAACCCAGCAGGGCTGAAGGAGCAAGTACGATGCCTCGAATCAACGGAGGCCCGGCATCAATACCAATAGCGTTGTTATCCAAAGGCACAACCGGCTGAGTGCTCTAGGACTATGGTGATGGCCAGATAAGAGGTGCCCAGGTTCGCGCAATGAGCAGCGGCATACCAAAATTCGGAAATCCTTCGGTGACTGAAATAATCTGAGGTGAAAACCCTCCAGCCGACAGAGGTTCAACAGTAATGGCCAAGGTTCTCCCGAAACTTTCGAATCTTGAGGTCGGTGAAAGACTTGCGTCTTGCAGTCGGGATCCTACCAGTTCACCATGGCGACTTCTCGTGAGTGCGCCGGTCCTCGTTCCGGGAACCTGGATGTCACACCCATGCCGGACCAGGGGCCAATGACTCAGGATGAGGGCTTCAATAGACAGCCGTACTATAGGAAGTATCCCATTGGAGGCCAGCCATCCAGAGGTTATCCCAATGACAGTCCACGCGGAATAGCTTTAGCGTAGCAACTCCTGCTGAGCTTAACCCACGGCGGATGGCTCGTGCCTAGTAAAAAAAAACATGGGAACACAAACTCTGACCTGAAATGGGTTAGCACTCCAACGAAAGAATGTAGAATCCATTGCGTATATACCTCATTCACCAATTGTCAAAGTTCCCAAAGCCTCCCGTCTTGGCCTTCTTCCCTGACGGCTCCCAGTCTTCGACCAACGGTTCCTCGTTGACGGCCGCAGCTCCGGAGTCAGTGGCAAGTGCATTCTTCAAGTACTTGCCAATCCCATTGCCAGATTGCTCGATTGTGCCGTCTCCTCTGATGCGCTTTCCTGTCCACGTCGTCTTGTCGTCATCCGTTCCACCTTGCCGTTGTATCTCGGCCTTTTGAGCTTCTGCCCTCTCTTGTTGGTCCTTTTCCTTAAGAAACTCCTCGAACGGGTCGAGGAAGATGACGATGTCTTTGATGACGATATCTTTCAACGGACGGTTGACCTCGTCGACTGGTGCGGTCTCTAGCGCATCCAGGACATCGAAACCATCTACCACCTTGCCGAAGATTGTGTGCTTCCGATCAAGGTGCTTGGCTGGCTTGTAGGTAATGAAGAATTGCGAAGAATTCGTATTCTTCCCCTTGTTCGCCATTGAGACGATTCCACGCCCGTTATGCGTGAGAGGACCGTCGAACTCGTCCTGGAAGTTCTTTCCCCATATACTCTGGCCACCCTTTCCACTGCCCGTTGGGTCGCCGCCCTGGATCATGAAGTTCTTGATGTTTCTGTGGAAGATAGTACCGCGGTAGTAACCCTTCTGGCTCAATTTTACAAAGTTCCATACGGCTTTTGGGGCAGTCTCCGTCTGTAACTCGATAGTCACGTCGCCCAAGCTGGTTTCGACTCTCGCATACCCCTTGATCTTGACCCTCTTCGGCTTAAGCATCCATTCGTCCTGGGTCAAAGTAGCTCGCTCCCCGCTTGTCTCTGGCGTGAGACCGGTGCTTGTGAAGCTTGCGGCAGCCCTTCCCGTTGTGTATGTCGCAGCATTGTGAGCCAGCTTCTTCTCCTGAATCGCTGGCTTTCTAAAACCGTTGGCGGCAGACGATTTCTGCAACACCTTGGACGACCGGTTGACATCGCCAGTGGCCTCCCTCTCTCGCCTTGCCTTTTCGACCGCCTCCTTCGCCCGGAGAACCTTGTCACCGATTCGCCCCAAGGCATCGACGTTGACGCTGCCGGTCTTCCTCTCCTCCACCTGTTCGGGAGTCAAGAGAGCGTCACCGCCGTCCTTCAGATATTGGAACTCGCTCAAATTCCTGGACGCAGCGTTCTGAGGATCCTGCAATGTGATGATGTCTTTCCTGCCGAACTCCTTGTCGTCCACAAGGTCATGCCAGTTCTTCTGCTTGATGTTCATCTGCTCGATGGTCTCCCACGCAAAGACATTTGCGTAAGTGCCATGGCGAATCGCTACGATGTGCGTGTTGTCGGTGAAAACCTTGAAGGTAACGGGATCGACTGCAGACTGGATGTTAGCCACGAGGTTCTGGCCAAGCCTCCGCTCTCGGATCTCTTCCATCCGCCATGATGCTGCGGGGTAGTCGCCTTGACAATCTGTCTCGTGAAGTATCTCGGGGGTTACTCACTCAAATCCCCCTTGCCATCCGTGGGCCCGGCATTAGGATCTGTTTCGGAATCTGCGTTCCGCGCAAAGTTCAGCTTGATCAGGTCCTTGGCATCCAGACGTTCGCCGTTCACAGGATTTGTGTCGTGCTTCTCGAGCCATGCGCTTATGATCTCGACGTCGAAGATTGTCCCCTCTGGAGTGCACACGGGGTTCTTGAATGGTTGCAAGCTCGCGGCGCAGAAGTTGAAGGGGAGGCGCCTGAAGTTTGCGCCGGCGGCGCGCTGCGCTCGTGATCCAGCCCCGGCGCCGACGCTGGCTGAGAAGGCATCTGAGGAACTCCACTCCGAGTGGGTGATGTAGAGTTTGTCCGTGCCCTTGCCCATTCTCGCGTTGCGTTGAGGACGAGCGGCACTTCCAAGGTTGAGGGGACGGAGGGGAAGAAAACAAAACAAAACAAATCGACGCCAAATGTTTCGGGACAGCGGATTGGCGATGACGAACTGGCGGCAGTGAGACGCACCCCCCCCCCAGTTGCCCCCAAAACCAAAATATCGACCCCGATTTAGCGTATGCAGCCTGTGAGACCCCTGCAGGTGCTCCATAGTAATGCTACCATAGTATGGCAGTGCCCCATGTGGCATTAGGCTTGCGTACCGCGTAATAATCACCTCTGCCCCTGCAAGCTGTCCGGAGTCAGGGAAGGAGCCACTGTCATTCTTACATTCACGTTCCATTCACACTTTCCTTAACGATGTTATCGTCGTCTCTAGCCAACAGCTGATTGTCCAAGAGACTTGAAAGGAATCCGAGCCAACCGTCGCACGCGGTTTTCCTGACCCTCTTTGGCGTCGACTTGCTGTCTCAGGACAGTCCATACCGACAAAACCTGGCGCACCTGCATAAACTATCCTCGAGAAGACCGATACAGAACTTGACCTTTGCAGAACAGACGACAGAGAGGAATATTTAGACATGGGGGGTTGGTCTTTGCTGCTAGCCTTGCTAGCCCTGTCCATATGGACGGTGCAGGTGCAGGCCATGGAGGTCAAGATGGTTGGTCTTGCACTCGCCCCCGGGCTGCTACTCTCCTGTTGCTGACCTTCACTCTTCCTTTCCAGGACCAGGTCGACGAGAACGGACAGAGATGCGCTGGCATGTACTCACAACAAGCCTGGGGCGGTCCAGTTGACCCCTTCATTCTCCTCAATTTCCTACCGTATCAGGGAGACCAAGATCCGGTCGTCAGCCTTGTCATCTTCGAGTGGAAGGACGAGGACCTGATCGGCGTATACCCGACCGCGGACGCAACTCAGGTACGGATGTGCCCGGATGTTGGGAAGCTGCATGTTCCTGTCTGACCGTGCCTACAGAAAGCTGGTATCTGCGAGAACCAATACGTTGAGGCCGGCTTTTGCGAGGAGCAAGACATTGGAGAGTTCATCCTGTCACCGAATGCGACCGAAAAATCTAAGAACCTAATCTTCACCGAAGCGATCCACCTGAAGGACTCCCAGCCCATCAAATACGATATAAAAAATACGGGCTACTACTGTGTCATCACGGACAAGTTCACTGCGAGCGAATACGAGGCCGTTGTCGAGTTCAGGAATGCTTATGGCGAGCTTCCCGCGACACAGATCCCCAAGCTGCCCTTCTATGGAGGCATCACACTGCTCTACTTCTTTGTGGTGGCCTACTGGGGATTCCTCTACTACCAGCATCACTCCGACATCTGTACGATCCTCTTCTACAAGCTGGGCAGATGACATGGTGGCTAACTGTGCCTGTAGTGCCGGTTCAGAACTACATAACGGCCATTCTGATCTTCTTGGTCGTCGAAATGCTGATGACTTGGGGGTTCTATGGTATGACTCTCCACAACTGCTGTCATGGACTTCGTGCTGATGCGAAATTCTAGACTACATGAACCGCAACGGCTCAAACGTGGGATCCAGGGTCTTGCTGGTCATAGTGGGTGTTTTAAATGCGGCTAGAAACTCGTTCTCGTTCTTCCTGCTGCTCATCGTGTGCATGGGGTACGGTGTTGTCAAGCCCACGCTCGGCCGAACCATGATCTGGGTGCGGTGGTTGGCGATAGCACACTTCATCTTTGGTCTAGTTTATGCTATCACCAGTCTTGTCATCACTCCGGATAGCGCAGGTAAGACACCAGTCAGCAGCATCCCTGGCGTGGAACCGCACTGACACCTCGCAGGGCCTTTCGTGCTGCTCATCATCCTACCGTTGGCAGCTACCCTGACAGCCTTCTACGTCTGGACGCTCAACTCGCTCAACCTCACCCTGAAGGACCTACGGGAGCGGAAGCAGCACGCCAAGGAGAGCATGTACAAGAAGCTGTGGTGGGCCATTCTCATCAGCATTCTCGTCATCTTCGCCTTTTTCTTTTTCAACAGCTTCTCTTTCGCCTCGGCCAGTGACCCAGACTATGTGCCCTTCCACTGGAAGTCACGCTGGTTCATCCTCGACGGCTGGCTTAACTTGGTCTATTTCGCCGACGTGGCATGGATCGCGTACGTCTGGCGGCCGACCGCGAACAACAGACGCTTCGCCATGTCAGACGAGCTTGCCCAGGATGACGATGGTACCTTCGAAATCAACAACATGGACATTGGTGCGCCCGATGACTCGGACGACGAGGAGGCGAATGTGGGCACGAAACCCTCGATCAACACGACCCGGGAAGGTCAAACCCCTGGTGTGGAAGGCTACCAGGCACCTTCAGGAGCGAACGGTAGCAGCCAACGACCTAGAGCCTCCTTGGATGGCGAGACTATCTTCGCCATCGGCGACGATGACAAGTTTTCTGATGATGAGGAAGGATCTGACGAGGATGCTGGATTGGTGAAGGGCCAAGGCAAGTGAGGCGCACAAAAAAAAAATTGTGAATTTTATCTCATCGCGATATCATCAACGGGGATATTGTGACCGAAAGCCTTAGTGTTTTGTACTTCTATAGAGAGGGTGGCGTTATGGAACACGTGGGATTGCATCAGCCACGGCTATGGTGCACCGGGTACCGGGTCTTCAGAATCGGACATGGTTTCTTCCAACGAGGTTTCCGTTGAAGTCTCAAGACGCGAATGCAACTTCTCGGCTTTCTGCCACGTTCGTCACCTTTCGATGCCAAATGACCTTGGGATAAAAGAAGTTGAACCACAGACCCGCCGTTACTGGTCCGTCACCCATCACAACTCCATTCCTTCTCGTCGCTTGGAGCTGTACACACAGTCCAAGGATGCCTGTATGACTTCTCCGAGATATATGCTAAGATTTGCTCGGGCATTCTCGTAGAGGCGGGAGGTCAAGGTCAATAAGAAATCTCAACTCAGCACAAGTTTCACGGGCATTTTCAAAGATTTGAAAGGTCTTCTTCACGAGTATTGAGAGAATGCCGGACAGCCTGACCCGGCTCTGGATTCAGGAACTGTGCTGTCTTTGCTATTCTTCCGCCGCTCGATCCTAAATCCGTATAATCTCTTTTCCCCATTCCTTCTCCGCTATTTCTGCATCCATATGGATGTACCAAAGAACATAGCCATGGCTTGGATTGCATAGCAGGATGGCTGATATCTGCAGTCATCGTATGCTTCCATACTCAGAAGCCTTCAAGCCCCAACATCACCCCCGAAACCAACGGGTCTCCTCTGTCCATCATTCTCGGGCAGAATCGCCAGCGCTTTGTACACCTTGCCCATGCCTCCCGGGCCTCTATCCACCAGCCTCTTCCACGCCCTCTCCACATCTCTCGCCTTGGCCTCGGCCCCTCCCTTCTGTCTCAACCCCTTCAGCAGCATCTCCGCCCTCTCTCTGATCCCCATCCCCTCGAGAAACATCCCCTGCTCCACCGGCCCATGGACCTCCACCCCCTCGCTTGCCTGCAACGCCGCCTCAGCGATGGCGGCAAAGTCCACGTCGGCACTCAGGTCCGTCAGTCCCGGCTCCGCGAACGGGCTCACCCGCCGGTGCCGACTGATGCCCCGCAGGGAGTTGATGGGCACGGTCCCGTCGCCGGGACCGTAGTCGAGGATGAGGGCGGCGCCGGAGGGTTTCTGCTTCGGATGCCGCGCGGACCCGCCTATGCGTGCTGCGAAGTCGGTCGCATAGAGGGACAGGTCGGGGCAGATCTCGATGAGCGCGTTGGGCAGGGACTTGAGGGCGCGGTAGCGTGGGGAAGACTCCGGGAGGTAGAGGGAGTGACGGGTTGGGGTGGGCGAGAGGGTCAGCTGGAAGTCCGGGACGGGCGTGTCGTGGGATTGCGACTTGGGTGTGCCTAGGCTGGCGTGGGTCGAGCCTCGAGGTGTAGGTGAGACGACCATTTCGCGCCATTGCAGGGTTGGCTTGCCTGCGTCTTGTGATGCTTGTGGCGTAGAGGCTGAGGCCGAGGTATCGGAATTCTGAGGCGGAGGGGCGTTCACGATTTGGAAGGCGTGGATTGGTAGGGCATCGAAGAACTCGTGCGCCACTATGAAGGGCATCTTGTCATGGCCTGCTGCTTATCAGTCCAAGCCCACCAGCGGAAACAAGCGAGAAGGCTGCCGTACCTTGAGGGATGGACCTTGTGGTCTGAGTCCATACGATAGGAAAACTCCCATACTTTGAAACGCTATGCCAGCCAACCTTGGACTCGCCCATGTGCGCGTCTTCGCCACAGAGGAGGTTCTTCTGAGCGACCCTAAGCTCGGAACTGGCCTCGACCATGTAGATGGCATCGATGGCGTTTGCCATGTCTCTGAAATTCGATATTGTCTGATGGGGCATTAGTTTATGAATCGAAGGGACTAGTTGACAATAGCAAGCCTCACCCGGAGCATGTCGTCCATGAGTGTTCCTCTTCCGGGACCGACCTCTATGAGTTCAACTCCTGTCTTGGGCCGGCCCTGGTTCATCCACTCCGCCACGAACCAGATACCGATGAGCTCCCCGAATATCTGAGAGATCTCTGGCGATGTGACAAAGTCTCCCTTGAGTCCGAACTGATCTCTGCCCTGCTCAATGGCTCCGGTGTAGTAGCCACCAATATCACCAGTAAGACACATGCGCATGTAACTCGCCAGAGGCACAGGCCCAGTCACCTGGCTCCGAAATCAGTCCCCTGGTCTTTGGTTGGGGGTTTCTTTTTGGGGGGGGGGGGGGGTTTCTTTCCATATACCTGTATAGCCTGGGCAAGTCGTTTCGCGAGGGGCGTGGACCATTTCCGCTCATCAGTCCTCCTCGCAGCCGTCATCGACAGGCCTCTGCAATGCGAGGCAATGCCCATGTACGGCCGGTGTGCACACCTCGGAGGCGCCTTGAGCCCGCGAAGGGCCGTCCCCGTCGCAAATGACCTCATGACAACAATATCGCCAGGACAGCACTCAAAGATCAGAACATTCCTTCATCGTCGAAATCGTATCGATTCTCGTGGCGTTGGGGGGCGGGGGTACCCTCTCTAGCCTGCCAGATACCTCTCAGAGGGGCGCCTCGGTAGTTAGTGAGCTTGCAGGTAAATATTGCAGCTCCAAATTCAGGAGCTTTCACAGCAGCAGAGCTCCAAGAAGGAAAACAAAAATGGGTCCATCTGGGCAAAGGTTGCCCCAAACGCAACCGCTGCGGCAGGTTTCCGCCAATTCCATTGACGCCGGCAGGCATCTCCACACTGCCTGGCTCCCGGCGACATCAACCTTCACGCTGGAGCAGGCCCCCCCCCCCACCTTACAACCACTTCGAGGGCATCGAGGGCCTCATTGCTTCGACGCGTGGCCCTTATCACGGCCGCCGCTTTGACATCCCAGCGCTGCCAGCCCGCCGGGAGCTTACCGCCCCGAGTTCCCCCAACGATGACGGGCAAGGGCAAGTCGCGCTGGGCTGACAGCGAAGAGGACGCCGCGCGCGAGGCCGCGCGCAAGAAGGAGAAGGAGCTGAAGAAGCGCCTGAAGAAAGAGAGGGAGGCTGCAGTAGCGCGCAGTGCCGAGGGGGAAACTCGGCGGCTGACAGCGCAGCAGCAACAGCAAACCGCACAAGCAGAAGCCGAAGGCGGCGACGGCGACGGTGGCGATGGCGACGGGCGGCCCGCGAAACGCCGGAGGCTCACACCGGACCCCGCAGCCACCGGCAGCAAAAACGATGGGGGAAATACGGAGCGGCTCCTGCGCTTCCAGGGACGAGGCTTCGGGAAGTCGCGGAGCGTGGAGAACTACGACAAGCTGAACGACATCGAGGAGGGCGCGTATGGATGGGTTGCGCGGGCAAAGGAGGTCGCGACCGGGAAGGTGGTCGCGCTCAAAAGATTGAAGATCGAGCCGAACGGTCGCAACGGATTGCCTGTCACGGGGCTGCGGGAGATCCAGATATTAAAAGACTGCGACCACAGGAACATCGTCAAGTTGCAGGAGGTCGTGGTTGGGGACGACACGACGAAAATAGAAAAGTGCGTACACCTTCTTCCCTGTGCCCTCCCGTCTCTCTAGTATGCAAGGTCTGTTGCTGACATTGCCGTGTGTGTAGTATCTTCCTAGTCCTCGAATTCCTCGAACACGACCTGAAATCCATCCTCGAAGACATGCCCCAGCCCTTCCTCGCTAGCGAGGTCAAGACGCTCCTCCTCCAGCTCGCCAGCGGTATCGCGTACCTCCATGACCACTGGATACTCCACCGCGACCTCAAGACCTCCAACCTCCTCCTCAACAACCGCGGGCAGCTCAAGATCGCAGACTTCGGCATGGCCCGCTACGTCGGCGACCCCCCGCCGCACAAGCTCACCCAGCTCGTCGTGACGCTGTGGTACCGCTCGCCCGAGCTGTTGCTGGGCGCGGGCAGCTACGGCGAGGCGGTGGACATGTGGAGCGTGGGCTGTATATTTGGCGAGCTGTTAACGAGGGAGCCGCTGTTGCAGGGCCGGAACGAGGTCGATGAGCTGACCAAGATCTTTGAATTATGCGGCATACCCACCGAGGAGAGCTGGCCGGGCTTCAGGAGGCTACCGAACGCGAGATCGTTACGACTCCCTCCGGGAAAGGCAAACACGGGCTCGGTCATCCGGGCCAAGTTCCCGCTGCTGACGGCGGCGGGCGCGGCGCTGCTGAACGACCTTTTGAGCCTGGATCCGGCGAGGAGGCCGAGCGCACGCGAGATGTTGAGCCATGAGTACTTCCGGCAGGATCCGAGGCCTAAGTCTGAGGCGATGTTCCCGACGTTTCCCAGTAAGGCGGGTCAGGAGCGGAGGAGGAGAAGGGATACGCCCAACGCGCCTGGGAGGGGAGAGGCGGCCGAGCTGGGCGCGGTCGATTTCAGTGGCATTTTCAACGGAAGGGAGAAAGAGGAACGGGGCGGGGGCTTCACCCTTAGGATGGTATGAGGATCACCTGTGGACCACAACGAGAAGGTACTGGTTTGAGTCGCTTGGTCGAGTGCGATCATAGCAGCTGGCTTCAGCCAGACACATAAGAATTATCCAGACAAGGAGTGCATTGAGATTATGACAGTATATCTCATCAGTACCTACTACCCTGTCCCACCTTTGTGGTCTCGCACACATCATTACTCTAGATGCCCCATTTAATATGCAGCCAAACGATCTCCAGAACATAACCGGGAAATGTTACCAATTTTCGGCCCAGAGACTCATAATTTCAAAATGAACGCCGCACCCGCTCTTGTCGCCGGGGATTTTAGTCATACAGAAAGACCATGCATCTCCATGAAAAAAATAAAATAAAATAAAATAAAAAAGGTCTCGCTTGCGCATATGCACATGCCATTACAGCTCACTAGTCGCAATATTGACAACATGAAATTTTCGTCAGACATCACACAAACACGGCCCGTCTGGCCGTCAAACCGATCACCACAGCCCCGTCACAAACCACGTGAAAGTGGCGACCGTGATGCCCACCATAGTGAAGGCGAATCCGAGGGCCCGTTTCTCATTGTCGGACAGGGCCGCGCTGCACGTTGCACAGACCCAGCCGCTGGCCATCGCCGTGTAAGGCTGGCCCGTATACAGACCGAACGTCAGGGCGGCGTTGGCCGTCAAGGAGCCCGCGCCGGCGGTCGCGGTGACGCTGGACTCGGCGTCGTAGATGTACAGCGTGTACATCTCAACGAGCAGCGGCCGCTGGTCCGCCTGGGCCTGCGACTGGAACTGCTCCGTGTCCCAGGTGAAGGCGGCGTCGGTGGCGAAGGTCATGTTGGATGTCAGGGTCCATGTCGAGGCGCCGAGGGAGCTCGTGCTGGCGGAGACGACGACATCGACGGCGGTGGGGGTGATCTCCAGGTCGGTGTAGTTCCAGGAGAAGGTCACGTAGTCTCCGATCTTGTACAGGACGCTTGTGAGAGTGGTGACTGGTGACACCATGACAGCGCTGCCGGCTCCGGCCCCGGAGCTTACGCTCACGGAGGACGTACTGGTCTTGGTGGCCTTGCTGGTGCCCGTGCCCGTGCCCGTGCCCGTGCCCGTATCTGATCCTGTCCCTGTCCCTGTCCCTGTCGCGCTCGCGTCGGTCCCTGTGCCTGAAGCAGTGGCGGACGCCGAAGTCTTCGTCTGGCCGGCAGTGTTCAGGTCCGTGGCGTCAGCTGCGTCTGTGGCCGACGAGGACGCCGCGGCCGTCGCCGTCTGTGTAGCTTGTGCCGTGGATGCTGTGTCAGTTGTCTCGAATTAGCCAGCCTTCTAGATGTAGCCGAGACCTGGCACCTTGTCGGTGCAACGACGTACAGCTAGTAGAGTCCGCCCTCCTCATCACCAGGGAATCTAATTCTGGTAGCCATCTTGGCCAAGGGAAGGCTGTGGCTAGGGGGGTGAGGGAGAGGAGGACGGTCGTGACGTGTGATGCCTTCATGGTTGCTGATTTGGAGGTTGTGGTTGTTGATCGACCACGGGTTGGCCTGTGGTCGAACGCGGACGATTCAGGGGTAACTCGGATGAGTCGCCACGGCCTCAAGCGTTGACAAAGTCAACTCTGTCCCGGCCCTCGAACCTTCAACTGTCCCTGGGCAGAACCTCGAGGATTCGGTTACAGCGTTCGTTGGATGACCTCGTAGGCGAGAAAGTGTAGCCGTCCGGGCAGGTGTTCCTCTGGCGCAGGAGACCGGGCAACCTTGGCAGCTGGAAATCTTCTGTCCGTCTCGGAGGGGATTTAAGGGGATTGCACCGCTAGTGTCAACTCGGAATACTCGACTAGGCGTTGTAAACGCTCACCAAGTAGCAAAACGAATGGGTAAGTCACCGCAAAAAGAATCAACAGTGACAATGGTGATAACAAGACAGGCGAAGGTCGGGATGCTAGGAGGGCTGGAGAGGAGGTGAGTGGGTAGGAAGAGGAGTGGGAACGGAAAACAATAAGGTTGAGGGGGCTGATCGGTTTGCAAGGATAGGCGGGGTGGCATGCAACAAAGCATGGGCAGGTCCCGCGGGCAGCCCCGGAGTCCAGGCTCGAGTCCGCGCTGCAGCCTTTCCAAGGCAAAGCAAGGCCCGGTGGAGAGACTCCAGTCAGTAGACAAGTGGGTCTTGTCTACCATGAATCAGTGGAGGACACCTCACAGTACTACTACTTCAGTACTGTATGATTCTTTCTGCAGGTCTTCCTGCAGCAGTCCCAGAGGTTGCGGTGGCGGCATGGCGGATCGGGGAGGGATGCGCCGTACTGTACATCCAATTCGTATTTGATTCTTTGCGGTTAGCGAGTTGGGAACAGGCACCCCCAGTCGACCCGACCTCAGCGTGCTCAGCTGCAAGGCTAGTGGAGAGTACGAGCGGCGAGCCCCGCATGCCTGCTGACAACTTGGCACCCAAGTTCTCGTCAAAGGCACATGTCTCAATTTCTCGTGTTGAGAGGGACGTGGACCCCTGCTAAAAATAATCTACATGAGGTCAACCACCCGATCTTGTCCTTCCCGCCCTTTCGACCCTTGGAGCCTGCGGAGGTGCTGGCAGGATCTGTATGCATGCCCACGGGCTATTTTCCGACGACATAGACACAACTAGAAACATCTACTGCCCGTAGGACTTACCTAGTCAACGGGGCCCAAACATGTTTCTTGCGGGTTGCTAGGCGGTATCTGAGTCATCAAGCATGGTAGCATGGCAAATCTGGTCTCACGAGGTACTTCCAAGCCTGCCTGTGATCTGCTCAGGGGTAGCCGGTCCACGCGCCGGGCTTCTTCACCCTCATGGAACATCGAACCTATAATCCACCTTCATCACATCGCGACTTGAAAAAATATGAATACAAAATATATAAAAATAAACCCCCCCCCCCCCAAAAAAAAAAACGGGTACTAGTCCCGCAGATAGATGCTTCGGGCTGTAAGCAGTCAAGTATTTCCACACCGTGGCAAAAGACTCGATCCCGTCACACTTGGACGACCCTGTCGCTTGCACAGCAGATCGGATCCTCACTGCGTAGAACGTATTAGATATGCTGACTATCACTGGGAGCCGGATAAGAGGCCCAGGCACCATTTTATCTTGATCAGCACAATGCCACAGGTGCCAAACTCGCGCAGCTCAGATGGCCAAACCTGACCCGTCATTAGAATGTGCAATTCGTATGATGCGTTTTTCTCGACGACGCCGCCAGACAGACAAAGGTAAGCTAGCCATAGGGTAGGGTATCCATAATTCCAACACACCCTTCGATGACGACCTTGAGAAGGAGGTTTTGGGAAACGGAAAAGGTGACAGTGCAGCCGGCTGTAAGTAAAGACACTCAAATGCGTCCGAATGAACAACGACAAATCCCCCAAGGAAGTGTCATGTTCTATTGGCAACCCTTCCTTGTTCTCCTCTACAACCTCCTGTAGTCGGGCCAACACATTTTAACAGGAAGTCAAACCTGGACAAGGTTGCAGTACCATGGTGGCTCGACGTGACTCCGGGTTCGCTCGGCACTGGCCCCTTAGACGGGTATCTCAACAACTGGATTGCCTCTGAAAGGGGGTGAGGCCTCCTGCTCGTCAATTTCATCATCAAGCTTCAGAAGATGGAACCGGTTCGCGGTGGCGTTGAGATTTCCCTTCTTGGCAGCCAAATTCTCCTTCCGAGGCTTCGCGCAGGCGGGTTGGTCAAAAGGCTGACAGCACTCATCGACGTCGAATTCGATCTTGCTGTGCTTGTATCTTCTGTGCATACGAATCAGCAAGTATTCAAGGGAGGACAAGCTATGACACGCTCACACTCGACTCATCATGCAAGTCCTGGCGAACATGGCATTGTGCACCGAGTTTGTCTTGATGTAGCAGCTCCCGTCGAGAAACGCAACCTTTATAACAATCAGGTTATGGATATGATCCAGATCCTCCCGGACGGTAGCTTCGGTCAGACGAGGGTCGCAGCAGCGAATGACGAGGTTGCGCGTGGCTCCTATGCCAATCTTGCTAGCGACATGGCCGGGCAAGATGAACTGGCGATCGCTCCAGCGGACGTTAACCTGACCGGCGTCAGAATCATGATCACCCAGTAGAAGTAGTAGCGTGTGTGCTTACTCGCTTTTGTCTGATGTACAAGTCATATCGACGGGCGTGGTCGAAGAAAGCTCGAGCGTCGGCGGCCTGTAGGAACGACACCGACGCCGCGTGATCGTGAGGCCTCACGTAGACATCTAGTAGTTGACCTCCTCGCACGGCCTCGGTGATGTCAGCGTGGGTGGTCCCTGGCGCCAGATTGCTCAGCAGAAGCGATCTGACACACTGACGCTCGTAGTGTGGGCGCACTGGGTCCTGGTCGTTGGGTGGGTGACCGTTGGGGACACCAGCAGGCCCACAGCCTGATGCACTTATTCCATCTCCTGAGGTTTCGACACCAGCCCAGTCAGGAGGTTCTTGGGCGCAGGCGTATGCAAACGACTGGGCACGTGGGTTGTAGTTGCCACAGCTCTTTGAGGCGTTACGTGTGGTGGGAGACAGAACGCCGCTGATCGATGAGCCGTGATTGATCGACTTGGCCTGCATCGCCTTGGAAGGAGGAGATATTGCCTTGGAAGGAGGGGATATCGCCTTCAAAGGAGGGGATATCGCCTTGAAAGGAGGGGATATCGCCTTGGAAGGAGGAGATATCGCCTTGGAAGGAGGGGATATCGCCTTGGAAGGAGGAGATATCGCCTTGGAAGGAGGAAATACTCTCTGCTGCTTGATCGTAGCATCGTCCTGGCCGAGGAGCTACACCAGTTTAGCATTTTGGCACGCCACGTAGGTATACCAGCCGACGCAGCTAGACGCCTCGAAGATCTTGCGTAGACCTACATCGATCGTCTCTTCGCCCACACCACCCCTCAATAGATTCTGGCGCAAGTTTTCTAGATGATAAATCAGAGGTTATGCCATTATATCCTGAGGCCTACCGAGCTGGGTGAGGTGATCGTACCGTACTTGGCGGCGATCTTCCTGAGGCCGTCATATTCGGATTGGGTGATTGAGACGGCAGGACTGATGAGGTCGGCGGGGTTCTCGGACGACAGTGATTAGACCTGGGTCACTTCTGCAATGCTCTCGATACTTGGGTGGGTACCGCAAACTCACAGAATTCGCCCTGTGCACGTAGGAAGATCAGCATGCAAGCCCATTGTGATGAGAGCAGTGGAAGTGGCAATATAGCGGAGCCCTCTTTCAACGGCGGCTAAGGCCGAACACGTCTAGGGCCAAATCCGGGAGGGGCCTCAAGGCTGAGGCTTGGGGACAAGGCTGGTTGGGCCGACTAGGGGCTCGTACTTACCGCCGAAGGATGGTCTCAAAACGGGTACGATCAATGGTGACCGTCTGCCCGACGATGCTCTCCATGGTGGATGTTGTGACTAGGAGAAAGATGAGAGAAGGGAAGTGCTGAAGCACATATGCGATCACTTATCGAGGGCGAAAAATAAAAAGAACTTCGGAGTGTTGGCAGATGTGATGTGATATGAGGCGCCTCAGCAAGCCAATTACAGGGAAGGCGCCATTTACACTGCAGGAGACCACCGCCGGGTCCGCTCTGCCGCTTCCCTGCCGAACTCCCCTAGAATGCGGCCCCACTTTGGCAGGCGATGCTGGGAACTCTATTCGAAGGTGCCAGCCACCACTGAATCATCAGTACCGTTTCAGAAAGACGAACGCCGTCATCATAACGCACACGTCTGAATATGGCACAGCAGCGCGATCCGAAGACAGAAATGACACGACAACGCTGGTGATGGTGATGGTGATGGTGAGATGATGATGACGTTGATGAAAATTACGTAACGCATCTGTGATAAATAACCAGGCAGTGTTTGAAGACATCAATCAACGCCCGGTGCGAATCATGCCACAGAGCAGATAAGAAAGAAACTCCCAACGCTGTCCAATGCTTTCCACCGAGATGGTCTGGGTCGAGGTTGACCACCACACACCTACTCGCTTGTACGTGTCAAAATCCAGGACACTGGTGCTCATACCATATTGTCTACTCCCTCATATCGTTGAAAATGACCGGTAGCCTCCAACTCAAATGGCACGAGCCCGGATTGCTCGCTGGGCTCCACTACTTTGAAGGGTCTGAGACCGCCGTCTTCAGGTAGTTAAGCAAGAACTTCTCGTTTTCGGGCGAGATGGGGGTCTGCTGCTGCTGACTACTGCGACAGTTCACCGAGGCAACCCCGCCGGCTCCATCAAGGTCAGCAGACGTACCCATCCATCCCATGCGCGAGTTAGGTGACGGGAGATGTCCCGCGTGGTAGTGTGCTGGCTCTTTGCCCTTCGGGATAGCCGCAGGGCTCGCCAAGGAGCGCGTAGGGGCACCAACAGTCGGCGGCGTCGTGAATAGAGACATTAGCTTCTGCAGCTGTTGAGGATCGGCATCTTGACGTCGCGGCGTTGTGTTTAGGAAGGAGGCTGAATTGGCTGGCGGGGGCAGGCCATGCTGGCCAGGATTGTCATAAGGCGAACGGTTTACAATATTGTCCTGGGCGTGGCGGCCCGGGCTATTTCTTGCCTGCGCCCTGCTCTCGCCGCCGGCACCATCCACTGCGAAGGCACCAAGCAACTGCGCGCTGGACTGTGATGGCTGCTGCTGCTGAGAGCTCGTCTCGCTAGGGTCTTTGGGACGCATCGCAATGGTTCGGGCTCCGTACGGCAGGTTGAGGCTGCCATCCGCCTGAATCGAGCCATTGTTCGCCTCGGGCATAGGTAGACGCGTCACGGGCCCGGGGCTGAATCCAAAAGATGGTTGTTTCTGGACGACGCCCTGGCCTGACACAACTGGAACGCCATTTTCCTTCAGGTCTGGTCGAACATTCTCGCGTTGAGGCGACAAGGCTGACGGTTGCTTGAAGATATCCAAAAGCGCTTTCTGCTGTATTTGTGAGACACTCGTCGGCCGTAGAGCAGCTTGATGAATGGTCAAGCGAGGACTTCCTTCCTGTGGCATCACGCTTGGCAATCCTTGCTGCGCGGGGACGTTGACCGAGGGTCGACCGGCATAGGGGGAACCCAGTGGAGCCGGGTGGGCGGGCTGTTGCTGACTTGGTCGGCGGACATCTGCCTCTGACGGTTGAGGAACTGGCTCATTCGCTAGACTTGAATCTTTCTTGAACGCGTTCAGCAGCGCCAGGCGGTTGTTGTCCAACACCGCTGGCGGCTGTCTAAGATTGGCTACAAGTTGCTGGGGCAAATTCATGCCCGCAGACAACGAGCCAAGCATGTTCGTCTGCTGCTGCGTCTGCACAGGCCTCTCATTCCGAACAGAAAGAGTCGGAGCCGTAGCACCGGCGAGAATATGATTTGCCTGGGGAGGCAGTGGTTGTGGATGGGCCAGAGCTGGTATATCACCGGGCGCGGAGGCCATCATCATTGCCACTTGTTTATTCGAAGCTTGTGTCTGTTTCGGCGTCGCGTGCTCCGTCGAGGTTGCAGATACACCAAGAACAGAGCGGAGCTGGTTGTTAATATCGTCGGACTGGATGGAGAAAGGCGGAGGCGCCTGGTGGCTACCCGGGGCCAGCCTGTGAGTGGCATGAGAATGGTGAGGTGTATGCGGCTGTGGAGCAACATTGTAGACGTGATCCATAGGGGTGTGCGGTATGTGAGGATGCTGCTGGCCAGGCAGCTGTGGCTGAGCAGGCATGTCTTGCTTCTGCTGTAACATAGCAAGAAGAGCTTTCCCCTTGTCTTGGTCCGCTCTAGACGTCCCAGCTTGGGATCTTTGCGTTGGTGCCTGGATCTTCAAGAGCCTGTGAAGCTCCTTACTAGCAGCCTCGTAGGATTCCACCGTTGTGAAGGCTGGAGGCGGATCAGGTGCTGTTTCCGTAGCCATGCCCTCCTCCTCAGTCATAATCTCCTCGATTTCCGGCTGGCTGAGGTGCCCATTCTTGTGATTGGTCCGTGGCCGATCTCTCTTCCTGCGTTGCTGCCTTATCCACTTATTCAGGGGCACAAGGAAGGATGAGATCATGAAGAACTTGTTGGCGTTTGGAGTAGCTGTGCTGTTGTCTTGGCCTTGCTTCTTCGGAGCCCGGCCTGTTGGTAGGTCGGCCAGTCGGTACCACTCTATCTTGGAGATCTCCTTCCGTGTCCTCGCCTCGAAATGGACATTCATGGGGACGTTGGGGATAACAAACAGCTTCACATGCTGATCCCTCATCACCACATCAAAGGACGGTAGATCTCGGGCTTCAGGTATCAACCCGGCCTCTGTGACATTGAATCCAGTCTCCTCATAGACTTCCCGGATGGCGCAGTCCAGATCATCCTCTCCCTGGTTGATCTTCCCCCTAGGAAACATCCATGACGAGCCCTTATTCCAGCCCTTGACAAGGACGACGGAGTCCATTGCCCCGTTCAGCAAGATTGCACCACGTACCGGTATCCGCTTCTTGTATCCTATCCAATGCGAGTATGCCTTTTCGTGGAGCTCGGGCCCGAGCTGACTGGTGAGGGGACAGTGCTGAAAGATTCGGAGGGCGAAGGTGCGCAGGTTCATATGCGGTAGAGCTGGGTCCAGCGGCCGTATGAAATCCTCATAGAACCAGTGCGCTTCTTCAACGTGGGTTCCGATTCGGTCGAAGCCGCTGAGTTCTGACTGGGGTAAGTTGACAATGAAACGGACACACAGATCGTCCAGCCCTGGCAGGTTTTTTTGTTAGCAGCGTCAGCCAGCTTGACATGGCCATAAAGCCGGTTGGAGGTAAACAACCTACATTCTTCTAGTGTTCTCGGTTGCGCATCCATTGTGGCAAGTTGTCCTCTGGATCATATCTGAGGTTTCGACAGTGATAGTGCAAGCAGTAGAGAGTATGAGGGTGAGGCTGAGCGCGCAGCCGAAGGGACTGCTTTGCTGGGGTAGTTTTTGTTGTTGTTCCAAGTGGGTCTGTAATGTTTGGGCTGAACCAACAATGGTCGGGTGGTCGCTGGGTCGTAATGCCTGATGAGTGATGATGTGGCTCAGAAGCCACAGTTGCTATTGCCGAAAAGACTGATAGGTATTGGGTACTTGAAAAGCAGTTTGTGAGAGGTCTGCCTACTTTCGCTGCACGGGTGGCAATGTGGTGACAGGTCATCGGCTTTGGGTGGCAGGATGATGATGGTGATGCAAGCAGCTCCGAGGGTTCACGACGGCCACGCAGCTAAGCACAGCTCCGGCCATAGGACAGGGGTCTGCGATCCGACGACTTGCTGACATAATCTTGTGTCCTCTCCCTAGGACGGGCTAGGAAAGGTGATGGGGGTGGGGTGGTTCAGGCGTTGCAGAGACCGCGTTCTCCAGTGCTACCTTTTCTATCACTTTTCGAGAATGAGGAAATATAATTACAGATGCAACGGATCCTACAGAGCTGCCGTACAATATAATAAGGAAGCATGCTACTATGGTCGAGAATGCATAGGTCCAGGGGAATACTAATCTCGGACGGTATCCTTCAAGAGGTTAGGAGATAAGTACATAAACTGGAAGCATTCTACCTTCGCAAAAACCCGCTCCTTTATATAAATTGAATATCATATGCCATGTAAGTCCTCTCAATACAATTAGATGTCCTCTCCCCGAGCTTATACTGAGCTATTTCGTAAGCCAGTAATTACCTGATGATTCTACCTCAATCCTGAACCCCCCTCTCAGCATCCCAACCGTATTTTGTAAAAGGCAACCTAAGTTCAATTATCAGTGGCGGAAGGAATCAGCCATCACAGATGTGTACCAAATCCGAGTTGGCTGTCCTACTTGGCAGCCATGTTGAATGAGCATACCAACCTGGCCCCCTCGGGCAAATCATCTGCATGTGGATCTTTGAGAGTGCACAGGCAGACGCAGATAGTCGTCGCATGAGCAGCGCATGGAACAAATTTCAGTGCCATCGGAACTCCTATGTGGGCCCGGAGTGAGTCACTCTTATCATAGTCCACAAGAAGCATACGTTGAAGGCGAACTTTGAGCAAAGCGCACAGTCTGTGGATAAAACGATACGTAGGATATGGGACTGTTGGCACTAGACGCGCTTGAGACGCGTCTTGTTGAGACATCACATGATGGCCTGGCTCTCGGCGCCGGCACCGGGCTGACATTTGCATCCTATCCGAAATACACTGTACGGAGATACGGTGCAAGGCTAGGGAGGGTGGAGCAGATGCCTGCAATCCCAGAGTCTTGTATGTAAAGGAATGAATGGGTGGTGTTATGTGGGTAGATGGAGCTGTATGTGAGAGGGTGAAGATTGGCAATTGTCTCTGCCTCTTCGTGCCATCACCCAGAGATTTTTGCGCAGCAAGTTTCGGAGGCCTCGAGCCCAATTTGTAACAGGTCTTGGAGAAGTTATGAAATCAGATATTGTGCTGTATTGCACGGAGAGGGGACAGGAGCAGACAAAGGAGACTGGAATGAGTGGTGATGTCAGGCAGGCTCTCGGCGTTAGAAGACCGGATCTGATAAGAAATTGACTCCGGAGCCGGGCCCATCTCCTTGCCCATTGCCAAGTAGTCCGTGACAAGAAGAAATCCACAGCTGAAGCAGCCATCGCAGGATTGCACACAGAGCCCAGTACCCAGTACCCAGTACCCTGATAGCCAGGGATTGGAGTGGGTTGATAGTGGTGCTGTGTGAAAGCCGTGGTCTGGCGAGTTTTCCTGCAGGGATCAAGGACGCGTTTAAGCGCGTCCCAGGACAGACCCATATTTTCCAGCTCAAGTCCTGCCTCACCCGTCACCTACAAAAGTCTCCCGCGCCCGTCGAAACATGTACACTGCTTACCAGACAACACACTCTCCAGGGCGCACCACAGAAAGACCGAGTTGTTCGAAGCATTTCACCTTCTTGTCTCTGCATCTGAACTTGTCTTCCATCTTTCTCCATACCGACCATCGTCCACCACCATGTCTATTGATATCACTCCGTCCAAGCAGGTGAGTACTACTCTGTCTCATCGTGATTGTTGACAGTGTGTCGTGCTGGCGCACAGGCTGATCGCCAATCTGGCAGGCTGCATCTGCTATCGATTCCCTCAAGATGGAGTCCCCGGTCAAGAAACTTGACCTCGGAGTCGCGAACAAGGAGAACGACATCCAGGACCCCGCTGTCGCCACCCTGGTCCAGGACATAGACGTGCAGCACGCCGCAACCAAGCAGGTTGTAAAGGCAGAGCAGGAGCCCCCCAGGATCCCTGACCTCCACCCCAAGGAGCTGGACGAGCCCATACTCAGGGAGAACCCTCACCGTTTCGTCCTGTTTCCCATCCAATATCACGAGGTACGTGACGCGTTCCGACCCCAAGCCCGACGCGTTAACTAGCCCCACACTGACACCACCACTTCGATACAGATTTGGCAGATGTACAAGAAGCATGAGGCGTCCTTCTGGACCGCTGAGGAGATCGACCTGTCCAAGGACCTGCAGGACTGGAACAACCGTCTAAATGACGACGAGAAATACTTCATCTCCCACATCCTCGCCTTCTTTGCCGCCTCGGACGGCATTGTCAACGAAAACTTGATCGAGCGCTTCAGTGCTGAGGTCCAGATTCCTGAGGCCCGTTGCTTCTACGGCTTCCAGACCATGATGGAGAACATCCACTCTGAGACTTACTCTCTTCTGATCGACACCTATATCAAGGAGCCTGCCCAGCGCACCTACCTCTTCAATGCCATCGAGACAAGTAAGTCCAGGTCTGGAGCTTTGCTTCTGCTCGCGATCTCTAACCCGGTTTTCTAGTTCCTTGCATCCGCAAGAAGGCCGACTGGGCCCTGAGGTGGATCCAGGACCGTGAGTCCACCTATGCTCAGCGCCTTGTCGCATTCGCTGCTGTCGAGGGTATCTTCTTCAGCGGCGCCTTCGCCTCTATCTTCTGGCTGAAGAAGCGTGGCCTGATGCCTGGTCTGACCTTCTCCAATGAGCTGATCTCTCGTGACGAGGGTCTGCACACTGACTTCGCCTGCCTGCTGTTCTCACACCTGAACAACCGCCCCAGCAAGCAGCGCGTGGAAGCCATCATCACCGATGCCGTTACCATTGAGAAGGAGTTCCTGACCGAGGCCCTGCCCTGCGGCCTGCTCGGCATGAATGCCACCCTGATGAAGCAGTACATCGAGTTTGTCGCCGACCGTCTCCTCCTCGCCCTTGGCAATGAGAAGGTCTACAAGTCCACCAACCCCTTCGACTTCATGGAGAACATCTCCCTTGGTGGGAAGACCAACTTCTTCGAGAAGCGTGTTGGTGACTACCAGAAGGCTGGTGTTATGGCCAGCACCAAGAAGCCTGTTGCCGAGGAGGCCACATCGGGCGCGGAGGAGAAGTGCGAGAACGGTGGTGACTTCACCTTTGATGATGACTTCTAAGCGTCTTCATCATCTCCTGCCATGCTCTATTCTTACATAAGTCGCTCTGTTTTGTCACAAACACATGCATCTTGTTTGGGTATAGACGACGGATGGCAAGGATTTGCTTCTTTGGTAACAACACCTGCTACCCTTTCTGGTTGTCGCAGCGGCTTGTGTCTCCCCGCTCACAGCTCTGGTGGTTTTTCATGTCATTTGCTGGCGTTGGGGAGTTGAAAGTGTTGTCGGTAGTACCCTCTGCTTTTTGATGGAATAATGAGTCTTATGGCAAGGGGAGCCGATGGGAGAACATGATCTCGGGATTGCCGACCTGTAAAATAGATCCTCTGAAAGACACCAATGTCTCTGATATGCTCTCCCTTCCCGCAGTGGATGCGATATGATGTTATATTATGCCATGTGCCTTCTCCAAACAAGACCGGCTCATGGACAGACCGTGTGAGGGACCTCGCTCCAGCAATCGTGGCTGAAGTATATGCCTAAGCGCCCATCACCTTTCCTGTGACTCCGGGTCCCGGCTAGGCTTCGGTCGCGTGGTCCTGGTCGGTCCTCGTCAACCATCCCACCTCATCAACCATTGCAACTTGAGTAAGACAGAGTTCACATCAATATAAAATTCCTCGCGTCTTCCCCCCCCCCCCTCCTTTCCCCCTCACCGCTTGCCCTTCTTCTTCTTCTTGCCCTTACCGCCGTCACCACCTCCTCCTGCCGCGGGCGGCCCTCCCGGGCCCCCTCCCGGGGCCCCTCCCTGATGTACTCCAGCTACCGGCGGCGTCGCCGTTCCCCCCCCAGCCACGTCCTCCTCCACCATGACGGGCAGGGCAGGCGGCATGGCGGCCATGTTCCGGCCCAGCGACCCGAGCATCTGCACCAGCCGCCCGACCTCCTGCGCCTTTGCGGTCTTGTACTTGAGACAGACGCCGCTCTGGGGGTCGAAGGTCTTGAGGATCAATTTCGCGCGGGGAGGCTTGGAGGTGGGCGCGTCCGGCATGGGGGCGTCCGCGTCCGTGGCATCTTCGGGTTTCGACTTGAGCCTGCGGGCGCGGAGCTTGGCGGGGGAGATGGAGTAGCGGGTTGAGATGCGGGTCTAGAAGGGGCGAGGAGGGTTAACACTGGTTGGGGGAGGGCTTGGACGTGAGAGCCACTGGACGCGCTCCCGTGGAGGGACGTACAGTCGTTGGTCTGGCTTCGAGTAGTTGGGCCGAGAGTGTGAGCCACTCGTCGGCTGTTGGTATAAATGGCATGGTGGTCTGTCTGGATGTGAATTGGCCGACAAGGGGTGTGTCACGATACAGGGACCCCCACAGTCCAAGGTTCTGGGGATAGTATGGTCCGGCAGAAGTAATGTGTAGGATTGATGCATAAAGGTTGTGGTTTTTGAAGGGTGGCGGGTGAGCAGCTGGGATAAACTCGAAGTCCAACTGCAGCTGCTGCACTTGGTGGGGTTCCCAGTGAAGTCTGCTTGGGCAGGCAAGCGTGCCAGCCGGCTTATCAGATGGGTTATTTGGTAGAACAAGAAATTTCTTTTTTCCATTTTTCCGCCATATTCCTAAGTATGAGTCTCTTCAATTCAGATCTATAACAATTGCCTATTGTGAACCTATTGTGGAATACTATCTAGTTCAATTTTGCAGTAGAAATCTTATTCCGAGTGGGTTTTTGTGTCTATATCCTTGCTTCCGATTTTCCAATGCCTGGTATCCATGCCGATGGCTGCCGAAATCACGCTCATGGTCACCACCAAAATTCGACGCAAAACTCCTCTCGCTATGCTTTTGTCTCCGCAGATGTCGGTATTATGAATCCCTCAAACTTCCGGACCAGTTTGTTCGTCTGCTCTGCCAGACTCAGAGTCAAGATGGTGTGCGGTAGTATCCTGGCCAGATGCGGCAGGAAGCCCTTGTAGATCGCGAAGAAACCCTCCGTCTTCACAGTCTTGGCCAGACAGTCGAAGACCCCCTTGTACAGGTTTCCGTTTTGGTTGTAGAGGCGGGACATAACGGTGTCTGTGTCACATGGTTAGCATATATTCGGATACTCCCAAGCAAGATAGAACCCACCAGGCGGGTGCATGAAGCAGCAAACCACGAAGCCGCTCACGGCGCTGCTGGTAAGGTGTAATGCCGGGCCTTCCTCCATGCCCACGTGCTTCATTAGTCTTCTCTTCGCGAAGAAGTATGTCGGCAGCTGCACTGAACTTCCGAAGCCCGTCCTGATCATGGCCGCACCGACACCACGGTACAGACCTCTCACTCCCTCGCCCGAGTAGATCTGCCTCAGCCCATCAAGCGCATTGCGGTATGTATGTTGCGTGCCGACCGGCAGGAAGGGTGAATAGCTCTGTAATCTCGTCTTGACCAGAAAGAACGGGCTTCCCGCCATTGCGCCGATCACACCGGATGCCGCACCGCAGAACATGTTGATCCCTAGCGACTGGACCTTTTCATCCTTGAAGATGACAGTTGAGAGCGTCTTGCGCATGGGCTCATAGAAGCCCAGCCGGCAGCCATTGAGCAGGACTTGGTATACGTACGCACACCCGATACCTCTGTAGATCCCGCGCAGGCCTTCGTTTCGTACGATGACGGAGACGCCGTGAATCGGGCCGCGATAGTGGTGTGGCTGATGGCCTTTGCTCTGGAGCTCGCCTTGAAGTTGCATGCTGTTGCGTCGGATCGTTAACCAGAGCTAAGGCGCGCATGGGGGGTGATGAAGAGCGCACTCACCGGATTTTGACGGTCTCGAAAGGATGAGTCGCTGTCACGGCGCCGCACGCGGCTATGCCGCCGGCGACGAAGGCACTGGATTTACGGTTAGTTACCTTGCCTGTCCTTGCGAGGGCTGACAGGAAATGGTGTAGAAAGCCAGGACTCACCCCGCCGTTGTTGACATGGTGCTGAGTTGTAGAAGAGAACGGCCGAGGTTATTTAAGATCAGATCGTTGTCGACGATGTCGAGTTTAAGGAGTCTTGGGTAGGAGTAAAGCCGACAGGAGCCTCGGCTCTTTGTTTGGAGCTGGCCTTGAGAGACGCAGGACTGCGCGCCCCCGTGCACTTGAACTCACTGCAATTTCTGATCCAGATTCCCGAGACTTGCTAGTGCTGAGAGTGACCGAAGTACACGGAGGCAACTTGTGACTTCATCAGTAATAGAGATGAAGTTCAGCTTGTAAGGAGGGAATAGTTCGTGACGGCTTGTGTCTGGAAATTTGGGTAGAGTTCTGGCTGCCGCTTTCGGAGCCTTCTTACAGGTCGAACCTTGGACCTCAGGCCCAGGGACCTCCACAGCGGGTCCACAATCCGTCGTGGCGGGTCTAGCCGGCTTTTGAGGGTTCCCCAGATTCTGCGTCACTTTTTGGTTGCAATTTCACACACACACGCCTCGAGGTGTTACAGGGAAGATGTGCCCCACGTCGCAACTGTTCCTGCAGGCGAAGCGGCTGGCAACTCGAAGCTCACAGCTTCGATGAGGCACAAACGCCCGTCCCAGCAACATCGCCTCATCTGATTCTTCGCTCAAGCCAACATCTCGTTAACGATGGCCTCCACTCCTATGGATGTCGACGCCGAGACACCGCCGGGTGATCCACCTCAATTGAACATAACAAGGACATTGGGGACGAACGTCAATGCCACTTCTCCAGTAAACGAGGTGATTGCCAACTTCAGGCCGACCAAGGTAGGGATGGGTCCGCCTCTTCTCCCTGGACTCGTGGTCTGACAAACCTGAGCAGCTGTTCAAACGAGACGATTCCAAAGATGGCAATATTCCATATGTCCTCTCCATCGATTACGATGATCCTGGCGAGCTGTGTATGACCTCTGAGAGCGACGAGACCATCCAGATCTACAATGTTAGGGAGGGCCGCCATGACAAGACCTTGTTAAGCAAGAAGTACGGTGTCAAGCTGGCCAGGTTCACGCATGCTAGCTCCAGCATAATCTACGCCAGTACCAAGCAAAATGGTAGGCCAAGCGAAGCTGGCGACTGTAGTCCTGAGCTGACGAAACGAACTCTAGATGCGATACGGTACCTTGCGACTCATGACAACTCCTTTATCCGCTACTTCGAGGGCCACCAAGGCGCCGTCACCTGCCTGGCCATGCACCCCGGTGCCGACAACTTCATATCGTGCGGCCGCGACAACACCGTGCGTCTCTGGGACATCAACACCAAGTTCTGGACCGCCCAGCTCAACCTCCGAACGCCCTACCTCGCCGCGTACGACCCCTCAGGAAGAGTCTTCGCCATCGCATCATCTTCTAGTGGAAGCATCTTGCTATATGACCACCATAATCTCGTCAAACCCGTCTCCACATTCAATATCGTCGACAAATGTCACACCGTGGATACGCACTCCACGATGCAGGGCTGGACAAAGCTCGAGTTCTCGAATGACGGGAAACATATCCTTCTCGGCACAAATGGCAAGGGGCATTTCCTTCTCGACGCATTCACGTGCGAGCTGAAGGCTTTTCTGCGCAAGCCTGAGGGGGGTGTGCGGCGGGCGCCGCCTGGCGAGGGCGCCGACGCGAGAGGTGCTCCTTCCGGGACCGCACAGGCCCTGGACACCAGCGGCGAATGCTGTTTCACTCCGGATGGCCGATACGTCCTGAGCGGCTCGCGCAAGGATATTCTGGTTTGGGACGTTCTCTCCACGCCATCCGAGAAGAAAGAGCTACAGCCGACGCATGTTCTGGAGGACAAGAGGGAGGCGGCCGTGTTGGCCTACAACCCGCGGTTCAACTTTTTTGCGACGGCGGATCAACACCTGGAGTTCTGGTTGCCGGACCCGCATGTTTAAGGCACGGCCAGAAAGTCCTTAATATGGAGTCCATTCGGAAAGGCGTTGGGGAAAGGGCATAATCCGATGCTACATCTTTCTTGTGTATGATACCCCCTGCATCGGTGGGCGTCTTCTGGTAGAATAGGAGATATCAAACGCCCTATTTCACAAGAGAAAGAGCGAAGATTGAGGGCCCGTCCATCTCGACACTGAGCACATAGTGGGTACTATACTGTAAATAAGGCGGAGTGGTTCAGGCATGGTATCGGTTCAGCTATTCAACCACGCATAGCTCTTGAACAACCATAACACAGCCTTCCATCCTCACCACCACCACCACCACCACCACCACCACCATCATCATCGCCCATCTCACCCTTCCACCTCTCATCCCCCAGCTCATCCAGGCCCATACCACAGAGCCCGCAACACCTCTCTTCCTCATTCCGTCTCTCCAGCTTGGCCGTCGTGCGCACCACATTGGCCACGATCGACGGATAATTCTCCTCCACATCCGCAAAGTACCTCCTCATCACACCGTCTATACTGATGTCCTTGTGTGAAACCACCGCCGCGGACACAGGAGTCGATGTATTGCAGATGAGATCTGTCAGCGGCGGCTCGCTCAGGGAGATATACTGTATGAGTTCGTTGCGGAAGAGCTCGCGGTTGGGGTGGTAAATCGCCAGCTTCGGTGCTTGGGCCGGCGGTCCACCTTCGCCGTTCCCAGCCGTCGAGCTTTGACCCCGTATTGGTACGGCGGAGAACCTCTCGATCGCCATCGGCCCGTCCCCAACCATCCACGGCAGCGAGAACCCCCTGCCCTTCGCCGTCTCGCCCAGCGTCAGCTCCGCGAGCGCGGTCGTGCTGCAGCCAAACAGCGCCGCGCGACAGCCATCCCGCAGTGCAGCGTCGATGAGGACATGCCGCACAAACAGCCTCATGACGTCGGCTCTAGACGTTGCGGACGGCAGCCGGCCGAGCAGATCCCGCACCTTCTCCTCCGCCGTCAGGCCCGCGTCCGCACTCGGCGCCGCGGGGAGCGCGGCCCAGTCGACCGTGTCGAGTGATAGCACCCGCGCGAGCGGCACGCTCGAGAAGCGCAGCCGGGGGTACCGCTCGCGGTAGCGCCGCAGCACCTGCGAGGAGTGCGCGCCGTCGCCCTGTGCCCGGCCCGGCGACAGGTCCGTGTCGACGTGCACCACGACGGGCTCGAAGGCGGGGCTCGGCCTCTTGCGCGGCCGTGCCTGCAGCTGGACGTTGAGGATGTCGACGAGCGCGGCCGAGGAGGGGCCGTGGGACAGCCCCACCAGGATGCGCTTCGTCTGGGTCGGCGCGGCGGAGATCTCCTTGGCGACAACCTCGAGCCGCTTCACCGTCTTGCTATTGACGAAGCGGCGGTAGCAGGGGCTGGACTCCCGTTAGTGCGAAGGTTTATAACCAAAAAAAAGAAAAAGACGTGTAGTGGTGATACTGTAAGAGCTGATGGGGAGGGGGGGGATTGACAAACCCGCATATCGCCTCGGAGCGGATCTTGAGTGTCACCTCATTCTCGTTACATCTCCTACAGAGCCTGGCGTCTGCCTTGTGAGACTCCATCACCGCCCCGGTCCTGAGCGTCGCGGTCTTTCAAAAGTGCGGTTTTCGTCGAAGTCCTGTTCGTATATTATTAGTTGGAGGTTAACGAGGTCGTTACCGGTGAAATTTTGGGTGGGATTACTCAAGGCCACTTGCCCGGGACGGCCCGCCAGGGATCTACAGTAGATTAATTTTCCGATTACAGTAAGCAACAAGCCTCATTTGACATCTCATACTCGGAAAAGATGAAATTGCACTTTGCAGAGGTGATACGATAGGTCATCGGGGAAAACTGCTCTCTTCAACAGGTAAGTCTCCACACTCCTTCATAGCGGGCTATCGATTTTGGGGGGGGGGGGGGGGGAGTGGGGGTTTTTTTTTTTTTTTTTTTTTTTTGATACCCACCCCTACCCCCCCGCAAGTTGACCCCCCCCGCCCAGGTCCCAAAAAAAAAAAAACCCCATAACCAACAACAA